>JAHRHZ010000078.1:2587713-2659781 GCA_024137785.1 Ginglymostoma cirratum
AGACACACGCACAGACACACGCACAGACACACGCACAGACACACTCAATATCATTGTACAAGCCCAGATACAGCATGACAGCAGGCTGATCCAATGCAGAAAAATCTAGCCCCACTCTCCTCAGCTTCCATAGAGGCAGTTGTCTACGTGGGTGTGACACTGATCAATGTAAGGTGAGTTTTGGTCTTTCCCTTCACTACAGAGCAGCATTGAGGCCTCTTGCAGCACCCTGGTGACTGCCCCATTTGAGTTAAGATTGGACATTGAACCTGTGCTGTCCCTGGACTTTGTGAATGGTACATTAATCTACTAATCACTGCACTTTGTCCGTTGCCAGGGAGACAGCTCCTGTTTTGTTTGTTCTGTTTGAGAGGACGAAAGTAATAAACAGGATAAAATAAATGACATCTGAGGCCGCAGGACTAAATTCCTAAATTTAGCTAGATTACTGATATTCTTTGCATTGGACTGTTATTTGACTGGATAATGAAAAGGCATGTACAGTGAGCCAGTGGGGTGTTGGGTTAGGTCAGTCCGCAGTGTCTATGCAATTGTGTAAGTCGGGTGATGGTGAGTTCACACCCAGTTTTACATTGTCTGCCATTCAAGCTGTCTTGAAATGAATACTATCATTGCATTTACTTTCCTAACTGCCAACTGAACCTACATGTTAACCAAACCTAACCAATCCTAGAACTGTCAGGTCCCCTTGTGCTTCAGATTTCCGAAGCCTTGCCCCATTTAGAAAATAGTTTGTCTCTATTCTTCCTACCAAGATGCATAACCTCACTTTCCCACATTGTATTCCGTCTGTCACCTCATTGCCCACTCTCCTAGCCTGTCCAAGTCTTTCTGCAGCCTCCCCGCTACCTCAACACTGCCTGTCCCTCCACCTATCTTTGTGTCATCGTGCATTCACAGGATGCTCTCCCTTGGAATATATGTGACTCCAGACCCTCACTAACACAGTTGACACTTAACTGCTGTCTAAACTACTGTCTGAAATAGATTGACAAGTCACACAATTGTATCAAACCACTATTAGTGGCACAGATTGTATCAATTCATTGATCACATTCTGTTTTTAATTGTAGTCTCTCCCTATCTGAAGAGCTTGTCAATGGTTGCTGCAAACAAGTTACTGCACTTACTGGAAGCCTTCTCGACAACATGGTTCCTCTTCACAGCATCCCAGAATCACCATCTAGTCTTCTTCCTCCTTGAGGTCTTCAATAATATCATCCAGTACCAGTTTGATGGTAAGTATCCCCTGGGCAATGACTGTCACTCTACAAGTTGCAAATTAATCTCTCAGTAGTGGGACCTTAATAGAAACCAAATGAATCCATGTAAGGTTAAAATGGAAGCATACACAGTCTGTCATTCTGCAGTGGTGATAAAACTGAGACACTGCAAACTTTGTTAGTAATGAAAATACAGTCACACTGGTGTAATGGGAGGAGATCTTGTCAGGTTTGAACTGAAGTGTATTCTTGGCCCAATACAGAGGGAGCTTTACTCTTGTACCTGTCTCTCGAATGTACCTATCCTGGCTGTGTTTGATGGTGGCAGTATAGAGGGAGCTTTACTCTGTATCTAACCCTGTGCTGTCCCTCGGTGTTTGGTGGGTATAGTGTACAGAGAACTTTATTTTCAGTTTAAAAGTGTAGACGGAGCTTTACATTGTATCTAACGACCATGCTGACCACTTGTTCTCTTTACAGGGAATTCAAACTTGGTGTACGCCATTATTCGGAAACGCAATGTATTCCACCAGCTGGCCAATCTCCCGACAGACCCTGCTGCCATCCAGAAAGCCCTGCAAAAGAAGAAGAAATCGACTGAGCCCATTTCACGGACCAACTCACAGGAAGGAGTGTCCATGGAAGGATCCCGGCCTGCTGCTCCAGCAGAGCCTGGCACATTGAAGACCAGTCTCATCGCAACCCCAGGTACGGCCCCAACGCCGGCCCCAGGTGCGGCACCAACTATCAAAAAGGTGCACCTACCCCTCATACATTTTGATCATTATTCATCAACACTCCAGAATGGGTCACATTCCTGCTGGCACATCCTTACCCTCCAGTGGTCAGTTTCAGATAGTCTCTCCTTTGACTGACTAGTACCTGTTCATGAATACCTCTGTCCACTGCCTCCTGTTGGTCAATATTTACCCATTTATCCAGCTGGTCACTGTTTGCTCTTCTAGCTAGTCAGTGATCTTTTCTCCTGGGGATAATACTTTATCAATGACTGTGCCTGCTTCTTGTCTCTATTTGTGCAGGAATAGATAAGCTGACGGAGAAATCACAGGTCTCGGAGGATGGGACACTGAGCCGTGTGGATCAAGGTCAGGGTCAGACTCCCAGCCCTGCTGGGAACTGCCCAGCGCCATTAGCAAGTGACGCTGAGTCTTCAAGTGCGGTAAGTACGTAATACCAATAGCCAACCAACTCCCTTCTCCATCTCTGCTGGAGCAGCTGTCTCAGGTTGGAGTGGATTCTGTGGAAACCTGTGTGCCTTGTGATAAAGGCCTCATTACCAGGAAGATGAACGGGGTTACTCAGTTTGAGAGTCAGGAGAATCATGCTGGACACTGGAAAACATCTGACCTGCTTTAAATAATTAATTGTCAGGATGTGAGTGTCAGGGGCAGAGGCTGCATTTCTCATCTGTTCCTAGTTTCCCTGGTACGTGAGCCATCTCCTTGAACAGCTCTCTGAAGCTTCCTGAGTGAACACAGCAGCTGATTGGATTTCAATTCCATGACTAAATTTGGAATATAATGCTAATCTTGGTGATGGTGACCAGTTTTTCAAAAACCTATCTTGTTCAGGATGGTCCTTTAGGAACGGAAACCTGCAATCCAATGGTGTGGCCAATAAGTTACTCCAGACCCACTGCAGTATAGTTGACCACTAGCTGCTCTCTGAAATGGCTGAACAAGCCACTCAGCTGAAGGGCAGTTAGGTGGGGGGCAACAAAGGTTGGTTGGCCTTGCCAGTGACACCCACATCCCATGAAAGAACATTTATTTTAAAAAAGTGGCTGTAGCTCTGTTACTGGAAGTTTGGCTCCTTTAGTCATGAAATTCTTTCTTTAGTCTCTAGATTTCAGTCATGAGGTCCTAGGGAACTACCTAAGGATATCAAGAATTCTGCATTCTTTTCTTCATGAGGTCCTGCTTCCTGCAATATTGCCATTTCTTTTTAATGGTTGATTATATTGTTTCAGATTGTGTTAAAACCTACATAGAGTCCCTGACACAAGAACCTCACGTAGACATATAGACAAGCAGATGGACAGATAAAATGCAGATAGATATGAAGCATTGTGATTATGCCACTGGACTAATCATTTAGAGCCCTAGATTTCTGTTCCACAGGCCTGAGTTGAAACTCCAGACTCCTCCATGTCTGCTGGGCAATTTAACTTCAATTAAGAGATAACAAGGTGTGGAGCTGGATGAACACAGCAGGACAAGCAGCATCAGAGAAGCAGGAAAGCAGACGTTTCGGGTCAAGACCCTTCTTCAGCTTTCCTGCTCCTCTGATGCTGCTTCGCCTGCTGTGTTCATCCAGCTCTACACCTTATTATCTCAGATTCTCCAACATCTGCAGTTCCTACTGCTAAGATAATCAGAGGATTAGATAGGGTGGACTGTGAGAGCCTTTTTCCTCTGATGGTGATGGCTGGCACGAGGGGACATAGCTTTAAATTGAGGGGTGATAGATATAGGACAGATGTCAGAGGTAGATTCTTCACTCAGAGAGTAGTAAGGGCATGGAATGCCCTGCCTGCAACAGTAGTAGACTCGCCAACTTTAAGGGCATTTAAATGGTCGTTGGATAAACATATGGATGATAATGGAATAGTGTAGGTTAGATGGGCTTCAGATTGGTTTCACAGGTTGGCGCAACATCGAGGGCCGAAGGGCCTGTACTGCACAGTAATGTTCTATGTTCAATGTTCTTAACTTCAATTAATGTGTTTTTTAATTCTTGTGTGAGATGTAGGTATCACAGGTATTTGTCACTGTTGCTGGCCTTTGTTACCTATTTTTAGATGCCCTTGAACTTGAACTCTGGGGCTGTTTCAGAAGCCAGTTAAGAGTTAACCACATTGTTGTGGGTTTGGAGTCGCATGTAGTCCAGAGTAGGTAAAGATATCAGATTTCCTTCTCTGAAGGACACATGGGTTTTTACAATTGACATATTCGCCATTACACTAGCTTTTAATTTCAGGTTCTGTTGAATTCAGACATCACCATCTGCCATGGTAAGATTCAAACCCAAGTCCCCAGAACTTTAGCCTGGGGTTCTGGAATACTGACTCAGTGACATTACCACTAGGCCAAGGGATTGGTTAGCTTGGTTTGGTGGACAGTTGATTTGCAATGCAGAGTGACACCAGCAGCATGGGTTCAGTTTTCACATTGGCTGAGGTTGTTATGAAGGATTCTCCTTCTCAATCTCTCTCCTCACCTGAAGTGTGGTCACCCTCAAGTTAAACCATCACCAGTTATCTCGCTCTAATGAGAGAGCAGCCCCATGGCGGTTTTACTTTTTATCCCATTGCCTCACTATTAATAAATCAAGAATAAAAGCTTGCCCCGTAACGATAACGAAACTACCTGAATGTCATAAAACCCATCTGGTTTATTAATGTCCTTTCAAGGAAGGCAGTCCACGTTCCTTATCTGGTCTGATCTACGTGTGACTCTAGACTTGTTGGGCCGAAGGGCCTGTTTCCACACTGTGGGGATTCTATGATCTATGAACGATGTGTTTGACTCTTAATTGCCCTCTGGAATGGATGAACAAACCACTTTGTTGTAGATGACTCACCATCATCTGCTGAAGAGCATTTAGGAATGGGTAGTGAATGCTGGTGACCCAAAATGAATTTTATAAAAGACAAAGCCTTGGGTGAAGTTGGATAATGGACCACACTGCTGGCACTGGTGGGAGTGGTCCAAGTTAGAGGCACCAGCATTACCAATTCATAGTAGGCATTTCGTTTTAATTCGTTTGTGGGATTTGGGCATTTTTGGCTGGCCAGCATTTATTTCCTGCTGCTAACTGCTCTTGGTGAACTGCCTTCTCAAACCACTGCAGTCCATGTGCTGTAGCTAAACCTACAATGCTCTGAGAGAGGGAATTCCAGGATTTTGACCCAACAACAGTGAAGGAACAAGTCAGGATGGTGAGTATCTTAGAGGGGAACTTGAAGGTGATTGTGTTCCCATATACCTGCTGTCCTCCTTCTTCTAGATGGAAGTGGTTGTGGGTTTGGAAGGTGCTGTCTGAAGATCTTTGGTGAATTTCTGCAGTGCATCTTGTAGATAGTAGCAGCAGTGTGTACTGAGTGTCGGTGGTGGAGGAAGTGGATGTTTATGGACCAGTCAAGTGGGCTGCTTTGTCCCTGGATGGTGTCAAGCTTCTTGAGTGTTGTTGGAGCTGAACTCATCCAGGCAAGTGGGGAGTATTGTATCACATTCCTGACTTGTGTCTTGTAGGTGATGGGCAGGTTTTGGGGAGTCAGGAGGTGAGCTACTCGACTAAGAATTCCTAGCCTTTGACCTGCTCTTAGAGTCATAAGCATGGAAACGGTCCAACAAGTCCACGCCAACCATGTTCCCAAACTAATCTAGTCCCACCTGCCTGCGTTTGGCCCGTAACTCTCCAAACCTTTCCTATTCATGTCATTATCCAAATATCTTTTAAATGTTACAATTGTTTCTGCATCCACCACTATTTCTGCCAGTTCATTCCACACACAAACCATTCTCGGTATAAAAAGTTGCCTCTCTTGTTCATTTTTAAAGCTTTCTCCTCTCACCTTAAAATATGCTCCCTAGTTTTTGAATTCCCTCACTCTAGGGAAAAGACCCTTGCTATTCACCTTATCTATGCCCTTCATGATTTTATATGACTCTATTAGGTCACTCCTCAACCTCCTATGCTCCTAGTGGAAAAAGTCCCAGTCTATCCAGCCTATTTTTATATCTCAAACCCTTCGTTCTCGGCAACATCCTGGTAAATCTTCTCTGAACCCTCTCCAGTTTAATAATATCCATTCTATAACATGGCAACCAGAACTGCACACAGTACTCCGGACGAGGTCTCACCATCGTCCTGTACAACTTCAATATGACATCCCAACTCCTATACTCAAAGGTCTGTGCAATGAAGGCAAGCGTGCTACACACCTTCTTAACCACCCTGTCTACTGTAATGGAAATTTCAAAGAATTATGTATCTGAACCCCTGGGTCTCTGTTCTATCCAGGGCCCCATCATTGATTGTACAAGTCCTCCCTTCGTTTGTTTTACCAAAATGCAATACCTTGCATTTATCCAAACTAAACATCTGCCAGTCCTCAGCTCATTCATCCAATTGATCAAGATCTCTTTTTGTAATCTTAGATCACCTTCTTCACTCTCCACTATACCACCAATTTTGGTGTCATCTGTAAACTTACTAACCATGCCTCCTAAATTCTCATTCAAATTATTTATACAAATGACAAACAAAAGTGGACCCAGTACTGATCCCTGAGGAATGCTGCTGGTCACAGGTCTCCAGTCCAAAGTCAACCCCCCACCTCACCACCCTCTGCCTCCTACCTTCAAGCCAATTTTGTATCCAATTTGCAAGCTCGCCCTTAATCCCATGTGATCTATCAAGTACTCCATGGATGTATCATTCTGGATTACGTGCTATGTAGCTGGTAGACACTGATTTAAAAATTAAGCAGAATTAGGCACAGTTGTGATTCCTGCCAATGTTGAATAGCCTGTGGGCTTATGGCAAGTGGACTCTTGGCAAGACATGGACCTACCAGCTTGGATCCTGGGCTGGAGCTGGAAGACGGGTCATAAGGTATTTCTTGAGAGTCTGTTTGAGGCGTGGGAACTATTTGGTCAGATCACTCTCACTCTTCAAGTAGTCTTAATCTAAACAGTGGGAATGCTGAGCTGTGAAATACTGTCCCTCGTTATCTGTATGATATTTTACAGAGATAACCATGTTTTATCTTTAGTGTTGCCATTACACTGCTTAAATCTAGACAGCTAGTCCAGGCTGTCTAACTCAGCATGTGACTGCTCTCTCCTTTCTAATCTATTGCTGATTGCTGTGTTAGGGGAGAAAGAGATGAGGGTGAAATGAAAGAGCTTGCATTTATATAGCACCCTTCCCAATTTAAGGTCACCCCAAAGCACTTTGTAACCAATGAGTTGTGTTTTGAATTGTAGTCACTTTTGAACTATCAGAAATGTTTGCACACAGCAAACTTCCACAAACTCTCAATTTGATAATGACCAGATAATCTGTTTTGGTGACGCGATTGAGAGATCAATATTGACCAGTACAGGGCTGCTAACTTCTCTGCTTTGTTCTGAAATAGTGCCATGAAATTATTTATATCTACCAGAGAGAATAGAAAAAGGTTTAAAGATTCTTCTAAAAGACAACACGCCTGACAGTGAAGCACTTTCTCAGTACTGCACTACGTTAATCCAAGTTCTGTGTTTGCAAAGACCATTGCCACGACAACATTGTAGTTGATGTGCTGAGGATCTGTGCTGCGCAATTAGCGGTTCCTTTAGCCAAGGTGTTTTAGTGACATCTGCCCAGCAATGTACAAAATTGCCCAGGTATGTCTTGCCCATAAGAAGTAGGACAAATTCACTGTGGACAATAACAGTCCCATCAGTCTACTTTCACTTATTACCAAAGTGATGGAAGGAGTTATCAATAATCTATTAAGCAGCAGGTGCTCAGCAATACCCTGCTCACTGACACTCTATTTGCATTCTGCCAGGGCCACTCAGCTCCAGACCTCCTTACAGCCTTTGTCCAGATATGGACAAAACAGCTGAATTCCAGAGGTGAGGGGAGAATGACTGCCCTTGACATCAAGGTCATATTTGACTTAGTGTAGCACCAGGATCCTCAGCAAAACTAGGGTCAATGGAAGTTATGGGAAATCCTCCACTGGTTGGAGTCATCTCCAAATAAAGAATAGATGTGGTTGATGGAGCTCAATCATCTCCAACTCCAGGACATCTCTACAGAGTTCCTCAGGTTAGTGTTCTAGGCCCAACCATCTTTAACCCTCCCACTCGTGTCTGTTTTGGCTGCATCTCTCATACATCATGACCACATTGTCTTATTTAAGATCGGAATTATGATGTCTGTGGATAGCTGCTGCCAGTGTCAAATGTGTTGAAGCAATTTAACAAATGTTAACAGAATATCTTATGAGAGTACTCTGACACTCTTGGTGTATTGAGTGCAACCAATATTGCATTATTCTATTGCAGCAAGAGTTCTGGCCCTAGGACTAATGCACCACTGTGTAGAGAGTGCTGAACTGAGAGAGATGGAGTGGCAAGGTTAAAAAGCACCATAAATCCAGTTCTAATTGAGGAAAAAGGTGTGGTAGCTTTCCAAAAACGGTTACATAAATAGCTCCAAATTACAATAGCATTAGGTGGAGAATAGGATTCAGTCAGCCACTAATCAGCGAGGGAAATGGGTTGACAGGAGTGGAGAATAAACTGCATATATCTGAATGTTGTTTTGAAAACGAAAAGCAGTACCTATCCCTCCATTAAACGTAGTCATCTGCTAAAGCCTGCTTCTCCATTCAGTTAGATAAATTATGATGTACTTTGGAAGAAGTAACAAGACAAGGGAGTACTCAATGAATGGCAGCACAATAGGACACTCTCAAAACAGAGGGATTTTGGGGTACTTGTCCACAAATTTCTGAAGGTGGCAGGACAGTTTTAAAGGGTAGTTAAGAAGGCATAGGGGATGCCTGCCTTTATCAGTCAAGGCATAGATTATAAGAGCAGGGACTTTATTATGGAGGTATACAAAACGTTGGTTCGGCCTTAGCTAAGGTGTGCAGTTCTGGTCACCACACTATAGGAAGGATGTGACTATACTGTGCTGGCTGCTGAGGAGCCTCACCAGGATGCTTAACTAAAACGAAGGATGCTGGAAATCTGAAACAAAAATAGAAATTGCTGGAGAAACTCAGCAGGTCTGGCAACATCTGTGGAGAGAAAGCAGCGTTAATGTTCTGGGAAAGGGTCACTGGACTTGATGTTAACTCTGCTTTCTCTCCACAGATGTTGCCAGACCTGCTGAGTTTCTCCAGCAATTTCTGTTCTTGTTTCACCAGACGATTGCCTGGGATGGAGTGTTTCAGCTATGAAGAGAGGCTGGATAAGCTCAGGTTGTTTTCCTGAGGGCAGGGAAGGTTTTGGGGGGAACCTGATTGAGGTGTATAAGATTATGAGGGGCATGGACAGGATAAATAGAACGGAGCTTTTCCTTTTGGTTGTAGGTCGGTAACACTGGGACATCACTTTTAAAGTGAGAAGCAGGACATTCAGAGGGGATTTGAGGAAAAGCTTTTTCACCCAGAGGGTGCTGGGGGTCTGGAATGCCCTGGCTGGGAGGGTAGTTGAGGCAGGAAACCTCACAATCTTTAAAAGGTACTTAGACAAGCACTTGAGGTGTCATAACATTCAAGGCTATGCATCTAGTGTGGGAAAGTGGGACTAGTGTTAAGTTATAATGTATTTTTGGTAGTACAGACTCAATGGGCCAAAGGGCCCCTTCTGTACTGTAGGATTCTGTGATAGGTCATGACTGATCTGTATGTCAACTGGTTACCTGTCACTGCTGAACAACCCTTATACTCTGCCCCAACACAAATCTCCAGTTCCAATTGAGCTGTAGCCTTTTGTAGAGGGAGAGTTCCAGATTTCTACTGTTCTCTTTGTAATGATATCCTTCCTGACATCACCCCAAAAGGTTGAGCTTTAATTTTAAGGTTCTCGCTGATTAAATATCTGACAGCCAATTAATGAAGGAGGAGAGCAGCAATTGATTTTTACTCGGTTTAATGTATTTTCATAAAGCAAAATGTTGTAAATATATAACTCTGTGACTGAGGTCCTTTGGAACACCACACAGTGCCCTTCCTGAGAGCTAGAAGCCCTGAGTTCAAGTCCCACTCCAGGCCTTGACAGGTGAGCGTTAATACAACTATCAACTTGTAAATCCTTCCAACATAACAGTGGCAGGTGGTAAAAGCAGGAGAGATTCCTAGTCAGCCATGTGAAAGAAGAGAAGTTGGAGCCTCGACCATCATTCTCTAACCTAAAACATTCATGTACAAGTGTACATTGTAGTAGCAACTCAACACCTCGGGGTCCGGGTTGGTGTTAACAGCATCGGGATTGCACCTGAATCCATATGGTGACCCTTTACATTTTAATTTACCTACTCAGGCATGTTATGACACAAGTCCATGTCAGGCAGGACTTGAAACTGGGGCTCTTGGCCCAGAGGTAGAAACACTACCACTGCAGCCCAAGAGCCCCCATGTCCTTTTATGTATACTCAACTAACGATGTCATAAATGCTCTCCATCTGTATATAATTCCCTATCTGAGTCAGCAGGTTCAAGTCCCACCTGCTTCAGAGGTGTGTAATAACATGCCTGTTCAGGTTTATTAGTAAATATTTAAAATGCTCCCTTGTTCTGGACTTCCCCACCAAAGAAATGAGCTTTTCTGTGCTGTCCAATCCTTTCATAATTTTGAGCTCATTAATCAGATCGCTTCTCCATTTTTTTTTAAACTTGAGTATGGATCCAATTTTTGCACTCTGTCCTCTGAGCTAACTAAGCAGTTTGTAATCTTCATGTAAAATCTATTTCTAAACATTGCAGTGCAGGACTTTTTCTTGCAAGTGATGTGGGCATCACCAGTAATGACTACATTTGATGCCCAACCCAAATTCCCCTAAGAATGAGTAGCTTGTACAGGCCATTTGAGGATAATTAAGAGTCAATCATATACTATAGATCTGGAGTTAACGACAGTCGAGGTAAGGATGGCAGATTTCCTTCCCTAAAGGATACGAGTGAACCACGTGGGTTTTTACAGCAGTCAGCAAAAGTCACCATTAGGCTAGCTTTTTAGAACATAGAACAATACAGCACAGGAACGGCACCTTTGGCCTGTGATATTGTGCTGAATATGATGCCAAATGAAACTAATTCCTTCTGACTGCCCTTGGTTCATATCCCTCCATTCCCTTGCATATTCATGAGCTTATCTAAAAGTCCCTTAAATACCTTTATCGTATCTGCCTCCACCACTGTCCCTGGCAGTGCATTCTAGACTCCTACCACTCTCTGTGTAAAAACACTTGCCCCTCATGTCTCCTTTGAACTTTCCCCCACTCACCTTAAATGCATGCCCCCCGAGTATTAGACATTTTCAACTCTTGGGGAAAAAGATTCTGACCATCAACCCTATCTGTGCATCTTCTAATTTTATAGACTTTTATCAAGTCTCTTCTCAGCCTCTGCCAATCCAGAGAAAATAACCCAAGTCTTTCTGGCCTCTCCTTATGGCTCATACCCTCTAATTCAGGCAGCATCCTATTAAACCTCTTCTGCACCCTCTCCAAAGCCTCCACACCCTTCCAGTAATGTGGAGACCAGAACTGAGTGCAATACTCATAAGTGTAGTCTAACCAAAGTCTGATAAAGCTACAACATGACATCCTGACTCTTGTACTCAGTTCCGAACCAATGCAAGCATGCCATATGCCTTCTTTACCACCCTGTCTAATTGTATGGTCACTTTCAGGGAAATATGGACTTGAACTCCAAGATCCTTCTGCGCATCAATATTGTTCAGAATCTTGCCATTAACTGCCCCAAAGTGCAGCACCTCTCAGTCCCAGATCAAACTCCATCTGCCATTTCTCCACCATATCTGCAACTGATCTATATCCTACTGTATCCTTTGACAACCTTCTACACTGTCCACAGCTCCATTGATCTTTGTATCATCTGCAAACTTACTAACCCACCCACCTATATTTTCATCAAAGTCATTTATATATATCACAAACAACAGAGGTCCCAGTACAGATCCCTGCAGAACCCCACCATTCATGGACCTCCAGCCTGAAAAACTCCCTTCCACCACAACCCTCTGTCTTCTATGAGCAAGCCAGTTCTGAATCCACATGGCCAAGTCACAGTGGATGCCATTCATCTTAATCTTCTGCATAAGCCTGCCATGAGGGACCTTGTTGAAAGCCTTACTAAAATCCATGTAAACCAACATCCAGTGCTCTACTCTCATCGATCACCTTCGTCATCTCCTTGAAAAGTTCCAGATTTTATTGAATTCAGATTTCACTATCCTATCATGCAATGATTCACACCCATATCCTTAGAAAATTAACTTGGGGCTCTAGACCACCGATGCAGTAATATTACCACTGCTTCACCACGTCTTCAGAGTCTTCTGACTGACTGTGCTGTACAGAGGTTATGGTTTAAAATGCAGTTCTGGTAAATTGATATTATCCTTTATATCAGAAAATCTGTGGATTTTTGTTAATAATCCTGCCACTTGTACAAGGGCGAAAGCTTTATGACATGCCCCAAAGAGGCTTATAGGAAGATTTACAATGAGAAAGCTGTTTAATTATATGACTATCTGGCTGCAATAAATCAGCTGGCATAAACGATCCTGAACCCTCCGTGTCCTCCCTGCTACAAACTTATCAAGTCAGATTTATAGTCCCAATGTGGAGCCACTCCAATCAGGAATGCAGGCTGGGAAATTGGAGCTCAGTACAAGCCTATTATACTGGAAATCTGATTGTGCCAGTTCAAAAATGAGAGATCTGACTTACAGCTGCAAAAAATATGATCCTCAATTGCTGAGTAACATTGGAATACAGTACTGATGGCTCAGGTCTGTCAGTGTGTAACACTGAAATACAGTACTGGTGGGAACAGGTCTGTCACTGTATAACACTGGGGTACAGCACTAGTGGGGACACATCTGTCACTGTATAACACTGGGGTACAGCACTAGTGGGGACACATCTGTCACTGTATAACACTGGGGTACAGCACTAGTGGGGACACATCTGTCACTGTATAACACTGGGTCAATACACAGAATATTTTTAGGCAAGACTTAGGAGGGATAGAATGGGGTAGCAAAATGCAGGGGATGGGGACAATCGAAACGTGGAGCTGGTTTAAGGAACAGATATTGCGTGTCCTTGATAGGTATGTCCCTGTCAGGCAGCGAGGAAGTGATAAGGTAAGGGAACCTTGGTTTACAAAAGAAATTGTATCTCTTGTTAAGCGGAAGAGGGAGGCTTATGTGACATTGAGACGAGATGGTTCAGATGAGGCGATGGAGAGTTACAGATTAGCTGGGAGGGATTTAAAGAGAGAGTTAAGAAGAGCGAGGAGGGGACATGAGCAGTCATTAGCAGGTAGAATTAAGGAGAACCCTAAAGCTTTCTATAGGTATGTGAGGAATAAAAGGATGACTAGGGTAAGAATAGGGCCAGTCAAAGACAGAAGTGGGAAGTTGTGTGTGGACCCTGTGGAGATCGGAGAGGTGCTAAACAAATATTTCTCATCTGTTTTCACTCGGGAAAAGGAGAATATTGTAGAGGAGAAGACTGAGATACGGGCTATTAGACTTGAAAGGATTGAGGTTAGTAAGGAGGAGGTGTTATCAATCCTAGAAGGTGTGAAGGTAGATAAATCCCCTGGGCCGGATGGGATTTTTCCGAGGATTCTCTGGGAAGCTAGGGAGGAGATGGCGGAGCCTTTGGCCTTGATCTTTGAGTCGTCATTGTCTACAGGTTTAGTACCAGAGGACTGGAGGATTGCAAATGTTGTGCCCTTGTTCAAGAAGGGTAGTAGAGATGACCCAGGTAATTATAGACCAGTGAGCCTTACATCTGTTGTAGGAAAAGTTTTGGATAGGATTTATAATCATCTAGCAAGCAACAATTTGATTGGAGATAGTCAACATGGATTCGTCAAGGGCAGGTCGTGTCTCACAAACCTCATTGAGTTTTTTGAGAAGGTGACCAAGCATGTGGATGAGGGTAGGGCAGTTGACGCGGTGTACATGGACTTCAGTAAAGCCTTTGATAAGGTTCCACATGGTAGGCTATTGGAGAAAATGCAGAGGCATGGGATTGAGGGAGATTTAGCAGTTTGGATTAGAAACTGGCTTTCTGAAAGAAGGCAACAAGTGGTGGTTGATGGAAAATATTCAGCTTGGAGTCCGGTTACTAGTGGTGTGCCACAAGGATCTGTTTTGGGACCACTGCTGTTTGTCATTTTTATAAATGACTTGGACGCAGACATAGGTGGATGGGTTAGTAAGTTTGCAGATGACACTAAAGTCGGTGGAGTGGTGGACAGTGTGGAAGAATGTTGCAGGTTGCAGGGAGACTTGGATAAACTGCAGAATTGGGCTGAAAGGTGGCAAATGGAGTTCAATGCAGATAAATGTGAGGTGATGCACTTTGGGAAGAATAATAGGAAGGCAGAATACTGGGTCAATGGAAAGATTCTTGGTAGTGTAGATGTGCAGAGGGATCTTGGTGTCCAGGTACATAGATCCCTGAAAGTTGCCACCCAGGTTGATAGCGCTGTTAAGAAGGCATACGGTGTGTTAGGTTTCATTGGTAGAGGGATTGAGTTCAGGAGCCGTGATGTCATGCTGCAACTGTACAAAACGCTAGTGCGGCCTCGCTTGGAATATTGTGTACAGTTCTGGTCGCCCCATTACAGGAAGGATGTGGAAGCATTGGAAAAGGTGCAGAGGAGATTTACCAGGATGATGCCTGGTCTGGAGCGAAGGTCTTATGAGGAAAGGCTGAGGGACTTCGGTCTGTTCTCATTGGAGAGAAGAAGGCTAAGAGGGGATTTAATAAGACCTACAAAATGATCAGAGGATTAGATAGGGTGGACAATGAGAGTCTTTTTCCTAGGATGATGACGTTGGCTAGTACGAGGGGGCATAGCTGCAAATTGAGGGGTGATAGATTTAAGACAGATGTCAGAAGCAGGTTCTTTACTCAGAGAGTGGTAAGGACGTGGAATGCCCTGCCTGCCAATGTAGTTAACTCAGCCACATTAGGGGCATTTAAACAGTCCTTGGATATGGATGATGATGGGATAGTGTAGGGGGCTGGGCTTAGATTAGTTCACAGGTCGGCGCAACATCGAGGGCCGAAGGGCCTGTTCTGCGCTGTATTGTTCTATGTTCTATGTATATGTACAGCCATAAATTGTTCCTCCTGTTCCTTGGTGATTTGCGTGCAGCGCTTGACAACCACGTCAGGCGTCTCTTTTGTCGAGCTCCCCGCAACCCCCCACCCTACCAACCACACCACCAAATCCTGTAACCAGGGAGAATTAGTGGCCTCCAGAGCTGAGACATTTGGCCCCTGCCTGCTTGATAGAGGTAGGGCCAGGGTTTTTCCAAATGCATACTGTGTTTGTGGCTGTTTGTGGACAAGTTCTTAACTGACTCGTTATTGTCTTTTATATGCAATGTGGCCCCTGGGTCAGGATCCAATGATCATCACCCTCTTGTGCTGTTGTATCTGCTGGTGGAATAATAATTATGACAAAGGATTCTGTAGCCTCTTTAATGACCATTGGATACCCCTCAGCTAATTAAATATGTCTGAAATATAGTCGCTGTCACAGTTAGTGTGAGAAGTGTGCTGGGCATTTTAAACACAACAAACTTCCAAAACCTACCATGGCTGATGCCAAAAGAGACACTAATTTGAATGATGTTAATTGATGGATGCACATTGACCAGGATACCAGGAGAACTCCCCTACCCTCACGTTAGGTTAGGGAGTGTTTTATATCTATCTGTTCGGGCAGCCAGGGCCCTGGTTTAACATCCCATTTGACTAAAATACAATAGTGCACCCTAGACCAGGTCCTTCACCAGATCTGTGCTCATTTCAAGGTATCTATTGCAGCCAGTACACAGGCCCACTCCAGAACCTGCCTCAGCCTTACAGCTCATTTGGCACAGCCAGCTCATCGTGAGCACGTTCTCATGATAGTAAAAGAGTGTTGTCAGATTTTCATTGTTGCTTGATGTCTTATTCGTTAGTTCAGTTACTGACTGAAACATTTTGGATCGTGAACCCATTTTTATTATGAAAATGTTCACAAACCAGTGAAATCCTGCTATTTTAGGAAACCTTTAATGTCCGTTACCTATTCTGCTGTTTTGCCTGCTGCCTAACTTGTTCAATATTTTTACTCCTGTTTAGGAGGTGATTCCACGTAACCCAGAAAGGAGGAGGAAACCATCCAGTCTCTCATCAGCAAATCAGTGGGCACCGAGCCCCGATTGGGTGAGTGGCCAGTGGGCACCGAGCCCCGATTCGGCCAGTGGCCAGTGGGCACCGAGCCCCGATTGGGTCAGTGGCCAATGTGCTGTCTGCTCTTACTGAACTGCTTGTGGTCTGTCCCAGCGTGAGGAAGTATCTTGGAGAAGTTGCCATCATGTCCTCTTCCAAATTCTCCACAGCCATTTTTTCAGTGAGTCACTGACCAGCAGTCAGGTCGCGACCCCTAACTGACCTAGTCCCCTCAGAACCCCAGGTGGTGGCCAACTGAAGTGTTTCTGATTGTTTCCCCTGCTGCAAACTTCCATCTCAGCATGTGGTAGTGATTCAACCTGTGACCTCTTTGCTCCATTTGGCTCAGTACAGTATGATTCCATTCAGTGAATCTTTACAATGAGGGACCAGTGACTTTTCTCCGTCCTATAACACGTGCAACTGAGACCAAGGGGATACCACTGACGGAACTTGCTGGGGTTCTGTGGGTGGTCTTTGATGACCTCACAACTAATGGAGCTGAATTACAGCAAAAGATGGAAGGGAGGGGATGCAGGACAAGTTTGTCCTGCACAATAACAGAGGGTATTTATCCAATGAGGAAGTGAATCTCACAGCCCAGAAATAAAACATAGTACAGCGCAGCACAATACAGGTCCTTTGGCCCACGATGTTGTGCCGTCCTATTGTCCTACTCTAAGATCAAAAACCTACGTACTCTTCATTTTACTATCATCCATGTTCCTATCCAAGAGTCGCTTAAATGTCCCTCATGTATCTGACTCCACTACCACCGCTGGCAGTGCATTCTATGCACCCACCACACTCTGTGTAAAGAACCTACCTCTGACATCTCCCCTACACCTTCGTCCAATCACCTTAAAATTATGCCCAGGTGACCTTAAAATTTCTGTTCCTGAATCCACCCGGTGGTCCCAACTCCAGTGTTAGTGCTGAACGTGACTGATCCTGCCAGGTACACTCATGGCCTGACCTCACCTGTGAAGGCTGAGTGCAAGAGTCAGCTCCTGGGACAGTGGATTTCTCTCAACCTGTGTTACCATTGGTTCCTACAGGCGATCAGGATCCAGAAGGCTGGGATCAAGTCTGTACGTGGCTGGCCTTAATCTGTTGTTTAGCTTTCGAGTCAACATGATCCCAGTTTCTTTACCAGGTGCCCTTTGGGCTGGCAGCCAGTGAATGATACTTTCCTAACAGAATACTGTTTGTTAATAATTTACTTGCTTCATGAGTCACTGAGCTTGATTGTGTATTTGTTGGAACTACATGACTCTAACAGGGTGTTCTGGATCATCGTTTGGTAAATCAGAGTTTCCAGAGAAGGCAAACACCACTTGATTTAAGAGACCTGTTTTGTATACCGTGTTCAACCCCACCCGACCTCTCAAGCTCCTAATATTCCTCGTGCCCATATCCCTTACCCACCCAGCTCCACAAATTCCTCTCCCTCACCCACCCACTCCTCTGTATTCCTCGCCCTCCTCCTCATATCTCTTACCCTCAGCTACTCACTTCACCCTCCAGTACCCACCTCACCCTCCGTTGCCCACCTCTCCATACCCCTCACACTCCATTGCCCACCTCTTCATACCCCTCGCCCTCCATTGTCCACATTTCAATATCCTAACCCTAACCTACCCACCTCAACCTCAGTTACCCACCTCACTATGCCTCTTGCGCCCACCTACCTACCTCACCACTCTTCCATGCCCCAACTTTCTCACTGTATTCCTCACATCCTTCCCACCGTATCTTCTCATTACACACTACAAACCTTCCTTGTCAAGAAATCTATTTAATTGCCCGTTGACTCACCTGCATGCCACTGCTGTGCTGGCCATTCCTGATTATGTGTTCCACAGCTTGTGAGTGAAATGGTTCTTGATTCCACAGGAAAATTACCAAATCTGAAATGAAAACAAAGTGCTGAAAAGTCTCTCGGATCTTGCAGTGTCTGTGGAGAGAAGGACTGAGTTAATTTTTCAGGCTAATTAACTGTTGGAGATTTAATTCCATAGCGTACTGGGAGGGTTGTGCTGTCTATCCCATTGGTCACCATGTGGCCTCTCCTCTTTCACTTTCTCACTCACTGCTTGGTGACTTTACTAATTCTACAGAGCAACAATGTTCCTGCAGTGTTAGAAACACAGCAACGGTCTGGGCTGGAGTTAGTTGGTTAGTTCTGATATTCAACATTGGGATGTCACAACAGCTTTGACAGGGCTTCACTTCTGAGATCTTGTTTGAGCGCAGCGGAGGGCATGGGGTAGACCCTGTGGTTTCTTCAGATCTATGTAAAATGAGCTGAGGGAAATCAGGGCCCCCACGTTCGTGAGCTCAAGTCTGCATCACAAAACAGCCTCAATTTCCCCACTGATTGATGTGTGAGACAGGGTACCAGAGTGAATACTGATCTTCCAACTTGATTTCTGACAGAAATCTCCCCACAAGTCGCAGATTAAATTATACCAATGCAATACAAATGCAAACTTATTCACTCTCTCTCTCACTCTCACTCTCACATTCTTTCACTCACTCTCATGCTCTCTCACTGCCCCCCACTCTCTCACGCTTGCCATCTTGCTCTCGCAGTCGTTCACTCCCATGCTCTTACTTTCTCTCGCACTCACTCACTCTTGCTCACACTCTTACTCTCCTACTTTCTGACACTCCCACTCTCCCTTGTACTCACTGTTGTTTTCTCAAGCTCACCCACTCTCACGCTGTTTTGCTCCCTCACTCACTCTGGCATTTGCTCTCATTCCCCTGCACCATTTCATTCGCACACTTTCAGTCTCTCCCACTCTCGCTCATTCAGTCTCATTCTGTGTTACTCAGTCATATGCTCGCACACACAGACACTTTCTCTCTCTAGGTAAAAGAACTTTCCATGTGGATCTTAAACATCTGCCACAAATCATGATCTAGGTTCTAAAGCAGCCTTAATGATGAACAGCATCCGGACCTTTTGGATTTTAGTCTTGTGTATTTGTTGGGAAAATGTTAATGTGCATAGGCTGTGTAAATGAGAATATGATGACGATGTCTGTTGCTCATCTTTTATTTACTGAAGCAAATGCAATTCACCACATTTTGTGCAGCTGGGCTCCTAAGTATCCTCATTTGAGTTCCCGTCGGCGCAGATTTTATCTAGTTTTGAGTCTGAGGCAGGTAACTGGGGAAGAATCAGGAGAATTTCAGTGTAAATGAGACTGAAGTTTGATTGAATTAGTTGTGTTTTGTACACAGTGGCCTACACAGCCCCAGCTGAATGAATGCTGTCCAATCCCGGCTGGGCTGAAGGGAAGATCTGTCTGTGTGCCCTGTGAAATGCTGAGTCACTAGCTGTTAATTTCTAACCAGTCTCAGTCTGCTTTGACCTTGTTGCTGATGTTTTGTCAAACAGTCCCATGTCTGGGGTTTTAACCCTTCAGAATTTGCTGTGTTCTTTAATTGTCTGTGCATGTCTGCCCTTGCATGGTACTAACCCAGCGCTCACTGTGTGTGACATTTGACCTGCAGGTGATATCATGGAAATCAAAACTGCCCCTCCAAACAATCATGCGCCTGTTACAGGTTCTGGTCCCACAAGTGGAGAAGATCTGCATTGACAAGTAAGCATGTGCACTAACAACAATAGGCTGCAGGACAGGCATCGCTGAGCTTCTTATATTCTTCAGCCAGAAATATAGAAAATCACTGTTTGATAGGCGTTATCAGTGTGAATGTCTCTTAGCCTCAGGCCATGCTGAAACAGTTTGAATTCTTCCGTCCTGTTAAAATTTCTTTTGACCTCTTGGCTGCCATTTAATTTTAGTTACCGTGGTGGTAACACTCATCCTGTGGATTCTTTCCTAAGTTTGCCAATCTGCTCAGTAAAGTGCCAGAAAACTAACAGGTTCCCTTGCGCAGTCAGTACCTCACACTGTATTAGAGGCACAAGTGGATCAGATTACCTGGAGGTGCGGCCCATGGTTGAGGCAGCACCAGAACTTTCTGAAGAAGGGTCTAGGCCTGAAACGTCAGCCTTCCTGCTCCTCTGATGCTGCTTGGCCTGCTGTGTTCATCCAGCTCTACACCTTGTTATCTCTGAGCCTTAAAACTGCCTGCTTCCAGCTTTGGCTCTTGGTTAATGTTGAGGATGCTCATTCCAGATCCACCAGTGATCTGGTTTGCTCTGGCTGGGCTCAGGGTCCCCATTTCAACAACATGAAGGCCTTATATCGGGGGATTTGAGGTGGATGGTCTCACTCCTGATCCCAGCCTCACTACCACAGTTAAGCGTTTGTGCATGGGTTCTGAGAGATTGAAGGTGACCACACACCCCTCCCTCTTTCTAATAGACATGTTCCACCCTTGTCCATGGAGATGCCTTATTTGCACTCCCCCTGGAAGGGAATACTCTTGGTCGAAGTATCAAAAGCTTCAGAGCAAGAAGAGACTGGAATCAGCTTGAGGTTGCTTGAGGAACTGTGACTCAGAGTTGATAAGCTGGAGTCTGAGCTTCTGAGATAACAAACCTAACATTCGAATACTGCGACACTTCAGAAAGAGGGAGAGTTACCTGCGCACTGTTTCAGGAGGCTGTTACACCCTTAGATTAACTATCTCAAATTCGGTTGGTGGTCAGGGACAGGAGAATGCGACAATGGGCAAGGCAGGTAGAGGGGTCCAGGAGGTAATGCAGATGGAGCCTCAGCCCTTGAGTTTGTCAAACAGGTTTGAGACTGTTGCTCCCTGCGTGGGTGAGAGTGGGGGCTCTAGGGAGGATGAGCAAACTGACCATAGCACCATGGTAGAGGGAACCATTCAAGATGGGGGAGAAAAGAGAAATGTGGTTGTAATTAGGGCTAGTATAGTCACAGGAATAGACACTGTTCTCTATGGGCAGGATCGAGAGTCCCGAAGGCTGTGTTACCTGCCTGGTGCCCTGGTTCAGGATCTCTCATCTGGGCTGCAAAGAAACTGGGAGTGGGAGGGGAAAGATCCAGTTGTCGTGGTTCACGTAGGTACCAACGATATCGGTAGAAAGGGGAAAGAGGTTTTGCTAAGGGAATATGAGCAGCAGGGAGTAACTTAGAAAGCAGAACCAAAAAGGTAACAATCCTTGGATTACTAAAGCCACAAACCAATTGGCATAAGGTCAACAAGATTAAAGTAGTAAACGTGTCTCAGAAATTGGTGTGGGAGAAATGGGTTTGAATTCATGAGACGTTGGCATTGGGAATGAGGGAGCTGTACTGATGGGACAGGCTCTACCCGAATCATGCTGTGATCAGAGTCCTGGTGAATTATGTAACTAGAGCTATAGAGGTGACTTTAAACTAAATAGTGGGGTTGCATGGAAAGTTATAAAATCAAAGGTAAAAGAGAAGCTAGGATTGTAGGTTAGTGATGGGGTTGATTGTTGGCAGAAAATAAAAGGAAGGGTCAGAATGTGTAAATGTCCTATTGTACCAAGGGACTGTAAAAGTTGTCGGGAAACTCGATATAGAACAAACTTAAAGGCCTTGTATCTTAATGCATGAAGCATTTGGAATAAGGTAGACAAACTGGTGGAAATCGGAGTAAATGGATATGATCTTGTAGCCATTACAGTTGCAAGGAGATCAAAATTTGGAAGTTAACATTCAGGAATATTTGACCTTCCAGAGAGACAGGTGGATCGGAAATGACGGTGTGGTAGCACTGTTAGGAAGAAATAAAATGAGGACAGTTGTGAGAGATGATCTAGGCTTGGATGTAGTTGAGTCCATTTTGGTGAAGGGAAAGAAAACATTGGGAGGATTAATGTACAGTCCCCCAAATAGAAGCCAGTCCATGGGGAAGGTGATAAATCAACAAATAATAGGAGCATGTGAAACGAACAGTGCAATAATTATAGGTGGGTTTATCTTCATTTTGATTGGATTAATCAAATTGGAAAGGGTAGCTACTACAATGAATTCAAAGGGTGTATTTGGGCTAGTTTCTGAGCAATAGGTCATGGTGCCAACCAGGGAACTGACTATCCTGGGTCTAGCAATGGGTTATGAGGTAAGTGTAAGAAACAACCTCCAAATGAAAGATCCCTGAGGAAGTAGTGATCATTACATAATAAAATTTACTTTTCAGTTCGAGTGAGAAATTTGGGTCAGAAAAACACTTTAATTTGAAAGGGAGTTACAATAAAAGAAGGGTAGAGTTAGCTAAAGTGAACTGGGCAGATAGATTAGCAGGAATGACAGTAAGCAAGCAGTGGCAGACATTTAAGGAGGTAATTCATGACCCTCAGCAAAAATACATCCCAGTAAGGAGGAAAGATTCTAAGAGAGGGATAACTCAACCATGGCTAACCAGGAAAGTTAGGGAGAGTATTAAAGTTGAAAGAAAAAGCATGTAAGGAGACCTAAGCCAGTGATAGCTGTGAAGACTGGGATTAATTCAGAATTCATCGAAGGAGGGCTAAAAAGAAGATAAAGACAGAGATGATAAACTGTGAAGACAAAGTAGGAGGGAACATAAAAAAAATTGATAAGAGCTTCTTTAATTATATGAAAAGGAAGAGAGTGGTCAAAGTGAACGTAGGCCGCATAGATAACAAATCTGGGAGAGTTTTGGGGAACAAGGAAATGGCAGAGGATTTAATTAGATATTTTGCATCAGTCTTTACTTTGAGCGTCCCATTAATACTAAAGAATACACGGAAGTGATCAAATACTATCACCATCACTAGCGAAGTAGAATGTGAAAATCTAATGGGGCAAGAGGCAGATAAGTTCTTGGCCCTGATGACCTACAGCCTAGGATCCTAAAAGAGGTAGCTGCAGAGATAATGGATACATTTGCTGTAAGTTTCCAAAAATCTTTGGATTCTGGAGAAGCTCCAGAGGATTGGAAAGCTGCCAAGGTGACACCCCTATTCAAAAAGAGAGGCAGGCAAAAAGCAGGTAACTGTGGGCAGATTAGCCTTATGTCTGTTGTTAGAAAAGTATTGGAAACAATTATTATGGAAGTAATAGCAGAACATTTTGAAAATCATAATCTCATCAAACAAAGTCACCATGGCGTCATGAAAAAGAAATTGTGTCTAACTAATTTATGAGAATTTTTTTGAGGAAGTCTCACCCAGAGTGGACAGAGGGGACCGAGTAGATTAGTTGTATTTGAACTTTCAGAAGCGTTCGACAAGGTACCTAACCAACTGTTAAATCATGAGATTAGAGCCCATGGTGCTGGAGCTAGTACATTGGTGTGGGTAGAGAATTGGCTAATGAGAAAGAAAGTGCAAGTGGGGATAAGGGCTTTTTTCTCAGGTTGGTGTCCTGTAATAAGTGGGATTCCACAGGGATCAGTGCTGGGACCATAACTGTTTAAAATATGTATTAATGACTTGGAGGAAGGAAGTGAATGTATTGTCAGATTTGCAGATGACACAAAAATAGGTGATGAGGTACATTGTGAGAGGGATATAGACAATTTACAGTGAGATATTAAGTCAGCAAAAAGTTGGCAAATGGAGTATAATGTGGGAAAATACAAAGTTGCTCATTTTGGAAAAGCGAACAAAAGAACAGAATATTATTTAAATGGAGAAAATCTGCAGAAACCTGCACTGCAGAGGGACTTGGAGGTAACTGTATGAAACATAGAAAACTAGCACACAGGGGCAGGAAAGGAAATGGAATGTTGGCCCTTATTTCAAGGGGGTTGGCGTGTAAGAGTAGGGAAGTCTTAGTGTCACTGTGCAAGGGTTGGTGAGACCACGTCTGGAATACTGTGAGCAGATTTAGTCCCCTTATTGAAAGAAAGATATTATTTCATTGGAGGGATTTCAGCAAAAGTTCACTAGGATGATCGCCATTGTGCAGGAATTTTCTTATGGGCAAAGGTTAAATTGAATATGACTCTACCTACCAGAGTTTAGAAGAATGAGAGGTAATCTCATTGAAACATAGAGGATTCTGAAGGGGCTTGACAGGGTAAGTGCTGAGAGGATGTTTCCCATCATGGGAGAGTCTAGAACAGGAGGCCAGAGTCTCAGAATGAAGGGGTGCCAATTGAGATAGAGTCATAGAGATGTACAGCATGAAAACAGACCTGTTGGTCCAACTCATCCATGCCAACCAGATATCCCAACTTAATCTAGTCCCATTTGCCAGCATTTGGCCCACGTCCCTCCAAACCCTTCCTATTCATGTACCCATCCAGATGCCTTTTAAAGGCTTCCAGCCTCCACCACTTCCTCTGGCAGCTCGTTCCTTACACGCACCACCCTTTGCGTGAAAATGTTGCTCCTTAGGTCCCTTTTATATCTTTCCCTCTCACCTTAGACCTATGCCGTCTAGTTTCGGACTCCCCCCACCCTGGGGAAATGACCTTGACTGTTCACCCTATCCATGCCCCTCATGATTTTATAAACCTCTGTAAAGTTCACCCCACAGCCTCCGATGCTCCAGGGAAAAAAGCCCCAGCCTACTCAGCCTCTCCCAGTAGCTCAAACCCTCCTGCCCTGGCAATATCCTTGTTAATCTTTTCTTTCAAGTTTCACAACATCCTTCCTATAGCAGGGAGACCAGAATTACATGCAATATTCCAAAAGTGGCATAACCAATGTCCTGTACAGCTGCAACATGACCTCCCAACTCCTATACTCAATACCCTGACCAATAAAGGCAAGCGTACCAAAGGTTTTCTTCACTATCCTGTCTATCTGCGATAAGGAACTTTGAACCTCCGAGGTCTCTTTGTTCAGCAACACTCTCCAGGACCTTACCATTAAGTATATAAGTCCTGCCCTGATTTAGCTTTCCAAAATGCAGCACTTCACATTTATCTAAATTAAACTCCATCTGTCACTCCTTGGCCCATCAGCCCATCTGATCAAGATCCTGTTGTACTCTGAGGTAACCTTCTTGGCTGTTCATTGCATCACTAATTTTGGTGTCATTTGCAAACTTACTAACCATACCTCCTGTGTTCATATCCAAATCATTTATATAAATGTGGACCCAGCACCAATCCTTGTGGCACACCGCTGGTTACAGGCCTCCAGTCTGAAAAGCAACACCCCTCCACCACCCTCTGTCTTCTGTCTTTGAGCCAGTTATTTATCCAAATGACTAGTTCTCCCTGTATTCCGTGTGATCTAACCTGGTTAACTAGTGTACCATGAAGAACCTCATCAAACACCTTACTAAAATCCACATGAACCATACCCACTGCTCCACCTTCATCAACCCTCTTCATCACTTCGTCAGTAAACTCAATCAATTTAATGAGACATGATTTCCCATGCACAAAGCCACATTGACTATTGTTATTCAGTCCTTGCCTTTCCAATTATACATAAATTCTGTCCCTCAGTATCCCCTCTAACAACTTGCCCACTACTGATGTTAGGTTCACTGGTCTATAATTCCATGGCTTTTCCTTACCACCTTTCTTAAATAATGGCGCCACATTAGCCAACATCCGTTCTTCTGGCACTTCACTCGTGGCTGTCGATGATACAAATATCTCAGCAAGGAGCCCAGCAATCTCTTCCCTAGCTTCCCACAAAGTTCTGAGGTACACCTGATCAGGTCCTGGGGGTTTATCCACTTTTACCCGTTTTAGGATGTCCAGCGTCACCTCCTTTATACTATGGTCACTTTTCAACATATCGCTATTTATTTCCCCAAGTTTTTTAGTTTCCAAATCCTTACAGTAAACACTGATGTGAAACTCATTTAGAATCTTCCCCATCTCCTACGGTTCCATACATAGGCAGCCTTGCTGATCTTTAAGGGGCCCTATTCTCTCCCTAGTCCCCCTTTTTGTCCTTAATGTATTTGTAGAATCTCTTTGGATTCTCCTTAACTCTATTTGCCAAAGCTATCTCATGTCCCCTTTTTGCCCTTCTGATTTCCCTGTTTATATTCCTCTAGGGATTCACTCGATCCCTGCTGTCTATACCTGACATGTGTTTCCTTCTTTTTCTTGACCACAACCTCAGTTTCTCCAGTCATCCAGCATTCTCTACACCTACCACCTTTACCGTTCACCCGAACAGAAACATTCTGTCTCTATACTCTGGTTATCTCATTTTTGAGGGCTTCGAATTTTCCAGCCATCCCATTACCTGCGAGTAACCACCTCCAATTAACTTTTGAAAATACTTGCCAAATCCTATCAAAATTTGCCTTCCCCCAATTTAGGATTTTAGCTTTTAGATCAGATTTTAACTTTTCTATCACTATTTTAAAACTGATAGAAATATGGTCACAGGCCCCAAAGTGCTCCCCCACTGACAACTCAGTTACCTGCCCTGCTTTATTGCCCAAGCAAAGGTCAAGTTTTGCTCATTGTCTAGTAGGTACATCCACGTCCTGAATCAGAAAATTTTCTTGTACACACTTAACAAATTCCGCTCCATCCAATCCCTTAACACTGTGGCAGTCCCAGTCTATGTGTGAGAAGTTAAAGTCTCCTACCATTACGACCCTTCTATTCTTACAGATAATTTCGATCTCCTTACAAACTTGCTTCTCAATTTCCCGCTGACTATCGGGGGGTCCATGGTACAATCCCAATAAGGTGATGATCCCTTTCTTATTTCGCAGTTCCACCCAAATAACCTCACTGGATGCACTCCCCTGGAATGTAGTCCCTAAGTACAGCCGTAATGTTATCCCTAATCAAAAACACCACCCCCCTCCTCTCTCACTTTCCTTTCTATCCTTCCTATAGCATCTGTACCCTGGAACATTAAGCTGCCAGTCCTGTCCGTCCCTGAACCATGTCTCTGTAATTGCTATGATATCTCAGTCCCATGTTCCTGACCATGCCCCGAGTTCATCTGCCTTACCTGTCAGGCCTCTCACGTTGAAATAAATGCAGTTTAGTTTATCTGTCCTACCTCGTCCTCTGCTTTGCTCCTGCCTGCCATGACTGCTTAACTTGCTACTTTTCTCAGCTGCACCAGTCTGACTGATCCCTTTTCTCACTACCTCTTTGGGTCCCATCCATCCCCCAACCAACCAGTTTAAATCCTCCCAGGTGGCTATAGCAAATCCCCCCGGCAGTATATTAGTCCCCTTCCAATTCAGGTGCAATCCATCCTTCTTATACGTGTCATTTTTACCCCAGAAAAGATTCCAATCATTCAAAAATCCTCTTCCCTGCACCAGGTCCTCAGCCAAATGTTCATCTGCTCTATCCTCCTATTCCTACTCTAACTAGCACATGGCACCGGAAGTAATCAGATATTACTACCCTTGAGGACCTGCTTTTTAACCTCCTACCTAATTTCCCAGATTCTCTCCTCAGAACCTCTTCCTTTTCTCTTCCTATGTCAATGATTCCAATGTGTACAATGACCTCCTGGCCACTCTCCCCTTTGAGAATATTCTGCACCCTCTCCCAGACATCCTTGACCCTGGCACCAGGGTGGCAATACATCATTCTGATATCTCGTTGTTGGCCACAGAAACATCTGTCTGTGCCTCTGATTTGAGAGTCCCTTATCAGAATCGATCGCTTGGACCCTGACATACCCCTCATTACAATACAGCCGGTCTTGGTACCAGAAACTTGGCTGTCAGTGCTACATTCCCCTAAGAGTCCATCACCTCTTACATTTTCCATCAGCATACTTGTTTGAGATAGGGATAACCACAGGAGACTCCTGCACTACCTGCCTCCCTCTCCTACTTTTCCTGGAAGTAACTCATCTACCTGACTGTAACTGTGGTTTTTCTACCTCCCTGAAATTGCCATCCGTCACACCCCTGTTCCTATAAATTCCTCATTGCCTCGAACTGCAGCTCCAACCTATCCATATGATCCGATAGGATCCGTAACCAAACACACTTCTTGCAGATATAACCATCAGTAACATGGAAATTCTCCCTAATCTCCCACATCCAACAGGAAGAGCACATCACTCTACTAAAGGCATCTTTGCACCTTAACAATCCACAGACCCAGAAAATAGAACAGTCTTACTGCTCTAAAAACATTGCTCTAGGATAATGTGGTGGACATAAAGAACAAAGAAAATTACAGCACAGGAACAGGCCCTTCGGCCCTCCAAGCCTGCGCCGATCAAGATCCTCTGTCTAAACATGTCATCTATTTTCTAAGGGTCTGTATCCCTTTGCTCCCTGTCCATCCATGTACCTGTCCAGATACATCTTAAAAGACACTAACGTGTCTGCGTCTACCACCTCTGCTGTCAACGTGTTCCAGGCACCCATCACCCTCTGTGGAAAGAACTTTCCACGCATATCTCCTGTAAACTTTCCTCCTCTCACTTTGAACTCATGACCCCTAGTAATTGAGTCCCCCACTCTGGGGGAAAAAGCTTCTTGCTATTCACCTTGTCTGTACCCCTCATGATTTCGTAGACCTCAATCAGGTCCCCCCTCAATCTCCATCTTTCTAATGAAAATAATCCTAGTCTACTCAACCTTTCTTCATAGCTAGCGCCCTCCATACCAGGCAACATCCTGGTGAACCTCCTGTGCACCCTCTCCAAAGCATCCACATCCTTTTGGTAATGTGGCGACCCGAACTGTACGCAGTACTCTAAATGTGGCCGAACTAAAGTCTTATACAACTGTAACATGACCTACCAACTCTTGTACTCAATACCCTGTCCGATGAAGGAAAGCATGCCGTATGCCTTCTTGACCACTCTATTGACCTGCGTTGCCACCTTCAGGGTAGAATGGACCTGAACACCCAGATCCCTCTGTACATCAATTTTCCCCAGGACTTTTCCATTTACTGTATAGTTTGCTCTTGAATTCGATCTTCCAAAATGCATCACCTTGCATTTGCCCGGATTGAACTCCATCTGCCATTTATCTGCCCAACTCTCCAATCTATCTATATTCTGCTGTAATCTCTGACAGTCCCCTTCACTGTCTGCTACTCCACCAATCTTCGTGTCATCTGCAAACTTGCTAAGCAGACCACCTATACCTTCCTCCAAATCATTTACGTATATCACAAACAACAGTGGTCCCAGCACAGATCCCTGTGGAACACCACTGGTCACAGGTCTCCAATTTGAGAAACCCCCTTCCACTACTACTCTCTGTCTCCTGTTGCCTATCCAGTTTTTTATCCATCTAACTAGCACACCCTGGACCCCATGCGACTTCACTTTCCCCATCAGCCTGCCATGGGGAACCTTATCAAACGCCTTACTGAAGCCCATGTATATGACATCTACAGCCTTTCCCTCATCAATCAACTTTGTCACGTCCTCAAAGAATTCTATTAAGTTGGTAAGACATGACGTTCCCTGCACAAAACCATGTTGTCTATCACTGATAAGCCCATTTTCTTCCAAATGGGAATAGATCCTATCCCTCAATATCTTCTCCAGCAGCTTCCCTATCACTGATGTCAGGCTCACCGGTTGATAATTACCTGGATTATCCCTGAAAATATATGTTTTATATTTTAAGATAGTTTAATCAAGAGCCAGATCTCAGTAATCATATAAACAAAACTAATTTGGATTTACAAAAAAGGATAAGATTAGTCTTTTAAAGAAAACACTTAGCTGTTCCCGTGCTGTGAGCATCTCCCAATACTGAGGTGTCTCCAAGGTCAGCTGTGAATTCCACTGTTTGTGTATTTATCTGAGACCGAACACCGATGTCTAGAGACTCTTTAAACTAAACAGCACAGGCAGCCGACTGTGAAAGGTCACTGCTCCTTTTCTCACCTCCAACGTGGTACCTGCTCTCTCAATTCCTCCTGTTTTAATACTGTCTTTGTTTTGATTTTTTCCCCCAAAGTGCCAAAGCAATGCATCAGCTTATAAAACATTAATTACTGCTCCAAGGATTCGAGGAAATCAGCTCCATCACTGAAAAAACCTCAAAAAAGGAGCAGCTGTTACAGCCGCAATTCTCTCCCGTCTTCCACCTTGGATTACTCAGTATTGAGGAGGAATTTCTTCTCTCGGAGCCTTTAGAACTCCTTGCCACAGAAAGCCGTGGCGGCAGAGTCCTTGTGTGTAGTTAAGGCTGAGATAAATAGATTCTCAATCAGGGAAAATGCAGGAAAGTGGACATGAGGAATGTCAGATCAGCCATGATCCTATTGAATGGCAGAGGGACCAAATAGCCTACTCCTATTCCTATTTCTTTTTGCCTTATAAAATGTGGTTTGAGCAGATTGTGTGTCAGTGATCTGCTCCCTGGAAAACATCATTTCACGAAGAAAATAATTATTGAAGGCAAAGACTCTGAAAGGGATGGCTTTAAGGAAAAGGCAGTCAATCACCTCTCCTCCTTTAAAAGGTTATCTTAAGTGTTTAAACACTTTTTAGTCCAATGAATTATTACATGGGATATTTTTGTTCAAGTTGAGTATGAGTCTCTTTTATCTTATTGTTACAAGGAGTTGTTTTGCACATTTAGTTTTATATTAATTGTACAATGGGGTAGAAGTTTTTGTACTGATATTCCAGTTTATTGACAATGCCACTCAGCAACCTACCTCCCAGCGCTCAGTGTTACAGTGACTGTACACACTGGCATTAATCCAGCTCCCTCAGCCTCTTCCGTGCTCTATGTCATCGACAGTATCTGTACTGCTATTAATTTCTCCATGTGATTAAAGATGAGTGACCTTAAGGGCAATGCAGTGATGCTGCGCACTATTTCACTGTAAAGGGGGGAGGGCATCTGCTCAGCTCAGTGTTCCTAATCACTAAACAGTCTTTATCTAAGTGTGGTTATTGAGTGAAAGCAGTTTTGGGATCAGCTGCAATATTCTCTAAAGATAAATAGTCTGCTGATACCTTTCTGAGCAAAGCAGGAACAGGGTGGAAGCCATTCAGCTCTTTGAACTATTTCCTCCGTTCAGTTAGTCCAAGGCTAATCTGAATCTCAACTCCTTTTGCCTGCCTCTGATTCAGAATCCTTGACATTATGCTAAATAAAATGATCAGTTCCAGTTTAGACATTTTATCATTGATGGGGCACCCTGGCAGCTGTGTTCTGGGCATAAGGAGATAGGGAGGAAAGGATGACATTGCAGAGACAGTTAACACTGCTATTAAAGTCTGCAAACAGTTGTTAAGCTGTGACCTGTGCCTGTTTAAATGCAGAGGTTTGACCGATGAGTCAGAGATCCTGAAGTTTCTGCAGCACGGCACCCTGGTGGGATTGCTCCCTGTGCCTCATCCGATCCTCATTCGCAAGTATCAAGCCAACTCTGGCACTGCCATGTGGTTCCGCACATACATGTGGGGTGTCATTTACCTGAGGTGAGCAGTTCCTTACCATCCAATGTGCTGTCTTTTTAAGGAATAGTTTGTGTGGATCTTTCAGACAGAGTTTGCCAGTGTGATGGCAATTCAGGCTTTTCAGGGAATCCCTACAGAGCGGAAGCAAGCCGTTCAGCCCATTGAGTCCACACCGACCCTCTGATGACCATCCCATCCAGACCCACGCTCTGCCTTATCCCTGCATTTCCCAGTCTAGACGCTATAGGCAATTTAGCATGGCCAATCCACCTAACCTGCACATCTTTGGATTGTGGGAGGAAACTGGCGCACCCAGAGGAAACCCACACAGACACGGGGAGAATGTGCAAACTCCACACAGTTGCCCGAGTGTGGAATCGAACCTGGGTCCCTGGCGCTGTGAGGTAGCAGTGCTAACCACTGAGCCACCGTGCCACCACATCCTGTTCTCCCCTGCAGCCATATGCAGCTTGGGAAGAACACTTTAAGAACTTGCATTTACTTTTTGCGTAGGATTATGGAGAGTACAGAAACAGGGCATTCAGCCCAACCAATCAACACCACCTTCCACTTTTCCTCATCTGGACCTATCGTTGTAACCATTTATTCCCTTCTCCCTCACGGGCTAATCTAGTTTTCCCTCAAATCCATGTGTATTATTCATTTCAGCCACTCCCTGTGAAAATGAGTTCCACTTCCTCCCCACGTTCTGGGTGAAGTAGTTTTTTCTGAATTCCCAGTTGGATTTCTATGGTCCCTATCTGATACTGACCACCTCTTCCCCAGAGAAGGGAAGATTCCCTCTTTATCCACTTGGATCAAAATCTTTCATGATTTTAGGTTGCCCCTCCCTTATTAAAGAGAGAAGAGACCCAGCCTTGTCAGTCCTTCCCAGGAGTATTTACCCAGAATTATTCCTGTATATTATCTCTGTACCCTCTTCATCATTTTTGAACAGAATTGCAGCTAGGTTTGGTACAGGTTTCCCATAACATCTCTACTTTTCAATTCTATCCCACGGGATATAAAGCCTCCAGTTTGTTTTTTTTTTCATGACTTCGCTAAATTGTGGCACCATTTTAACTCTGATGTATTTGTACTCCGATGTCTGTACCCCACCCAGCAGGTTTGAACATTCCAAGTAACAAGTGACTGCCCTATTCATGCTCCCAAAGTATACTGCCCTTGTACGTTTCTGATGAAGGGTCTAGGCCCGAAACGTCAAGCTTTCCTGCTCCTATGATGCTGCTTGGCCTGCTGTGTTCATCCAGCTCCACCCCTTGTATTTAACTGTTTTAATCTTCATTTATCAATGATTAGCAAGTTAGCCTGGGTTATCCTTGACCCCTGACTGAGACTTTCAGGTCAGCCTGTGAGAGCGGACTCGTACTTTTCCAATTGACAACTGCACTCACACACGTAAGTGGGTTACACTCGCCCTGACCTTTCTGTTTGTTTCCACAGGAATGTTGACCCACCCATCTGGTATGACACCGATGTGAAGCTTTTCGAAATTCAGCGGGTTTGAGGCGCCACGCTGGAATGGAGAACTCTCTGGCCAAATTACTTTTCACTTTAATTCTCAGTCTGTCAGCTGGTTTCTGCACCTCTTTATCTAAATCGATATAAGACACCCTTTCACATCATCTGTGTACCCCTGATAGGATTGTGGGCAGAGCCCTTCCTTACTGAGCCAGAACCTCTCAAATTCTCCCCTGTCGCTGATTAAATGGTCAGTGCTAACCTGACCAGATAGCCCTGTCCCCACGCTGCTCTGTCTTCAGGGTTTCAGTCTGGGACACATTATGCTATTCCTTTACTGAACGATGGTAACAGTCCAGGACTCTTGGTTAATAAAGCAGCACCTACGCTAACTCAGTCTGCTCACTATTGCATCAGATTCCCTGAGTGAGGGTAATGGTAAACTCTACCCTACCGCTGTCATTCAGTGACTTTCCCTTGACCCCTGCCCTGCTGTGTCTCTTCCCCCGACCCCTGCCCTGCTGTGTTTCTTCCCTCAACCCTTGCCCTGCTGTGTCTGTCCCCTGACCCCTCCCATCAAGTGACTGTTCCGCTCCCTATCACCGGAGCTAGCAGTATGGCCGTGGGTGAGAAAAAGGGAGTTGCAGTGATGCTTTCGATAGTCAAACATCTGTTGACACAGTGGGATGTGCCTTCTGGTGATGGCAGTGGGTCTGTGTGTCTAGAGTTGTTACTTTAACGGAGGGCGTGAACCATTTCAAACAGACCGGTCGGCTGTCTGCCTGCCCGCCCGTGCTCACCGGACTATCTTTGGCCATTGAATGACCACAAGGGCGAGGTCAGTGTGGAATGTGGTAACATGGCATTGTGTGAGGGAGTGAGCCCTGCACAGGGGTAGTGTGGGAGGGAGAGAGTTAGTGTGGGAGTGACCCCTGCACAGGGGTAGTGTCGGAGTGAGCCCTGCACAGGGGTAGTGTGGGAGTGTATATCCTGCATAGGAATAGTTTCTGAGGAAGATGCAAGTATCAATAGGAAAGCAATTTTGTGTGGTGTTCAGGCCAGATCATTATGTTCGTCATTGTTGATCCCAGTCTGTCCTCCTTTTTCTTCTTTGCAATGTTTAAATTCCTCAGCCACCTCACTCCTCACTGGCTGCTGTGTCATTGAAAACGTATTGTGTAAACCACATATTTAACTGGTTGAGTTTGCCACAGCTGCATTCATGTTACAGTTACATTACTTTTGTTCACAGAATGAATGTCTCCATTTATACCACTAGTTGATGTAGGTGTTAAGTATTGAGTGTTTACTACTGAAGTTCAGTAAACTGTTTGTTCTACAGGCTGTCACTGGGTTGCTTCAGTTTAATGGTAATATAGGAATATCACAATGCACCCTGTGCACTTTTACACTGTGAGGTCCTGAATAGATCTCATCAGACTGCACTCACTCGTCCACACTGTACCTCCCATGAGCCTTACTGCAGCTCCCAGCCCTGTTTGTACCCAGCAGTCTGTCTGTCTGCCATCTCTGACCCCTGTTCCTTCTCTCTCTCGCCCCTCACTGCGCACCATATCTTCCAGCTATTACAAGCCTGAAGCGGGGAGGATAGCTTTTAGTCTGTCTGACAGATAAAGCATTCACTTGTACATTACTGCATGTTCTAGTCTCTCCAAAGGTTGATTGATTACATTCACCAACGTTATGTAGTAAACAAACACAATATGTTGGGTATTTTGGCAGCTCGAGTGGACATTAATCATTGAATGATTCTCCAGTCAGCCTCTTTGAAAGAGGCAGACCAGTCATTCTCGCTCTGACCCTGTCACTCTGCAAATTTCTTCTTTGCAATGCCCTTTAGAAATCATTTTTGAAATGTTGTCATTAACTTTCCAGGCAGCACCTCTATCATCATAGTAGGGTTCATCTCCACTTGAGTTTTTATTGTGTAACTGATCTTAATAATTAGTACAAATATTTAATACCCTTTGTTTACTGAGATCCTAGTGATGGTTCTGCTTTTTATTGTTGTATACTGTCAGTCTATGTACAAACCTCAAACACTAACTGTAATGTTTAAACAAACACTGAGAACTTCAGGAAGCTAATTATTAAAGACCCAGAAAAGGTTGTGTTCTGCCCTTGAATGTATCCCATATTGATGGTTTCTGTTCCCATCTCATTTGCAAACTCTTCCACAGGTGTTTAGGCTTGTCAGAAGTTGATAGCCTTAAATACATTGACCTGGGATTTGCTGTGTGCAGCTCAGGGTGAAAACATTGCCCGGTGAGTCTGTATCTGAAGTTTCATTCCCACGGCCTGTGCTGTTAACTGAAAGTAATTGGGGCAGTGATCCTAACTTGGGAAGTGGTGCTTGCCACTGGGTCAAGCGCCATGTACTAGGAAGGTTAATCCCGGCAACAGCTAAACTGTACCAATCCTGGCATTGTGTAGAAAGAGCATTACTCTCTATCTAACCCTGTGCTGATCCTGTTTTGGGAGCATTTGATAGGGATAGTATAGAGGAAGCTTTACTCTGTATATCCAACCCCGTGCTGTTGCTATCCTGGGAATATTTGATATCCTGGGAATATGTAGAAAGAGCTTTACTCTGTATCTAATCTTGTGATGTTCCTGACCTGGGACTGTTTTATGGGGATGGTGAAGAGGGACCTTTACTTTGTATCTAACTCCATATTCTACATGTCCTGGGAGTGATTGATAGTGTGTCTGGGTGCCTGGAATGGGTAACAATATCATCCGTCACATAATGAACAGAAGTGTTGAATGTTTTGGAAATGTTATTACTTGGGGACAGTTAGTGCTCTGTTTCCTGCATTGATCAGGTGTGTTTGCCCTTACTGTCCTGCGTTATATGGGTTGTTTCCTGATGCAATCCCTGATATTAACACACATGTAATAGCACTTTAGAAAGTACTTGATTGTTGTAACAGAGGAATGTTAAAGGGGAAGGATTCTCTGTAAGTAACCTATTTTCAAAGTACTTATCTGTAGAATTACTTTTCCTTCAAGGAACCAGTATCTATCAATCTGTCTAGTTTTATTTGTCAAGTTACACTATTATTTATATTGTCTCTGAAGTGATGGTATTAGTATTCTTTATGTGTACTGTTTTCACACTTCTCCTTATTTAAAAAAAAATAAATTCTTCAGAGAGCATAACATAACAAGGCTGCAGGTTCGTTCCCTTGGGTAGATTGTATTCAATTAAGTTTGCTTCGTAATACAGCCACTTACACTGCTCTCTTGAGCTGACTAGGCAGCTTCCAGAGCTAGTATGTGCGGTTGCAGTGTTGCCTCTGGCCTAAAGAGGGCAGTGCCCTGCCCTTGGTTCCCATCCAGCGATTTCCACCTGAAAAAGGAGCAAGTTTGAACTGAAAGTGTGAGCACCATGCAGCCACATGGTCTGATGTTACACTGGGGGATATTGTGTGGCTCTCTACGTGAAAGGCAGTTTATTACATCAATGGAAGTCTGTAATCCTACTCAAATGTGTCCAACGTCTACAAGGCAAACCTTGAGTTGGTCACACCTTTAAAATATTGTTGGTCTTTGCCCCATTCAAAGAATGAAATGACTCAGTTTTGGGTGTTGATGTGTAGGTGGTCAGGTCTGAAGACCATCAGGCTCTGACACAGGTAGCCATGGTTACGGAAGGGGTGTTGTGATTGGGAGTTCCTCTCAGGTTAGATGCAACACTGACCAGAGCAACAGTCTGGCATGGCTTGAGTGAGCATGATAAAAGCTCAGGAATGGAGTGTGTGATAGGCACTGAAGACAATGTCTCTGGTCTTTCCAAGGCTTTGGTGAGAGGCATTATTGGTTTAAATGGGGGTTTCAGAAATACATGAGAGGGTATCAAGTAGCAAATCAGTAACTGCAGAAACATCATGATGAATAAAGGGCCAAAGCAAAAACAGATGGGAAGTTGAAGGGTCAGTGTTAACTTGAGGGAGAGCTGTTCCTAGGACTGCCCACAGAAAGAGGTGTTGGATAAAGAAGGAACTATCAGAGATGATTTTTCTGATAATCATGAAGGGAGTAGCAAGGTGATGGGAGATAGTGAGGTCGAGGGAATAGCGGTGAACATAGATAAGAGAGTTTGTATTTAGGAATGATTTAGAGAGGAAAGAAGAACAGAGAACTCTGAAAAGAAAGCGAGAAGAGTTGAGATAAATTGAAATCACCAAGGAAAGGAAACCATTTGGTGCAGAGACTGAAGGAAAGAAGATATCTGAATGAGAAACTTGGCGTGCACAATGAAGTGCATTACCAGTGATGACACCAAGGAATGGAACAAGGTGAAATGCTCAAAGGATGAGAAGGATGGAGAATTATACCAGTGTATGGTTTAGTGCTAAGGTGTGTTCACAAATATTTGTACCTTGCAGTTCCATCAAGTTATGGTGCAACAGTTAATCTGCCTTAAGGGAAAATATAAAATACCTGGACAAACAGTGAGATTTTGAAACAATATTTATTAGAAATATTAACAGAAACTCTTGGAAAATAGCAAATATAATGATGCTAGTTTAAAACCTACCCTCCCCCCGAAGAGCTGTACCCTGCTGAATGATTAGACAAGCCCTAGAAAGTGTAGATTCATAGCAGTATCCACCGTGATGGCCCAGAGCGTGAAGGGAGGATCTGTTTTACTGGATTTCTCGAGTGCTTCCTTTTCCCCGGAGCGCACAGAGCTGGAAGATTATCAAAGGAGCAGGTCAAAGTTTCATGAGCCGTCACTGAAGGACAAATTCACTGTTCTGTCTTGGAAAAGGAAGTGGCCACTTGGATGATCAGCTCCTATGACGGTAGGTCACAAAGTCTTCATGATCTGATTGGCAGGTGCAGGAGCTTTAGGAGTTAATGCTGTTTGGGTAACTGCCAGTAGCCACTCAATGCTTCCCCCCGACAGCACGGTCAAGATAAGCAGGTTCTCACCCGCTTCTGGTAAAACTTCCACATGCTGAGGAAAGCAGAAAAAGTCCAGCCTGGCCAATTACTTCCAATACGCCAACTTCCAACCTCCTCTTGACATTTAATAAAATAACATTAGAGGAGGATCCCACTGCCAACACTGAATCCAAAAGGGACTTGTAGCCGTGCATGTAAATGCAATCTGCTTCAAGTTTCCCTTCCACAAGACGTAGGAGCAAATGTAGGCCGTTCAATGTGGTATCACTAATCTGATAATCCAGAACTCCAATTTTCTACCTTTTTCCCATTGCCATTGATTCCCTTACTGATTAAAAATCTGTGCATCTCAGCCTTTCAAGTCACACACCACCCTGACTCAACATATATTGGTATACTTTGCTGTGTCAGAGCTCTAGAACCCATGACCTAACAGTAAGCAGACAGTATCTCGAGAACGGCAACTCTAGAACCCATTACCTAAGAGCATACAATATCCTCAGCTTTACTAACAAGGCCTGAGGGTAAGGAGGTTATGTTGAATTTCAATTCTGGGCACTGCTCTTTAGGAAGTATGTGAAGGCATCGGAGAGGGTGCAGCATGGTTCCTGGGATGGGAACTTCAGTTATGAAGGCAGATCGGAGAGTTTGGGAACTGTTCACCTTGGAGAACGGAATCTGATAGAAGTTTTCAAAATCATGAGCTCTTTGGACAGAGCTGTTAGGAAGAAACTCTCGCCATTTAGAAAAGAATTGAGAATAAGACAGCACAGATTTGAAATAATTGGTAAAGAAGCGACAGTCGCGTGAAAAAAAAACTCCTTTCATGCAGTGAGTGGTTCGGCTTTGGAATGTACTGCCTGAAACTGAGATCGAGTGAAGCATTTAAAAGGGAATGAGATCGTGATCTGTAAAGGAGGAATGTTCAGGGTTACAGGCTGTAAGTGGAGGGATGGCACTTGATACATTGCTTCAGAGAGCTGGTACTGACAGGATTCAGATCAGAAAATCCCGGGTTTACATCCCGATACACTGGAGCAGCTGATGAGGACTATAATCTGATTTCCCCCTCCCTCAGGGACAGAAACTGTTGACTAAGGCTTTTGTTGCAGTGACTTCCACTGGAAAATGAGCACGCTGTATCTGTGAGTAAACGTTCCTGGCAAATAGCTAATAGACATTCGCTGGGTGAAAGATTGGAACAGTGGCCTCATCAATACCAGCAACTTCATGAATTGAGGAAGGATACTCCTATTAAACTGAGAACATTGTATACTTTATTAACTGCTCTCTACACCTATCCTGCCACATTCAGTGGTCTGTGCTTACACAACCTCAAGTCCCTCTTCCCCGTACACCCTTTAGAATTTTACCTCCTATTTCATATTGTCTTTCAGTGAATGTTTCCCAGTCCTAAAACATCTCAAGTGCCATGAAATGTGGTCACTGTTATAACAGGAAACATAGCAAACAGTTTACTCACAGCAAACTTCTAGAAGCAGCAGTGACAATTACAAAGTAAATCAGTGATGTTTTTTGAGGGATAGATATTAACTGGGGCACTGGACAGACCTTCCTGCTGGTTTATAAAACGTACTGTAGAACCTTTAACAAACCACTGTCAGAGTTCAGTTTGATGTATCATCAACAATGCTACACTGAGACAGTGCTACACTTGGACAGAGCTACACCCGGACAGTGCTACAGCCCTGACAGATCTACACTTGGACAGAGCTGCTCCCCGACAGTTCTACAACCTGACAGTGCTGCAGTTGTCCTCAACTATTTGACTCCGATACTAGGAATGGATATAGAGTCTTCCAGGCTCAGAAGTGAGAGAATGCCTCAGCTGAACCACAGCTCCAAGTTAAGTCTTGGGCATCATTTCCCATTGTCCTGTTCCTAATATCCTGGATGCCCAGTGCAGCTTCTGTTATTGTGCTGCTCTTCACTGTCAGTGATATCTGACAGACACAAGGGGCCATCACCACATAAGATACCATCAACTGTGCACTGACACAGTGTGCCACCTGACCACCTCGACAGGACCAGAACCTCCACTGAGGAAACTGTTCCACTCTCATACACAAATAGCTTCTGTATTTGTACAATAAGGTTTCCCATAAATCAACATCCACACACAATATTAGCATTGCCTTGCCCCTGACATTCTCTCCCTACCAGCAACAGCTTTGGCTCTGTTCATCAGCAGGTTTGAATTCGGTCAAATGATCAGTTTTTGAGCAGGGTTGGTGGCTTTTGATGATGGGGTGTCCTTGACTGGCTGATTAATATTTTGAAAATCATTGCATTCATTAATATCTTTTGTGTTTCTCCCTAGAGCGGATCGCTGCCTCTCCATTAGCGGGCTCTCTAACTGCACCCTGCATTGCTCTCCCTCTCTCTCTCTGTTTTGCTTGTGAGAAATTCATGCTGTTCCTTGCTATTTTACCTGTTACACACAATGAGTGATTGGACATCGCATTTGGAGAATCAAATGTTAATATACAATAAGGCTTATGGAGCATGATCACAAAGAAAATAACTTCTATTTTAAATCTCTTCTCTCTTCATCGCTCCAATTTCTAAACTGCTTTCCTGGATCCTTCTTCACCTCTACATCAGACCTACAGGAACCTCCACAAATACACTGGAATTCCAACAGAGTTCCAAATGACAGAGTTCTCTCCAATCTTGTCCATTAGTTGAAATCAATTTCCAAAGCCTTCTATTAATAATTGATGTTATAATCAGGTAGTGACGTTTTTTCAGTTTCAGATGGAGGGATCAGGCGGTCAGATAGATTTCCAGGAGATTACCAGCAGAATGCATTCTGTAAAAAACGCCCAGTGGCAGCCCAAAATTCAGGATGGCAAACCAGACGGAAAATCCATAGAACTGTTTCTCAAGACCGTTTTCAAACTGGGGGTGAGCTCCGAAAGCTGGCATAACCCAGAGCTGGAAATGAATGAAATATAGTCATTCACCCTCTAGGATTAGATAGCTTTACTCTGTACCTAACCCCATGCTCATACAGTCATTGAGCGCCCATGCTGTGCATTTCTAGAATGGGCTCAGCTGATTGAAAGCATTTAAGGAACTAACTTAAAATGTTCAACAAAAATACATCAGGCATGAATGATATATCCCTATTGAAGGAGAGCAAAGACAGGGAGCTATGGGCCAGTTGGTCTGGTATTAGCTGCAAGGCAAGTGCATTCAAAGTCTGATTGGAAAAGTGCAAAAGGGAAATTGTGTTTAATTTTTTTTGAGTTTTCTGAGGATGTAACTCATCACAGATAGAGGGGAGCCAGTCAATGTAGTGTACTTAGATTTCAAAAGCCCTACCATCAGGTGCCCCATGAAAAGTTAATACATAAGAAGAGGATCCATGGAGTTGTGGGTTAATATATTGTCATGGAAAGAGGATTGGTTAATGGACAGGAAGCACAAAGTAGGGATAAATGCAGCATTGTCCAGCTGGCAGCCAGGGAATAATGGACAGCTACAAGGGCGAGTGCTGGGGTCCCAGTCTATTTGCAGTCGTATTAATGTCTACAGCATCGAGATATGAGGGATGGAACTGGATTTGCTTATGACTGCCAACTCAGTGCGGAGATAAATCATGAGGCGATCCCCAAGATGCTGCAAGAGAGCACCAGCTGCAGTGAGTGGGTAATGCGTTGGTAGGGGAAGTTAGAGGTTATTCACTTTGGCCATAACAGTAAAGAAGATAACTTTTAAAACAAACACGTGAAACTTGTAAATATTGATGTTCAAATGGATTTGGGCCTTTTCACAAGAGGAACACAGAAAGATAGTATCCAGACGCAGCAACTTTTGGAAAGGGAAGTGGCATATTGGCCTTTACTGTGAGTCGATTAAAGGAATAAAGAAGTCTTGCTACAAGTGTCCAGGGTTTTGGTGCAACCACACCCAGAATCCTGTGTGCGGTTTTGCTCTCCATATTTAAGGAAAGGATATAGTTGTGTTGGGGGTGGTACAAAGAAGGCTCACCAGATTAGATCCTGAGATGAGGGGCTGAGGAAATTGGGTCAATAAACTCTGGAGTTTCGAAAAATGAGAGGTGTTCTTGATGAAACATTCAAGTTTCAGAAAGGGCTTGACAGGATAGAACCTGACTCTCCCTGATTGGGGAAATCTAGAACAGAAAGGCACAGTCTCCAGGTAAGGGACTGATCCGTCAGGACTGCATTGAGGAGAAATTTCTTTGCTCAAAGTGTTGTGAATCTTTGCAGTTCTCTGCTTCAGAAGGTCATGGGCTGAATATACTTTAGCTTTATACATACAGGTAATTAATCTCTCAGGGATTGAGGGAATCATAGATCATAGAAACCCTACAGTGTGGAAACAGGCCCTTTGGCCCAATAAGTCCAGACCAACCCATCCCCCTGTAACTTACTTAGATCTCCACATTCCTGAACACTCCAGGCAATTTAGCACGGCCGATACACCAAATGGCCCGTCTTTGTACTGTGGGAGGAAACTGGAGCACACCCATGCAGACACGGGGAGAATGCGCAAACTCCACACAGTCACCCGAGGGTGGAATCAAACCCAGGTCCCTGGTGCCATGAGGCAGCAGTGCCAACCACTCAGCCACCGTGCCGCTCTCAAGGGATGGGGAAAGCAGGCAGGAATGTAAATTGAGATGGCCAGTCCAATTGTGTTGAATGGGGGAGCATGTTCAAGGGAGACTGTGGTTTACCTCTGCTCTTTTCTTTTATGTTACCTGCTTTAAGAATGTTTGATAGGTCAGTGTCTAAGGGCATTTATTGTTTATCTAACCTATAGCAAGTTATGTTGAAGAAGGCAAGCAATGGGATAATCAACTCAGTGAAGAGAAGGGCTCCAGAATGGAACAACCTTCGAGTACTTTCAAACTGTAGTAACATTCTAGTGATGTAGAATCGTAGAATTCCTGCAGTGTGCAAGCAGGTCATTCGGCCCATCGATTCCACACCAACCCTCCAAAAAGCATCCCATCCAGACCGACCCCATCCCTGTAACCCTGCATTTCCCATGGCCAATCCACCTAAACTGTACATCTTTGGGCTGTGGGAGGAAACCGGAGCACCCGGAGGAAGCCCACACAGACACAGAGAGAATGTGCAAACTCTACACAGAGAGTCGCCTGATGGTGGAATTGAACCGGGTCCCTGTGAGCCACCTGTGCTCACTATTGAGCCACCATGCTACTCACTTTAGAATTTTAGGTGAAGTTTTTGGACTTTATACATAGACATATCGTGAGCAAGAATAAAGAGGCAATGATAAATTTGTTCAAGAGCATTGGTGAGGCATCCCACAATAGAGAGAGTACAGTGAAGATTTCCCAGTTTTCACTGGAGTAGACAAGGTACAAGGAGGTTTAGCTGAGTGTTCACATTCTGAACGGTTTGCACGGAATGGCCAGGGAAAGTTTGTGGGGTCAGTGTTGAGGGAATGTGAATTCTGAAAAGGTCATGAAGATCCAGGACAGTTGGCGAACACCTCTTTTACAAAGAGTTGGTAGATGGACAGAGTTTTTTGCCACAGGGAGAAGTTAGGACACAGATTGCTGCATCTTTTCCAGGATAATAAACAGAGGGCCGTACTGGATTGTAGGGAGAAACAGGCAGTGATATTATCTTCAGTTTACTGTTGCAAAGAGCCAGCACAATCATGAGGTGCTAATAGATTTGGTCCATGCATTAAATGCCTCAATAGAGAAAGATATCAGATCAAACTGCCTTGATTATTCATTGAGTGGTCAGGTTTATTGTGAGGGTATTTAGACAGTCTTGTTAATTCCTAAAGGACGTGACAGATGTGGAAAGAGCTCACGTTGCACACAATCTGGACAGCCTAGCGTCTGGACATAATGTACACATTGTGAACCTTTAAAGACCACGTTTGGAGTTTTTATTTAATATGCCTGCATCTAGTCAACACAGTGAAACCTCGGCCTGATTTTATTTTACTCAGCTCCATTGGGAAGTAACTCAATGAACTGATCCAATCTTGACGTTTCCCAACTGGGTAAGCAAGACAAGATTACCTTAAAAGAGATATGTCCTGCTAATGTATTTCAGTGACATGTGGGTAAATGAAAGAGAGAGAACCTCCTGGTCTTCTTTGGAATAATGGCAAGGGCTCACTCATGTCTTTCCAAAAGACCACCCTTCCACGAGTGCCAGACTCCCTCAGAGAGTCAGTCTGGGCTAAAGATGGCATGGCCATTCAGTGAAGCATTGGCTCCAGGGGAACTATCCGCCTGCTAAAGACAAGAGGGGGAACATTGTAAAGAAACCAAAGGTAACTTACGATGAGGTTGGACATGAGCATAAACATAGAGATCTCCTTCAGGAATTTCCGCCTCCAGTTGAGTTTGTTGCCCATTTGGAGGGACACTTGGGAGGTTCTCCTCAAGTCCATATTGGTGAAGAAGTTTGTCGCTCCATTAGGATCATTTGAGTTGTCTTGTTCCTTGGCCTTTGTGTTGGATGTTGCTGATGGGTTGGGGTCATAGATTCCATGAGCTTCCTCTAAAACCAGTGTGTCCTGCTGAGGGTCAGCAATAAGGTCCTTCTCATTTATCTCTCCAGAACTTATAGCTAGCTCCTGTGTGGCATGTGGTCTATGGAGACCCTGGATAATGAAGAGGTTCTGCAGCACATGCTCGATGATTATCAGTGTGGAGTAGGTCAGATTGAGAAAGTCGAGGGGCAGCCGCATAGAGCTGAAAGCAATGGCCACGATGGAGAAGTAGGAGATACAGAGCTGTCCGAGAGCAGCTACCTGTAACAGGACCACATCCAGACTGCGAGTGGGATTCTCGTTTGTGTCAACACTGCTCTCCTCCCATCTGTGCACGGCTGCAGCAGCCAGAGAGCACAGAGACATGACAGAGAGCAGGATGATGTGGTAAACATAAAACTGCTCAAAGGGAATGAGCTGTGTCGGATCTCTAGAGACCTCCACCTGGTACAGGATGAAGATACACAATCCAACGATTATAGCCATACACCCCAAAATTGGCCCCCAAACAAGGCCGTGACCTCTGAACTTGTGCGTTGGGTGAATCATGTGTCCAATGATGGTCCTCCCGATGTTGGCCCACATGATGTAAAGCATGGTTGAGGCAATGAGGCAGTACTCTATGTTAAATGGGTACATCAGAACCACACCCTTCTGAAAAATGGTGCACAGTTCACTCTGACAGCTGCGGCCTGTAATATTCATGGCAGCTATAAAAACAAATCACACTTTAATGAGTTGAATGACAGGAAATATTTCGGATATTTTCATTGCACCCACTTGAAGATATGATTCCCTCTGGTGTTTGCACAGTACAACAGCTCCTCCCACTTCATTTAATCTCACCCAATCAACATGCCCCTCTTTATTTCTCCCTCATGGTGTTATCTAGTTCCTTTCTCAACTGTGCCTGGGTTATTCCCTCCAGTTTCTCCCTGTGGTAGCAAGTTCCACATTCTAACCATGTCCTGAGTAAAGGTGTTTCCTTCAAATTGGCCTCATGCTTGACCATCGGATATTTGACACCTCTTCCCTCGCGCTGTCTTCCTTTTTTCTCATTTAATCTCTCTGAGGGTTCACCCAATTATAGACCTTCCCTATCCCCTTAACCCCTTCCCCCCCCGAGGCGTCACTTTCCCCTGCTGTGTTCACTTTAAAACCCTGTCACTTTGCAAATATTTCCCAATTCTGATGAAAAGTTATCAACCTTATTTCTGATTCTCTCTCCAAAGTTGGTGCCAGGCCAGCTGAGAATTTTCAGCATTTTCTGTTTGTGTAATTTCTCACTCAGTACAATGTGTCATTTTTCACTACAGCCCAAACCTGCAAAATGGCCTCTAATGGTCATGTATCTGGGGGTGCAGCCGCTACGTGGGTTAATATTTTTTCATGGTGGGCAGTTTTTTTTTATTCATTCTCAGGATGAGGACATCATTGGCCAGGCCAGCATTTACTGCCCAGAGGGCAGTTAAGAGTCAACCATATTACTGTGGGTCTGGAGTCACATGTAGGCCAGATCAGGTAAGGATGGCAGTTTCCTTCCCTAAAGGGCGTTAGTGAACCAGATGGGTTTTTCTGACAATTGATAATGGATTCAGGGTCATCATTAGACTCTTAATTCTCGACTTTTATTCAATTAAAATTCCACCTCTGCCATAGAGGGATTCAAACTCAATTACAGACTTTCTCCATCACCTGACCCCAGAACAGTTTACTCTGAATTAACAATCCAGTGATAATACCACGAGGCCATCACTTTCTGTGTAGTTTCTATGTGGATGCTGATATTCCAAAATGTCGGCTGAAAACCTGGGTTCGTTTTCATGTGTATACAGGCAATTATCAACTCTATCAATTAGCATGCCCCCTTCTCCACCTCCTACCTTGTTGCCAGGTTACCAACTGCTTATCTGACATCTCCAGAGCTGGTTGAGCAGAAGCACTCCCCAGTAAATATTGGGAAGACTGAAGCCATTGTTTTCAGTCACCTCTCCAACCCGCATTTCTCACTAACTCCATTCCTCATGCGATTGACAGTCTGTGACAAAACCAGTCTGTTCAGAATCTTCAAATTTGGCCCTAAGATGAGGTTCCACCCTCAGCTCTACACCACTCACACTGTCTGAATTCACTGCTACAGCATTGTCCATCCACACCCTTGTCTCAGCTCATCTGAGGCTGAACCTCTCATTCACATCTTTCTTAGCTCTGGACTTGCGTCTTGGCCTGGTACTGAAAAACCAAAACCCACTCTGTGTACTCCTGCTCCTATGTTCTTACATCCCACAACTTCGTGACTAACTTAGTCCCAACGATGGTTAATGTCTGACTGTGACTCCTAGCTAACATGAAAAGAAACCAGACTGGGTTTTATTAATGAACAAGGAAGCAAAAATGCATTGATTGTGACAAACTTATCCTTTAACTTGTCAAAACTGATGATTAATTCTGAACGTAAGAACAAAGTGCAAGAGTAGGCCACATGGCCCTTTGAGCCTGCTACATATTTAATAAGATCATAGTTGATCTGATTTTAACCTCAACTCTACATTCCTGATTATTCTCCCCAATAACCTTTGAACAACTTTATTCTTGACATCACCTACCAGAGCAGAGGACTTCACGCGTGGCTCACTTGGTAGCTTCTGGAATTCGAGATCCACTCCACAGGATTGAACCTATGAACTAGGCTGGCATTGCCAATGGAGCACTGAGGGGGTGCTGCACTGTTGCTGGTGAATCTTTTGATTGAGACACTAACCCAAAGCCCAGTGACCCCTCTTCAATGTAAAAGATCCCATTGCGTGGTTTGAGAAAAGAATGAGGGATGTCTGCCCATTATTTTGGCCAATATTTATCCCTCGACTAACGTTGTTGGCAGTCTGCTCATTCTTCATTGTAATACTGTAGGAGCTTGTTGACCGTAAATTGGCTGCTGTTTGTCCTACATTTCATCAGTGACTACACTTCAACAAACACTTAATCGGTTAAGATGTCGCCAGGTGTTTGCCAGGTAAATTCTATCTTCCATGGAACTTTAGAAATTTATAGCACAAGAGGAGTACATTTGGCTGACCATGCCCATACTGGCTGACATAGCTATTGCAGCTTATCTCACTGTCCAGCTCCTGGTCTACACCCTGTGAGCGAGTGTTAAAGAACTTCTCAACTCTTCGTGAGAGTTTCTGCCTCTCCCACTGCTTTGGGCAGCAGGTTCCTGACCACCCACTACTACTGGGTGACAAACAATCCTCTCAAATCCCCTCTAAAGCTCCTGCCCCAACCTATGCCCTCTGCTTAGAGATCTTTAAGGAGGATTAGAATAGTTAGATGGTTGTTTTTAACTGACTCAATGGGCCAAAGGCCTTTTTCTGTGCTGTTGACCTTAATAGCTCCATGACCTCTTGTGGAGTGTCCCATCTATTTTATGCACTCCAATTAAATTTGCCATCACTCTCATTTGTTTTTAACATAGAAATTCCAGCCTATCCAGTCTTTCCTCAAAACTAACATTCTCTAGTCCAGGTAGCACGATTGTAAATCTCCTCTGTCCTCTCTCTTATGTAAGGGTTGTTGGATTCTTAGGGGAATGTAGCACGGACAACCAGGTTTCTGGTACTTAGACTGTCTGTACCGTAACTAAGGGTATGTCAGGTTTCAAGCGACCGATTGTGTTACGGGATTCTCTAGTCAGAGGCACAGCCAGACGTTTCTGTGGCCGACAACGAGATATCAGAATGATGTGTTGTCTCCCTGGTGCTAGGGTTCAGGATACCTCGGAGAGGGTGCAGAATATTCTCAACGGGGAGAGGGCTGGCAGGAGGTCATTGTACCCATTGGAACTAATGACACAGGAAGCGAGAAGGATGAGATTCTGAGGACAGAATATAGGAACTTAGGCAGGAATTTAAAAAGAAGGTCTTCAAGGGTAGTAATATCTGGATTATTCCCGGTGCCAAGATCTAGTGAGGGTAGGAATAGGAGGCTAGAGCAGATGATTAAATGGCTGAAGAGCTGGTGCAGGGGGGAAGGCTTCACATTTTTGGATCATTGGAATGTCTTCTAGCATAGAAATGGCCTGTACAGGAACAATGGGTTGTACCTGAATTGGAAGGGGACTAATATACTGGCGGGGGAATATGCTAGAGCTGTGCAGGAGGATTAAACTAGTGAGGTGGGAGGTGGATAGTTGTATGGGACCCAATGAAATAGTGAGGAAAGAGATCACCCTGAGACTGGTACAGTTGGGAAAAGGAGCAAGTCAAACAGTCAGGGCAGGCAGAAACAAAGCAGAGAACGAGGTAGGACTGATAAACAGCATTTATTTCAATGCAAGAGGCCTGACAGGTAAAGCAGATGAACTCAGGGCATAGTTGGGAACATGGGGCTGGGATATCATAGCTATTATAGAGACATGGTTCAGGGATGGACAGGAGTGGCAGTTCCAGGGTACAGATGCTATAGGAAGGATAGAAAGGGGGTGGGGGCTGCGGTTGGGGGCAAGAGAGGAGGGGGAGTGGTGTTTTTGATTCAGGATAATGTTCCAGCTGTACTTAGGGAGGATATTCCTGGGAATACGTCCAGTGAGGTTATTTGGTTGGAACTGAGAAATAAGAAAGGGATGATCACACTATTGAGACTGTGCTATAGACTCCCCCAACACTCAGCAGGAGATTGAGAAACAAATTTGTAGGGAGATCTCAGTTATCTGTATATTTAAGAGGGAAAACAGGAGGGCGAAAAGGGGACATGAGATAGCTTTGGCAAATAGAGTTAAGAAAAATCCAGAGGGATTCTACAAATACATTAAGGACAAAAGAATAACTAGGGAGAGAAGAGGGGCCCGTAAAGATCAGCAAGACCACCTATGTGTGGAACCGCAGGAGATAGTGGAGATACTAAATGAGTATTTTGCATCAGTGTTTACTGTGGAGAAAGTTATATGGCAGATATTGAACTTGGGGAAATCGATAGCGACATCTTGAAAAATGTCTGTACAACAGAAGAGGTGGTGCTGGATGAATTAGAATGCCTACAAGTGGATAAGCCCCTGGGACCTGATCAGGTGTATCCTAAAACTCTGTGGGAAGCTAGGGAAATGTTTGCTGAGCCCCTTGCTGAGATATTTGTATCATCGATAGCCACAGGTGAGGTGCCAGAAGACGAGTGGGTAGCTAATGTGATACCATTATTCTCGAAAGATGGTAAGGGAAAGCCACAGAACTATAGATCAGTGAGTCTGACATCAGCGGTAGGCAAATTGTTGGAGGGGATTCTGAGGGACAGGATTTACATGCGATTGGAAAGGCAAGGACTGATTAGGGACAGTCACCATGGCTTTGTGCATTGTAAACCATGTCTCACTAGCTTGATTGAGCTTTTTGAAGCTGTAACAAAGAGGATTGATGAGGGCAGAGTAGTGAATATGATCCATAATAACTCCAGTAAGATGTTCAACAAGGTTCCACATGGTAGATTGGTTAGCAAGATTAGATCACATGGAATACAGGGAGAACTAGCCATTTGGATACAGACCTGGCTCAGAGGTAGAAGACAGATGGTGATGGTGGACAGTTGCTTTTCAGACTGGAGGCCTCTGACCAGCGGTGCGCCACAAGAATCAGTGATGGGTCCACTGCTTTTCATAATTTATTAAATGATTTTGATGTGAACGTATGGTTAGTAAGTTTGCAGATGGCACCAAAATTGGAGGTGTAGTGGACAGTGAAAATGTTACCTCAGAGAACAACAGGTCCTTGATCAGATGGGGCAATGGGCCAAGGAGTGGCAGATGGAGTTTAAAATGTGAGATGCTGCATTTTGGAAAGGCACCTCAGGGCAGGACTTATGCATTTAATGGTAAGGTCCTGGTGAGTATAACTGGACAAAGAGACCTTGGAGTGCAGGTTCAAAGTTCCTTGAAAGTGGAGTTGCAGGTAGATAAGATTGTGAAGAAGGTATTTGGTACGCTTGCCTTTATTGGTCAGTGAATTGAGTTGGGATATCATGTTGCAGCTGTACAGGACGTTGGTTAGGTCACCATTGTAATACTGTGTGCGATTCTGGTCTCCCTGCTATAGGAAGAATGCTGTGAAATTTTAAAGGGCTTGGAAAAGATTTACAAGGATGTTTCCGGTGTTGGAGGCTTTGAGCCATAGGGAGAGGCTGAATAGGCTGGGGCTATTTTCCATGGAGCATTAGAGCCTGAGGAATGACCTTATAGAGGATTATAAAAACCATGAGGGGCATGGATAAGGTAAGTAGGTAAGGTCTTTTCCCCACGGTGGGGAAGTCCAAAGCTAGAGGTCATAGCTTTAAGGTGAGAGGGGAAAGATATAAAAGGGACTTAAGGGGCAACATTTTTATGCAGAGAGTGGTGCGTGTATGGAATGAGCTGCCAGAGGAAGTGGTGGATGCTGGAGGCAATTACAACATTTAAAAGGCATTTGGATGGGTATATGAATAGGAAGGGTTTGGAGGATATAGGCTAATTTCTGGCAAATGCGACTAGATTAATTTGGGATTTCTGGTCAACAAGGACGAGTTGGACCAAAGAGTCTCTTTCTGTGCTGTACCTCTCTATGAATCTATGACACTACGTAGTCACATCTTTTCTGTATTGTGTTGATCAGAACAGTATGCAGTGCTCCAGTGGCAACCTAACAGCTCCAGCATCATCTCCTTGCTGCCTTCCTCAGCCCACATCATCCAGCTGGCCTGCTACCTTTGGTGATCTATGGACACATACCCCATGGTCCCTTTACACGCCACAGAGAGTGGCCTCATCATTGCTTCCCTGGCCGTGTTACTGTGGAGCAGAGAGATGCAGGAATTCTATGTCTGTAACTCTGTGGAGCCTTTTCCCTTGGCTTTGCCAATAGCAGATACTTGGGGTCCTCACTCCACACCTTGCACTTTGTCGCCTGTCCCAGCAAAGTACCTAACTGGATAGAAAGCCATCACCTTGTTTTGCAAATAAAACCACTGAGAAATGCAAAGCAAGGAATGGACGTGTTGTGGGATGATTGCTATCCATACACAAAGTTACCTTGATGCTGTGTTCTGCTCCCGTTGTGTGCAGTCTGCTCCTCGACCTCCAACTCCATGTGAATTGAATCATCAGTTACTGCGTTCATCCACAACACCAGGTTTGTAGCCAGGGTCAGCATTAGCCCACACCTATTGCAAAGTGCAGAAACAAGGAATCTCAAATTAATGTATTCAATGGGATGTTGGTATGCTCTAGTCCTGCAGTATCTCATTGTGACTGACCATCCTTGACATCTACTGCAAATTGGCTTGATTTTCCAGCTTTAGGAAGGCTTCATTGTGTTTTTAGGGCACCAAAAGGGGCCATTTAGCCCATCTTTTTCTAGCCTTTTGTTTGCTCAGTTTTCCAATGCCCCATGATTGTCCAAGAGTCTGTTGGAGCCAGGGATTAATCTCCTCATTCTATAAAAGCTTCAGGAGCTTAGAGCAACCTTCCAATGGGGTCAGGGGGCTACACATTATAGAGTATAAATAGCCCAGTGTGGGCAGAGCCAGAGCACACTAGAAGAACATTCTGGAAGAATCTTACTGGAGTGAGCTTCTCCGGAGGAAACATAGACAGTATGTGACCATGAGCGCAGGGAGAAGCCAGGTTAGTACTTAGATAGTGTAACAAAAAGTCAGAACCTGATATCTCCATGATCTCCGTGCGTACTGGGATTTAATATTAAGTATCGTAATTCATGTTACTTTGAAGCCCAAGCCTGTCACTGACTCTGCCTTCTCCTCGATCAGTCTGTCTCAAACCCAAACTCACAGTGAGGTATCAAACCAAACCATCAAATATCCCAGACACTGCAGCAAGCTGCTTCCCAGATAGAAAAAGGACTTTGGAGTCTTTACTAAAATAATGCTTTTCTCCACTGAGGGGATTCTGAGAGATAGGATTTACTGCATTTGGAAAGGTAAGGACTGATTAAGGATAGTCAGCATGGCTCTGCTTGTGGGAAATCATGTCTCACAAACTTGAACATCCTTGTGCAAACTGGTTGTAAATATACCAGATTTGGGGAGATCCTGTTTGACTGGGAGAGGAGCTAGAAGGTGGTGGAAGGTCAGTTATTTGGCAGAATCTCCTGGAAGATGTCTAAATACAACCTGCCTACTGTCCTCTTCACTTGTTTGGGGTATTACGCTCTGGACAGCATGCTCATGTAGCTTTACTGTGGGGCTTTTAAAAGAAATTGTACTTAGAACAGAAGTCATGCTAGCCAGGCTGGCATTTAGAGCCCATCCCTAATTTTCCTGGAAAAGGTGGACTGCTGCAGTCCATGTGATGTGGGCTGACCCAAAATGCCATCAGGGAGGGAATTCCAGGATTTTGTACCAGCGACAGTGAAAGAACAGTGATATATTTCTAAGTTGAGATGGTGAATGACCTGGAGGGCAGATTGCAGGCAGTGGTGTTCCTATGTATCTGCTGCCCTTGACCTTCTAGAAGGAAGTAGTCAAGGGTATGGAAGGTGCTGTCTGAGGAACGCTGGTGAATTTCTGCAGTGTATCTTGTAGATGGTACACACTGCTGCTACTGAGCGTCGGTGGTGGAGGGATTGGATGCTTGTTGATGTGGTACCAATCAAGCGGCTGCTTTGTCCTGGACGGTGTCAAGTTTCTTGAGTGTTATTGGAGCTGAACATATTAGGCAAGTGGAGAGTATTCCATCACACTCCTTACTTGTGCCTTGTAGATGGTGGACAGGCTTTGAGGAGTCTGGAGGTGAGTTACTCGCTACAGTATTCCTAGCCTCTGACCTGCTCTTGTAGCCACTATGTTTATGTGGTGAATCCAGTTGAGTTGATCAATGCGTAAGCTGTGAATGTTGATGGTGGAAGATTCAGTGACGGTAACACCATTGAATGTCAAGGGACAGTGGTTAGATTGTCTCTTATTGGTGATGGTCATAGCCTGGCATTTGTGTGGCGCGAATGTTACTTGCTACTTGTTAGCCCAAGCCTGGATATTGTCCAGATCTTGTTGCATGTGAACATGGACTGCTTCAGTATCTGAGGAGTCATGAATGGTGCTGCAGGCAAGTTCAAGAACAGCTTCTTTCTGGCCATTATCAGACTGTTGAATGGACTCAAGCCTCAAATAATGTAACCTGCAATGTAACTTGTATGCCTCTCAGTCTTTTTGATCCCTACATCCTTTGCTTGCTGTGACCTGCCTTAATTGGCTGGGTTGTATTTGTCCTGCTTTTTGCATACAGGACATACCTGGGCAAATTTGCACCTTGTTGGGCAGATGCCAACGTTGTAACTGTATTGGAACTGTATTGCTAGGTGAGTGGCAAGTTCTGGAGCACAAGTCTTCAGTACTCTAAGCAGAATGTTGTCAGGGTCCATATTCAGTGTGTCCAGCCGTTTCTTGATATCATGTGGAGTGAATCGAGTTAGCTGAAGACTGGTATCTGTAATGCTGGGGACCACTGGAGGAGGCCGAGATTGATCATCCACTCGGCACTTCTGGCTGAAGATTGCTGCAAACGCTTCAGCCTTATCTCTTGCACTGAAGTGCTGGGCTCTTCCATCATTGACAATAAAGATGTTCATGGAGCCTCCTCCTCCTCCAGTGAATTATTTAATTACTCACCATCATTCATGACTGGATGTGGCAAGATGGTAGAGCTTAGATCAGATCCGGTGGGAGTGAGATCACTTAGCTCTATAGCCTGTTGCTTTCACAGTTTAGCATGTACATAAACTCATTGTAACTTCATGAGGTTGGTTTATCGCTCGGCCTGGCACTGCTTCTGGAAGCCCACCTTCCACCTTCATCATCCCCTGGCCAATAGTAATGATTGAGCGGGGGATGTTAAGTACTGACATGTAGGGGTCTGAACGGGTCAATACGCACCATGATACTGTCTCGTGGAGGGAGTCAAGTCTTTCTCATAACGTATGGCCCGTTCTTACAACAGGTTACTGAAACACTGCCAGCTACGTCTTGTTTACCTCATAAAACTCATTAAATCAGTAGGTAGCAGCCCCGACATATTCGAGACCCTATCAGCCCTGAAAGAGCCCCCACACCCCCATGAAATGAATGTCGAACGCGCAGCCTGGTGATTAGCGTAGGATCTGATCCAGCGGCAAAGATGCCAGTAACACAACAGGAGGAAAACCGATGCTGCTGATTGCTGAGGGCAGTAAACCCTAAAAACTCAGCAAAAAAAATCCCCAAAGAACTGCGGATGCTGTAAATCAGAAACACAAACAGAAATTGCTGGAAAAGCTCAGCAGTTCTGGCAGCATCTGTGGAGAGAAATCAGAGTTAACGTTTCAGGTCCATTGATCCTTCCTCAGGACCGATGGTGGCTAGAAAATGTTTTTATGCCGAAGATAGGGTGCGAGGAAGGGGGGAGGAGTAAGCGATAGGTTAAATGGTAGACCCCAAACAGGGAGTAAAACAGTTGATCAATAGAATGGATAAAGACCAGCCTGGGAGAATGAATAGCTGCTGATGGGGACTATTAGTAGTTGACAATATGTAGTGTCTGGCAGCAGCCCATGTAATGACAAGGCCTGGTGTGTGGGGCTTGGGGAAATGTGCTTAAGCCCTAAAATTGTTGCACTTGGTGTTGCATCCAGAAAGCTGCAGGGTTCCCAAATGGAAAATGAGGTGCTGTTCTTCCAGCTTGCATTGAGCTTTGCTGGAGCACTGCTGTCAGTCTGAGGCAGAGATGTTGGCCAGGGAACAGGGTGGTGTGTTGAAATGGCAGGCAAAGGGTAGTTCAGGGTATTTTTTTGCAAGCAGAACGTAGATATTCTGCGAAGCAGTCATCCAGTCTACACCTTGTTTCCCCAGTGTAGAGGAGACCACCCTAAAAACTCATTTGGCAACACTCAATTCTAAAGAGTATTTCAAAAGATGACAGAAAGCATTTCAGAGCTGGTAAAAGATGCTTCCCAGTTTGGCAGGATCTGTCTGCCCGAGAAAGTCACCTGGGTCCTGGGCGGTTGAGGGTCAAGTCGCGTAAAAATGGGATTTGTTAAAATTGTGAAAAATAAGACGTACTTCAAGCAAATGAAGTTTAGGAGGTGGAGAGAGGGAAGGACTGATTACTTTTGCGTGAAAATGCTTGGTGGTACAAGGTAAGAACAGGTACAGTCCTCCAAAATATCAGACATTAGTGTGACTTTCCAACCAGGACAGTTTGCATATGCCAAAATTAACATTCCATGTGCTGCCTACAGCCATAAATCACCCTAATACAGCATAAAAGTTGGGCTGATCAAGTATGCTGCATCCTATTGCAGGGGCTGCTTCTTGCCCATGGGCTGCTCAACACATTTGGGTTGGACAAGATCGATGAGTGTTGGGGAAAGCAACTGGTGATGAATACGATGTAGAAAGCATTGCTGGGAAGCTTAGTGCTTCCACCTGCTCTCTTGATGCTGGACTTGCCAGAACCACCACAGGCAACTATGTCTTTGGAGCTTTGAAAAGTGCGGTTGATGGTGCCCACATAGCACCAAACGATTTTCAGATTATGACTCTGAAAGCAAGGAATTCAATCCTGAATTTCATTGTAAACACATCTCTGGGTTGAATAAAGCAGCATACATGTGCTATCTAATGGATGAGGATGCCTATAAGAAACAGTCTTCTCAGTACATCAAGCATAGGGTCAGAGTGGACATGACAGAGGATTTGTACAAGAAAGCTCATGCTGTTACTGGGGAGAACCATGTTCATGAAAAGAAGCCTAAGACAGAAGGCAAGAAAAAGAGGTGGAATTATTCTAAGATAGTAGGAACTGCAGATGCTGGAGAATCTGAGATAACAAGGTGTAGAGCCGGATGAACACAGCAGGCCAAGCAGCATCAGAGGAGCAGGAAGGCTTACGTTTCGGGTCAGGACCCTTCTTCAGAAAATCAGAATTATTCTAAGATGTGATTGGAACAAAGAAAGGATTATATTGCTCAAAAAAGGCCAGCTTTCTCAGGACACAGGGACAAAATGTCAACAGTTGAATAGTTGCCTTTAGCAATTGTTCAGAAAAGTAATCATTCTGACAATTTGTATAAACTGTCCAATTTAAAGAAATAAAAAGAGGTGCTGTAGAACTGAAGAACTCTGCAGCTCCAACATAGGAGTACAGGCAGCATCATCACTGAGTTCAGCCGTGAGTGAACAGAAATTGATGAGGGAGGTTCAGAAGACCCCTCATTAAAGTTCGAGCCATAGAGACACAGAATCATACAGCATGGAAACAGACTGTTCGGTTTAACCACGTTCCTAAACTAAACTGGTCCCACCTGCCTGTGCTTGGCCCAAATCCTTCCAAACCTTTCTTATTCATGTGCTTATCAAATGTCTTTTAAACATTGTAATTGTACCCACATCCACCACTTCCTCTGCAAGTTCATTCCACACACAAACCACTCTCTGTGTAAAGAAATTACCCCTCATGTCTTCCTCTAACCTTAAAAATATGCCCCTTAGTCTTGAACTCCCCCACCCTGGGGAAAAGACACCTGCCACTCACCTTATCTATATTCCTCATGATTTTATAAACCTCTATAAGTACAACCACAACCTCCTACGATCCAGTGAAAAAAGTCCCAGCCTTCCATATCCGGCAACATCCTGGTAAAACTCTTCAGAGTTTTCTCCAGTTTAATAATATCCTTCCTGGAGCCAAAAGAATCAGCAAGATCTCTATTTATTCAGGGTGTCTCCTAGGCAGAAGCACTGTGGCAGCAAGTGGCAGTGAAAGTTATCGAACAGAAGTGATTGTAGGACGGCTGGTTTGGATAATAACCGACTCAATACTGAAGGAGATCCTCCGTGAGGGGAATGCGGGGAGAGCTGTTGGTGGTGGTGGGGTGGGGGGGGAGCTGGGGGTGTAGGGAATGGAAACAAGCTGTTTTCAGTGATTAAAGGGTTTGAAATGAAGAGGGTATAGGTTGAACGCTAAATACAACAGGTTTAGGTTGTAGACTTGCTCGCTGAGCTGGTGGGTTTGGATGCAGATGTTTTGTATTACTTCCGGTTCTGTTTCTCAGTGGTTTGTACACAGGATCCAATTCAATGTGTTTGTTGATGGAGTTCCGTTTGGAATACTAGGCCCCCAGGAATTCCCTAGAGTGTCGCTGTTTAGCTTGTGCGATTATGGATGTGTTGTCCCAGTCGAATTTGTGTCCCTTGTTGTCTCTGTGTAGTGAGACAAGTGAGAATTAGTCGTGTCTCCTGATGTCTAGCTGTTGCTCGTGTATCCGTATTGTCAGTTTTCTTCCGGTTTGGCCTATGTAGTGTTTCTCACAGACCCTGCATGGTATTTCGTATATTATCCCAGTTCTACTGGTTGTGGGTATGGGATCCTTTGCGTTCATCAGTAGCTGTCATGGGGTAGTTGTTGGTTTGTGGGATACCTAGGGGTCTGAGTAGCCTTGTGGTCATCTCTGATATGTCCTTGATGTATGGTAGGGTGATTAGTGAGTCTGGTTGTGTTGTGTCTTCCTGCTGCGGTCTATCGTGGAGACAACAGCGGGTTGTGCTTTCCGGGTATCCATTCCTTTTGAAGACTCCGTACAAGTGTTCCTGTTCTGCTTTGCGTAGTTCCAGTTTTGCTGCAATGTGTTGTGATTCTTTTAAACAGTGTCCTGATGCAGCTCTGTTTGTGGGCGTTGGGGTGGTAGCTAGTGTAATTGAGCATCTGGTCGGTATGTGTGGTCTTTCTATGTGCGCTAGTCTGGAGTTCCCGTTGTTTTTGCTTTCGACCATTATAGGGCAGTCGGTTATTGTTCTTTTCTTCTTTTGTGAATTTTATTCCAATGAGGATGTTGTTTATATGTCAGTGGGTTTCTTCTCCTTTTGTGCATTTAATAATCATGAAGGTGTTGCCTACAAGTTGGACCCAGAGTTTGGGTTGTACAGTGGGGAGCGCTGTCTGTTCTAACCTTTGCATTACTGCTTCTACAATTAGTCCTGATATTGGGGATCCAATATGACAATACGGATACATGAACACCAACTAGCCACCAAGAGGCATGACCAATTCTCACTTGTCTCACTACACACAGACAACGAGGGACAAGAATTTGACTGGGATAACACATCCTTAATAGCACAAGCCAAACAGAGACACGCCACGGAATTCCTGGAGGCCTGGTATTCCAACTGGAACTCCATCAACATACACATTGAGTTAGACCCTGTGTACAAACCACTGAGAAACAGAACCAGAAGTAATATCAACCACCCCAGCAAACCGAGGCCTATAAATAACAAGCGGGAGGAACACCGACGCTTCACTGTAGGCGCACTGTAGACGATGTTACCCAGCAGGGTGATGAAACATTTGCATTCAAACCTACCAGCTCGGCGAGCAAGTCTACAACCTCATCCACAACCCGAGCTACAAATCTTCTCGAAAACTTTAAACAACAGGTTTAGGATGGAGAGCAGGAGTAACCCTTTGACACAGGGGGTTGTGAGGTTACGGATTACTGTGAAGCTGAGATCACGTTAATATTTAACCAGAGGCTGGGCAGGTCGGGGAGGGCCCCTTGGCTTGTTCTGTCTAGTTCTATATTGCCTTGTTAGGGGGTGAGAATGTCACACTGGATTCCAGCTTCACTGCGTCTCTGAAGGGATCAACTTTACTGTCTCCTTCTCTCTCTCTCTCACAGACACCTCCTCCAGCCCTGTGCTTCTTCTAACTCTCTCCTCTCCTTTCATTCTGGCCTCCTGTGAACTCTCCACTTGTCTTTGCCCCACAAGGAGTGGCCCTGTCTTTAATTTTCCCTTTCTTTGCATCTCTCTGCTTCTCCAGTTCACTCTTCCTTAAAGTATGGGATTATGGGGAGTGCGTGGCAGGGAAAAAATCCATTCAGTCCATCCAGTTCATGCTGGTGTTTATGCTCCCATCTTTCCCACCATTGTAACCTTCTGAGGGCTTCTTTCTCATATCATTTCCTCATTTTCCCTTCAATCAATTGATACTATTCACATCGGCCACCCCCTTACCAGTGACTCAGTGGTTAGCACCGCAGCCTCACAGCACCAGGGACCCAGGTTCGATTCCACCCTCGGGCGACTGTCTGTGTGGAGTTTATACATTCTCCACGTGTCTGCGTGGATTTCCTTTGGGTATTCTGGTTTCCTCCCACAGTCCAGGGATGTGCAGGCTGGGTGGATTAAGCATGGGAAATGTAGGGTTATAGGGATACAAGTTCACTGACAACACCACTGTAGTGGGACAACAATGAGTCAGAAGGGAGACAGAAGGCTTGGGGATGTGGTGCAATGAGAACAACCTCTCTCTCAATGTCGGGAAACGTAAAGAACTGATCATTGACTTCAGAAAGAAAGGAGGAGAACACACCCTCATCTTCATCAACAGAACTGAGGTTGAGAGAGGGAACAGCATCAAGTTCCTCGGAGTGACGATAACTGACAATCTGTCCTGGATTTCCCACGTAGATGTGACAGTCAAAAAGGCACAACAACGCCTCTTCTTGCTCAGGCGGCTCAGGAAATTTGACATGTCCATAAGGTCCCTCACCAACTTCTACAGATGCACCACTGAAACCATACTATCCGGGTGCATAACGGTCTGGTACAGCAACCGCTCTGCCCAGGACCGTAAGAAACTACTGAAGGTGGTCTGCACAGCCCGGGACCATCACGGAAGCCAACCTTCTTTTCATGGACTCCATTTACACAGCTCGCTGCTATGGAAAGGCGACCAACATCATCAAAGACCCATCACACCCCGGTAATAACCTCCTACAACTTATTCCGTCAGGCAGAAGATACAGAAACCTGATCACAAATCACGAGCAGATCCAGGAACAGCTTCTTTCCGGCTGTTATCAGACTGTTGAACGGACTTTAACCTCAAATAATGTAACCTGCGATGTAACCTGTATGCCTCGAAGTCTTTTTGATCTGTACATCCTTTGCTTGCTGTGATCTGCCTGTACCGCTCGTAAACAAAGCTTTTTGCTGTATTTCCGTACATGTGACAATAAAATCCATCTTAAAAAATAGAGTGGGGGGATGGGGTGGATCTGGGTGGGATGCTCTTTGAAGGGTTGGTGTGGAGTTGCTAGGCTGAATGGCCTGCTTCCACGCTGTTGGGATTCTTTGATTTACGGGAGTGAGTTCCACATTCTCCCAGCTCTTTGGGTGAAGTAGATACTTCCGAATTTCTGATTAGATTTCTTGGTCTCTATTTAATACACCATCTCTAGGTTTGCTCTTCCCCTCAAGAAGAAACATTGTCTCTGTACCCACTCAATCAAAACCTTTCATCATTTCAAGGACCTCAATTAGACCAAGATCATTTGATGTGAGGCCCTTAGAGTCAGTGGAAAATCTCCATTTCCATTGGCCTGGCCAAGTGGAAGGGACCCAGTTCCAACCTATTTCTCACTTAACAGATCAATCAGGGAGACAGTCCTTACCTGGTGACATTACGGTGTGTGTGGAAGCAATCTTTTGAGTGAAACCACAGGATGCATGTCTGAAAATAATACAGAAGCATAAGTGATTTTCTACAGGGCTTCAACCATTCTTGAGCAAGCAGCTAAACCTCTTGAGAAACTCAGCAGGTCTAGCAACACCTGTGGAGAGAGAAACAGAGATAACGTTTCAAGCCCAGTGACCCTTTGTCAGAGCTCTATTTCTCTCTCCACTAATGCTGCCAGACCTGTTGAGTTTCTCTAGCACTTCATGTTACTGTTTGTTTCCGATCTCCAGCATCCACAATTCTTTATTTTAGCTAAATTTCCTCTCGGATTCTGAAGTTCTGCTGTGTATTGATTTGCGACCTGACTGAAGGATGTTTTAATTACATTAGGTCTAACTGGATGACAGAAGAGGTGCAGATAATCCGGTCTCATTGTGATTACTGTGGGAGACTGGACCTGTAACAAGTTCTTCTGACTAAACAACCCCAGCCTGCTCAGGTAGATCAGTTCAGCTACTGCGGCCTGCTGCTATTGGTCATCCTGTCCCAGTTTGGAATAAAGTAGACATGATTCCCTCTCCCGATCACAATCCCTGACATCCAGCTGGAATGTGGACATGGAGAAATGGGCAGCAACTGAGGGTAACATCATATTGTCGTGTTTGAATTTGCAGATGGCACCGACTGGGGAGTAATTAATACAGAGGAGGAGGGTCGCACTGAAGTAAATAACATTAATACGTTTGTGGAATGGCCATGGGATCAACAGAGACAGGGTTTTAATGAAATGCAGATGGGTTTCTGAGGTAATTGTGACTTCAGTAATCACAATGAGGGGAGGCAATGGCTTAGTGGTATTTTTAACAAACTATTAATCCAGAGACCCAGATAACATTCTGGGAACAGTTCAAATCCCACCGCCGCAGATGGTGGAGTTTGAATTCAATAAAAATATCGGGAATTAAGAGTTTAATGGTGACCATGAATCCATTGCTGATTATTGGGAAAAATCCATCTGGTTCACTAATGTCCTTTAGGGAACGAAATTGCCATCCTTACCTGGTTTGGCCTACGTGTGACTCCAGACCCACAGCAATGTGGTTGACTCTGAACTTCTATCTAATCTGTCCAGCCCAATTCTGATTTTGAAAACGTCCATCAGATCTCCTTCTAGCCTTCTTCTCTGCAAGGAGAACAGTCCCCAGTGTCGCATCCCTGGAACTATCCTTGTAAATCACTCCTGCACTCTCTGCAATGTGCTCACATCCTCCCTATAATGTGGTGTCCAGAACTGTCACAATGCCAAGGTCTAACAAGTGTCTGTGTAAATTAGATATCGCCTCCTTGCTCTTACGCTCTATGCCCTATTAATAAAGTAGAGAACACAGGGTGCTTTATTAACTGCTCTGTGCACCTATCCTGCTGCCTTCAATGATCTGTGCACATTTACATCCAAGTCCCTGCTCTTGCACCCCCCTTGGAATTATACCCCGATTTAATATCGTCTTTCAATGTTCTTCAGAGTGCAACACCTGACATTTCTCTGCATTGTACCTTCTCTGCCACCAATCCATCCATACCATCACTTTACCAATGTCCTTTTGGAATTGCACACTGTCCTCCTCACAGTTTACAATTCTCCCAAGTTCAGTGTCATCTGCAAACTCTGAAATTGTCCCCTTCATGCCAAGACCCAGATAATTAATGTACACCAGGAAAACCAAGAATTCCAATGTTGACCCTTGGGTACTCAACTACAAATCTTCCTCTAGATATCCATTAGTCATTACTCTCCAATTCCTCAGCCAATTCTGTACACATGTTGCTACTGTCCCTTTTATTCTGTGACCTATATCTTTTCTCACAAGTCTGTTGTGTGGCATTATATCAAACACTTTCCGGAAGTCCATGTAAACCACATTAGCAGCGTTACACTCATCAAGTCTTTCTTTCACCTCTTCAAAAAACTGCATCATTTTAGTTAAACCTGATTTTCACTCTGGAAATCCACGCTGAATCTTCCCAATCGGTCCACTTTTTCCATGTGCCTATTAGTTCTCTCCCAAATAATTATTTGTAGAAGATTCCCCATCACCGTAGATATTTGAATATATAAACCATTTCCATGGGTTGGGGATTCTAGAACTAGAAGGCACAGTATGAGCATTAGGGCCAGACTCTTCAGGAGAGATGTTCAGAAGCACTTCTACACACAAAGGGTTTGGAACTCTCTTCTCCACAATGGCAGAGGGTGCTGGATCAGTTGTTAATTTTAAATCTGAGATAGATAATTTTTGTTAAGCAAAGGTATGAAGGAATGTAGGCCAAAGGCAGGTGGAGCCAGGCCATAGATCAGCGATCATTTTGTTAAATGGTAGAACAGGCTCAAGGGGCTGAATGGCCTCCTCCTGTTCCTATGTTCCAGTGAATATAGAGGTGCTGATGAAGATGCAAAATAATTCACCAGAATGACAGTAAAACTGAGAGGTTACACCCAACAGGAGAGAGGCTGGGGCTGTTAACATGAGCACAAAGAGGACTGAGGGCTAACTGGATAGATACCTGGAATATTTAAGACCATAAGACCATAAGACATAGGAGCAGAAATTAGGCCATTCGGCCCATCGATTCTGCTCTGCCATTCAATCATGGCTGATAAGTTACTCAACCCCATTCTCCTGCTTTCTCCCCGTAACCCTTGATCTAGTTGATAATCAAAAACCTATCTACCTCAGTCTTAAATGTACTCAATGACCTGGCCTCCACAGCCTTCTGTGGCTGTGAATTCCATAGAGTCACCACTCTCTGGCTGAAGAAGATTCTCCTAATCCCCATTCTAAAAGGTCTTCCCTTTACTCTAAGGCTGTGCGTTCGGGTCCTAGACTCTCCTACCAGACATCTTCCCAACATCCATTTTGTCCAGGCCATTCAGTATTCTGAAGGTTTCAATTAGATCCCCACATGCTTCTAATCTCCAATGAGTATAGCCCCAGAGTCCTCAAATGTTCCTCATATGTTAAGATTTCCATTCCTGGGACCATTCTCGTGAACCTCCTCTGGACCTGCTCCAGGGCCAATACATCCTTCCTGAGATATGGGACCCAAAACTGTACACAATTTGTGGGAGAGACCAGGACTGAAGGCCATAAATACACCATGGACTGATGGAAAATACAGACTTATTTAAGGGGAAGTTAGATAAGGTCATAAGGGTTATGGTATGTGTTAGGATTAGGGTTAGGATTAGAGTGAGATTGAGGGTGAGGAATGGATTTAAGGTTAGGGTTAGAGTCAGGGTTAGGGTTAGGGTTAGGATTATGGTTAGGGTTAGGGTGAGGGTTAGGGTTAGGGTTACAATGAGGTAATGGTTAAGGTGAGGTTGAGGGTAAGATTTAGAGTTAGGATTAGAGTTAAGTTGAGGATTAGAATTAGGTTAAGGTTAGGAACATGGTTAGGTCTAGGAATAGGGTGAGAGGGAGGCTGAGAGAGTTAGTTTTAAGGTTAGAGTTAGGGTTAGGGATAGAGTTAGGATTAATGTTAGGGATACGGGTTAGGGTTAGGGTTAGGTTTGGAGTTAGAATTAGGGTGAGGGTTAGGTTGAGGGTTAGGGTTAGGATAGGGAGTAATATTAGGGTTAGTTTTGAGGTGAAGCTTACACTGAGGGTTAGAGTTAGGGATAAGGTTAAGGTGAGGGTCAGGGTGAGGGTTACATTTAGGGTAAGGATTAGGGATGCGAGGTTAGGGCTAAGGTTTGGATGAGGGCTAGGGTTTAGGGGGAGGGTTAGTGTCAGGGTGAGGCTGAGGATTAAAATTAAGATTAGGGTTCAGCTCAGGGTTAAAGGTCGGGCTGGTTGTAGGGTCAGGATGAGGCTGAGGGGAAAGTTTAAGATTAGGATGAAGTTTAGGGTTAGCGTCAGGGATACAGATCGGGTTATGGTTAGGGTGTGGATCATGGTTAGGTTTAGGGTTAGTGTGGGGATTAGGATGAACATTAGGGTTAGAGTTCTTGTTAGGGTGAGATTGAGGATTAGGGTTTAGGTGAGGGTAAAGGTGAGTGTTAGGGTTAGGATAAGGATTAAAGTTAGGGTTAGGTTTGAGGTGAGGCTTACACTTGGGGTTAAAGTTAGGGAAGGGTGTAGATGAGGGTCAGGGTGAGGGTTACATGTAGGGTAAGGGTTAGGGATGGGTTAAAGTTAGGGTTAGGGTTAAGATTTGGGTGAGGGTTAGGGTTTCGGGTGAGGGTGATGGTTAGGTTGAGGGTGAAGAAGAGTGTTAGAGTTAGGGTAAAGGTTAGGGTTTGGGTGAGGAGTAGGGTTAGGGTAAGGGGAATGTTTAGATAAGGGTGAAGCTGAGGTTAGGGTTAAGTTTAGGGTTTGGATAAGGTGAAGGTGAGAGTTAGGGTTATGGTAAGGGTGAGGGTTAGGGTTATGTTTAAGGTTAGGGTTTTGGACAGGGTTAATGTCAGGGTTCGGGTGACGGTGAACAGTTAGGGTTAGGGTGAGACCTAGGTTTGGGGTGAGGATGAGCCTGAGAATTAAGATTATGGTTAGGGTTAGGGTTGGTGTGAGGGTGAGGGTTAGACTTATGGTAGGATTAGAGTTGAGGGTTGGGGTGAAGATTAGGTTTAGGGTTAGTTTTAGAGTGAGGGCTAAGGTTAGGGTTAGGGTGATGGTTAGAGTTAGTGTTCTGGTTAGGGTTATGGTTAGGGTTACATGTAGGGTTCGAGTGAGGTTGAGGATTTGTGTTAAACTGAGGGTTAGTGTTTGGGGTAGGGTTAGGGGGAGGATTAAGGTTAGGGTTAGGGTTAGGGGGAGGGTTACAGTTAGGGTTAGGGTTACAGTTAGGGTTAGGGTTAAGGTGAGGGGTAGGGTTAGGGTGAGGGTTAGGGTTAGGGTGAGTATTATGGTTAGGGTTACAGTTAGGATTGGTTTTGGGTTGAGGTTATGATGAGAGTGAGGGTCACAGTTAGGGTTAAGTTGAGGGTGAGAGTTAGGATTATGGTTCAATTAGGGTTATGGTCTAGGTTAGGGGTAGGTTTAGGTAGGGTGAGGATGAGGGTTAGGGTTAGGGTTAATATTATGGTTAGGTTAGGGCTTAGGGTTAGGGATAGGGGTAAATTGAGGCTCAGGAGTAGGGCTCAGGTTAGGAGTAGGGATAATTTAAGGGTTGGGTTGGGGTTAGAGAGAGGGCGAGTGTCATGGTTAGAGTAAGGGTGATGGTGATGTTTAGGGTTGGACTGACAGTAAGGTCAGGGTGAGTTTGAGGATGAGAATGAAGGTAAGTGCTAGGGTTAGGGTTAATGTTACGGTTAATGGTTCGGGTTAAAGATAGATTTAGGATCAAGGTGACTATTTGGTTTAGGGATTAGGATAGGGTGAGGGTTAAATTGAGGATTGGGTTCAGAGTTAAAATCAAATTTAGGATTAGGGTGTTAGGGTTAGGGTCTGGGTTAGGTTTAGAGTGAGGTTGAGAATTAGGGTTTGGACAGGTGTTAGGGTTCAGCTCAGGGTGAGGGTTGGGTTTGGCTTCATGGTTAGCACTGCTACCTCACAGTACCAAGGACCGAGGTTCAATTCCACCCTCAGGTGACTGTCCGTGTGGAGTTTACACATTATCCCCATGTCTTTGTGGGTTTCCTCCTGGTGTTCCAGTTTCTTCCCACAGACCAAAGATGTGCAGGGTAAGTGGATTGGCCAGGCTAAATTGCCTGTAGAGTCCAGAGGTGTTTATGTTAGGTGGGCTAGACATGGGGAATTGCAACATTAGGGGAATGAGGCAGGGTGGGAGGATCTTCAGAGGGTCAGTGTGGACTTGTTGGGCTGAATGGCCTGTTTCTATCCTGTCGGGATTCTGTGATTCAGGGCGAGGGTTAGGTTCAATATTGAGGGTGAGCCTTAGGGTTTGGGTAAGGGTGAGTTTTAAGGTTAATCATGGAGTCAGGGTGAGGATTAGGATGAAGTATAGGTTTAGGGACATGTTGTAATTGAGAAATAGAGTTAGGGTTAGGGTTAGGTTTAAGGTTAATAGAAACATAGAACCAGGAGTAGGCCATTCAGCCCTGCAAGCCTGATCTGCCATTCATCATGATCACAGCTGATCATCCGACTCAATAGCTGAACCCTGCTTTCTCCCCATAACCTTTGATCCCATTCGCCCAAGTTGCTATATTTAGTCGCCTCTTGAATACGTTCAATGTTTTGGCATCAACTACTTCCTGTGGTAATGAATTCCACAGGCTCACCGCTCTTTGGATGGAGAAATGTCTCCTCACCTCTGTCCTAAGTCATCTACCCCGAATACTCAGACTGTGATCCCTGGTCCTGGACACACCCACCATTGGGAACATCTTCCCTGCATCTATCCTGTCCAGTCCTGTTAGAATTTATAAATCTCCACGAGATTCTCCCCTCATTCGTCTGAACTCCAGCGAAAACAATCCCAAACTAGTCAATCTCTCCTCATATGTCAGTCCCCTCATCCCTGGAATCAGCCTGGTAAACCTTTGCTGCACTCTCTCGAGAGCAAGAGTATCCTTCCTGAGAAAAGGAGACCAAAATGCACACAATATTCTAGGTGTGGTCTCACCAAGGCCCTGTATAACTGCAACAATACATCCCTGCTCCTGCACTCGAAACCTCTCGCAATGAAGGCCAACATACCATTTGCCTTCTTTACTACCTGCTGCACCTGCATGTTTAATTTCAGCGACTGGTGCACAAGGATGCCCCGGTCCTGCTGCACACTCACCTCTCCCAATTTACAGCCATTCAGGTAGTAATCTGCCTTCTTGTTTTTGGTTCCGAAGTGAATAACCTCACATTTATCCAAATTATACTGCATCTGCCATTGATTTGCCCACTCACCCAACCTGTCGAGATCATGCTGAAGCATCTCTTCATCCTTATCACAGTCACCCTCCACCCAACTTGGTATCATCTGCAAACTTTGAGATGTTACATTTTGTTCCCTCATCCAGATCATTAATATATATTGTGAATAGCTGGGGTCCCAGCACTGATCCCTGTGTAGCCTACCGGTTACTGCCTGCCAATTTGAAAAGGACCCATTAATTCCAGTTCTTTGTTTCCTGTCTGCCAACCAGTTTTTTTTTATCCATCTCAGTGTACTTCCCCCAATGCCATGTGATTTAATCTTGCACAATAATCTCTTATGCGGGACTTTGTCAAATGCTTTCTGAAAGCCCAAATATACCACGTCGACTGGCTACCCCTTGTCAACTCTATTAGTTACATCTTCATAGAATTCCAACAGATTTGTCAAGCATGATTTCCCCTTCATAAATCCATGCTGACTCTCTGATCCTGCTGCTGCTTTCTAAATGCTCTGCTATAAAGTCTTTGATAATGGATTTGAGAACTTTCCTTATTACTGATCTATAATTCTTACTGGTCTATAATTCCATTTTCTCTCTACCTCCCCTTTTTGAATATTGGAGTGACATTAGCCATCCTCCAATCTGCAGGGACTGTTCCAAAGTCTATATAATCCTGGAAGATGACAACCAATGCATCCAATATTTCTAGAGCCACCACATCCTTAACTACTCTGGAATGTAGATTATCAGGCCATTGGAATTTATTTGGCTTCAATCCCATCAATTTTCCAACACCATTTCTCTACTAATATTGATCTCCCTCAGTTCTTCCCTCTCACTAATCTTGCATTCTCCAACATTTCTTGAATCTGATTTGTGTCCTTTTTTCTGAAGACAGAACAGAAGTATGTAATCAGTTGCTCAGCCATTTGTCCCCTATTATACATTAATGTTAGACTTATGGTTAGGGTGTGGGTGAGGGATGTAGTGAGGCTGAGGATTAGGGTTAAATTGAAGGCCAGTGGTAGGGTTAAGGTAAGGGTTAGAGTTAAGGTCAGTGTTAGTGTTGAAGTTAGTGTTGGGTTGAGATTAGGTTGAGGCACTGCATTAGGGTTGGGATGAAGTTTAGGCTTCGGGTTAACGTTGGATTTAGCATTTGGGTTTGGGTGACATTGAGGTTTAGGATTAGCATTAGATTTTGGGTGAGGGTGAGGGTAAGGTTAGGTGTTAGAGATAAGGTTAGGGTTGGGGTTAAAGCATAGAACATAGAACATTACAGCGCAGTACAGACCCTTCGGCCCTCAATGTTGCGCCGACCTGTGAAACCAATCTGAAGCCCATCTAACCTACACCATTCCCTTATCATCCATATGTTTATCCAATAACCATTTAAATGCCCATAAAGTTGGCGAGTCTACTACTGTTGCAGGCACGGCATTCCACGCCTTTACTACTCTCTGAGTAAAGAACCTACCTCTGACATCTGTCCTATATCTATCACCCCTCAATTTAATGCTACGTCCCCTTGTGCTCGCCATCACCATCCGAGGAAAAAGGCTCTCACTGTCCACTCTATCCAATCCTCTGATCATCTTGTATGTCTCTGTTAAGTCACCTCTTAACCTTCTTCTCTCTAACGAAAACAGCCTCAAGTCCCTCAGCCTTTCCTCATAAGACCTTCCCTCCATACCAGGCAACATCCTGGTAAATCTCCTCTGCACCCTTTCCAATGCTTCCACATCCTTCCTATAATGCGGTGACCAGAACTGTACGCAATACTCCAAGTGCGGCCGCACCAGAGTTTTGTACAGCTGCAACATGACCTCACTGCTCCAAGACTCAATCCCTCTATCAATAAAACCTAACACACCGTACGCCTTCCTAACAACCAAAAACCTGGGTGACGACTTTCAGGGATCTATGCACATGGACACCGAGATCTCTCTGCTCATCCACACTACCAAGAATCTTACCATTTGCCCTGTACTCTGTATTCCTGTTACTCCTTCCAAAATGAATCACGTCATCCGCATTAAACTCCATTTGCCACCTCTCAGCCCAGCTCTGCAACTTACCTATGTCCCTCTGTAACCTGCAATATCCTTCCACACTATCCACAACTCCACCGACTTTAGTGTCATCCACAAATTTACTAACAGTTAAGATTAGGATGAGGATTGGCGTGAGATTTAGGGTTAAGTTTAAGGTTAAGGTGAAGTTAGGATTAGGATGGGGTTTAGGCTGAGGATGAAGGTTCAGTCTAGGGTTAGTGTTAGGATTAGGATTGGGGTTAGGCTGAGGTTGAGCATTAGAGTTAGGATTTGGGTGAGGATTAGGGTTCGGGTCAGGGCTAAGGTTAAGGTTATGGTTAGGTTTACGGTTGGTGTGAGGGTTACAGTTAGGGTCAGGGTAAGGGTGAGGGTTAGAGTTAGGCTGAGTGTTAGGGTTAATGTGAGGATAACGTTTAGGATTATACTGAGGTTTAGGTTTATGGTTAGGGTGGGGGTGAGGATTAAAGTTAGGGTTAGGATTAGAGACAGGGTTAAGGCTATGGTTTAGGATAGGTATAGAGTGAGGCTGGGAGGTCAGGTTTGGGATAGTGTTAGGGAGAAACATAGTGTTCGTTTTAGGGTAAGGGTAAAGGTCAAGGCAAGTTTGAGGGTGGGGATGAAGTTCAGTGTTAAATTTAGGGTTAACATTAGGATTAGTGTTAGAATTAGGGTTAGGGTCAAGATGAGTGTCAGGCCTAGGGATAGGGATAAGGTTAGGGTGAGGGTTAGGGTTAGGGTTACACTGAAGGTGAAGGTGAGGTTTCAGCTTAGGGTTCAGGGAACAGTGTGATTGAGAGTTTGAGTTCGGGTAAGGGTTTGGGTTAGAGTTACGCTTAGGAAAGTATCAGGGTTGGGTTAAGGTTAGGGTTAACGTTAGGGGCAGGCCTAGGGTTAAGGTTAGAATTAGGGTTAGGGTGAGGGTAGTGGTGAGGCAAAGAGTTAATAATCGGGTGAGATTGAGGGTTAGAGTTAGTGTTATGATTTAGGTTCGGGTGAGGGTTTGAGTTAGGTCTGGGGCTACGGTCAGGGTAAGGCTGAGGTTAAGGGGTTAGGATTATGTTTATAATTAGGATTAGGATTAGGGATATGGTTTGGGTTAGAGTTAGGGTTAGAGTCAGAGTTAAGCTTAGACTTAGGATAACGGTGAAAATGAGGGTTGGAGTTAGGCTGTCTGTTAGGGTCAGGGTAAGGATTAAGGTCAAGATTAGGGTTGGGGTGAGGGCTAGATTTAGGATTCGGGCTTGAGTTAAGGTTAAGGTTGGGGTCAGGGTAACTGTTAGGTTTAGGGTTAGGGTTAGGATTAGTGTGAACATGAGGTCGAAAGGTCAGGTTAAGGTTAGGGTTTAGGGTGAGGGTAAGGATGAAGGTTAGGTTTAGAGTGAAGCTGAGAGATAGGCTTAGGGTAAAGGATAGGGCGAGGTTGATGATGAGAATAAAGGTAAGTCTTAGTGTTCCAGCTAAGGTTAGTGTTAGGATTAGCCTTTGGCTCAAGGTGAGTGTGAGATTTTGGGATAGGGAAAGGGGTAGGGAATGTGTTAGGGTTAGCATGAGGGTGAGAGTTAGTGTTATGGGCAGCCTCAGAATGAGAATGAGGTTGAGGATTAGGATTAAGATGAAAGTTAGAGTCAGGGTTAGGGTGAATCTGAGGGTTAGAGTAAGGTTGGGATTATAATCAGGGTTCGGGTTAGTGTGAGGGTTAAAATTAGCATAAAACTGAGGGTGAGGCTTAGGTTTAGGGTGAGGGTGAGGCTGAGGATTAGGCTTGAGGTTAGTGTTATAGTTAGGATTAGGGTTGGTGTGAGGGTTAGAGTCAGGATTAGGGTGAGGCTGAGGTTTATTCTGAGAATTAGAGTTAAGGTTTGGTTTAGGGCTAGGGTTGAGTGTAGGGTGAGGTGGAGGGTGATAGGCTTAGGGTGAGGTTGAGGGCTTGAGTTAGGCTGAAGGTTATGGTTAATGTGAGGTGATGGTTAGGGTTTGATTGACGTTTTGGTTAGGGTGAGGGTGAGATTGACGGTATAGGTTAAGGTTAGGGTTAGAGTTAGAATGAGGGTTTGGTGTAGAGTGGGGCTGAGAGTCCAGGTTTGGGTTAGAGTTAAGGAGAAAGATAGGCTTAGTGTCAGAGGTAGGACTGAGGTTAAGGCAAGGTTGAGGGTAAGGAAGAAGGTAAGTGTTAAGGTTAGGGGTAAGGTTAGGGTTAGTGTTGGGGTTAGGGTCAAGATGAGTATCAGGTTTAGGGATAGGGTTAGGGTTA
>JAHRHZ010000078.1:2659791-2681274 GCA_024137785.1 Ginglymostoma cirratum
GGGGGGGCAAAGATTGGGTTTGATTTTAAGGTTAGGATTAAGGGCAGTTTGAGAGTGAGAGTGAAAGTGAGGGTTATGGTTAGGGTTAGAGTAATGATAAGGTTGAGATTTTAGGGTTAGGATTAGATTATCTGTTAGGTTTATCATTTGCATAAAACTTACGCCTAAGTTTTAGGGTTCAGGTTAGGTTTTAGGGTGATGATTAGGCTGAGGGTTAGGGTGAGAGTGAGTCTTTGGTTGAGGGTGAGGTTGAGGACTAGAGTGAGGGTTCGGGTTGGGATAAGATGAGGGTTAAGGTTACGATTTGGTTTAGGGTGAGGGGGTGGGTGAGAGTCAGGATTAGGTGAAGGGTGAGCATTGGAGTTAGGCTGAGTGTTAGAGTTAATGTGAGGGTGTTGGTCAGGGTTAGACAGAGGTTTAGAGTTATGGTAGGGTGGGGGTGGCGTTTAGGGAGAGGGTTAAGGTTAAGGTTAGGGGTAGACTGAGGGTTAGGGCTATGTATTAGGGTAGGTTTAGAGTGAGGCTGAGAATTCATGTTTGGGGAGGGTTTGAGAGAAGGATAAGCTTAGTTTTAGGGTTAGGGTTAAGGTTAAGGGAAGGTTGAGAGTGAGGGTAAAGCTAAGTGTTAAGATTAGGGCTAAGGTAAGGGTTAGAGTCAGGGTTAGGGATTGCGTTAGGGTCAAGGTTTCGGGATGGGGTAGGTTAGGATAAGGGTTAGGGTTATAGTTAGGATTAGGATGAGGATTAGGGATAGGATTAGGATGAGGGTGAGGATGAGTGTTAAGATTCGGATTAAGGTGAGGGTTAGGGTTGCCATGAAGTTTGGGAGTGAGGGTTGGGGTTGGGGTTAAGTTTGGAGTTAGGGATAGGTTGAGAGTGAAGGTGAAGGTTATGGTTAAGGTTAGAGTGAGGATGAAGCTGAGTGTTAGTGTTAGGTTTAGAGTCAGTGTTAAGGTTAGGATGAGTGTAAAATTTAGGCATAGGATTAGGATTAAGGGTAGGGTTTAGGGTGAGGGTTAGACTGAGGTCTAAGTTAGGTTGATGTTGAGTAGTACAGTTAAGCTTAGACTTGGGGTTAAGGTTAGCATGAGGGCTGGGGTGACTGTTAGGGTTAAAGTTAAGATTGGGGTTAGGATTGTGTTGAGGGTTAAGGAGTGGGTTAGCGTTAGGGTTGGGCTGAACTTTTGGTGAGGGCTAGTGTTAGAATGAGGGTGAGGTTAGGGTTGTGGTTGAGATTTGGGTAAGCTTGAGAGTGAGGGTGAGGGTGAGTATTAAGGTTAGTGTTGGGGTTAGGGTGAGGGTCAGGTTGATGATGAGGTTACAGGTTAGAAGTAGATGTATGTTTAGGATTAGAGTTATGGTTAGGGTTAGTGTTAGGGTTAGGATGAGCGTAAGACTTAGGCATAGATTTATGATTAAGGGTAGGGTTAGGGTTAGAGTAAGGATTACAGTTATGATGAGGGTTAGGGTTTGGTAGAGGGTTACGGTTGGGTTTTGCTTTGGGTTTACAGTTAAAAAGGAAGGAATGGGATAGTGTTACTGTTAGAGTTAGGATCAGGGTTAGTGTTTAGATGAGGGTGAGGGTGAGGGTTAAAGTTAGGGTGAGAGTTGGTGTTAGGGTAAGGGTTAAGGTTAGGATTATGTTCAGGGTTAGAGTTGGTGTGAGAGTTAGGGTCAGGGTGATAGTGAGGGTGACAGTTCGGTTTAGGGTGAGAATGAGGCTGAGGATTAGGCTTGAGGTTAGTGTTATGGATAGGATTAGGGTTAGGGTTGGTGAGAACATTAGTGTGAGGGTTAGGGTGAGGGTTTATGTTAGGATGAGAGTGATGCTGAGGATTAGAGTTAAAGTTAGGGTTAGAATTAATGTTAAGGTTGTGTTTAGGGTGATGGTCAGTTTTAGGGTCAGGTTTAGGGTTAGGGTTAGGGTGAATATGAGGCTGAGGATTGAGGTGATGGATAAAGTGAGTGTGGGCATTAGGGATAGGGTTAGGGTGGGGGTGAAGGTGAAGTTGAGATTTCAGTTCAGGGATAGGGTGACCATGTGTTTGAGGGTTTGAATTAGGACTAGGGTTTGGGCTAGCGTTATGGGTAGGTTAGTGTTAGGGTTGGGTTAAGGTTAGGATTGGAGTTAGGGAAAGGTTTACTTTTAAGTTTAGAGTTAGGGTGAGGGTAACGGTGAGGTTGAGGTTTCGAGTAAGTGTTAGGATAAGGGTTCAGGGAAGTGTTAGAGTTAAGGTTAATTTTAGCATTAGGGTTGTGGTGACTGTTAGAGTTATTTATGGTCAGGGTTAGGTGAGGGTTAGGCTTAGAGTTAGGTATGGGGATACAGTTAAAGTTTGGGGTAAGTTTAGGGTTAGAGTTAGGGTTGGAGTTAGGGTTATGGTGAGGTTTAGAGTTAGGGCCCGGACTAGGGTCAGGGTGAAGCTCAAGGTAAGGGTTAGGGTTAGGTTTAGGATTAGGGTTAGGTTTAGTGTTAGGGTAACGGTTAAGGTTAGGGTTAGAGTTAGGGTTACTATGAAGATGAGGGTTAGAGTTAGGCTGAGTGTTAGTGTTAGGGTAAGGATTAATGTTAGGGATAGTTTTGGGCTGAGGGTTAGGGTTAGGATTAGGGTTACTGTTAGGGTTAGCCTTAGTGTCATTGTATGGCGCAGGGTCAGGTTAAAGTTAGTGTTTATGGTGAGGTAAGGCAGGAGATCAGGGTTAGGGTTAGGGTGAGGATTAGGTTTAGGGTTAAGGTTAGAATTAGGGCTAGGGTTAGTGTTACGATGAGGGTGAGGTTTACAGTAATGGTTAGGGTTAGAGCGAGGGTTAGGATGACAATGAGTGTTCTAGTTAGGTTAGGTTTAGGGATGAATTAGCGTTAAGTTTAGGGTTAGGGTTAGGGTTAGGTTTAGGTGAGGATAAGGGTTAGGTTTAGGTTTGGTTTTGGGTTAGAAAAATGTTTCAGGTGAGGTGAGGGTTAGTGTTAGTTTTACATTAGGGTGAAGGTTTGAGTTATGGTTGGCCTAGGGTTGGTGTAAGGGATAGTTATAGGATTAGGGTGAGGGTGCAAGTGAGGGATATGGTTAGGATTAGTTTGAGGGTTAGGTTTAGGGTGAGGATCAGTGTCAGGCTTCGGATTAGGTTTAGGTTTACGGTAATGGTTAGGTATAGGGTTAGGGTGGTGGTTAGGGTGAGGCTGACGGTTAGCGTTAAGGTGAGGGTTAGAGTTAGGATTAGGGTTAGGGTTTGTGTTAGGAATAGGGTGAGGGTTAAGATTAGGGTTATGGTCAAGGGTAGTGTTGGGGTTAGAGTGAGAGTGAGAGTGAAGATTAGGGTTAGAAAGGTTGAGGATTAGTGTTATGGTTAGGGTTAATCTGAGGTAAAGGATTAGGGTTAGGCTAAGGGTAAGAGTGAAGATTAGATTTATTGGTTAGGGTTAGTGTTGGGATGAGGGTTAGGTTTAGTTTTAGCATTAGGGATACGGTGAGGGTTAGAATTAGGGCTGGGATTAGGGTGAGGTGAGGCTGAGGGTAAGGTTTAAGATTAGGCTTAGGTTCAGGATTAGGGTTAGGGTTGGGGTGTAGTATAGGTTTCGGTGTGGTTTAGGGATAGAGTTAGGGTTATGGTGAAGATGAGGGTTAGACTTAGGCTGAGTGTTAGGGTTAGAGTAAGGATTAAGGTTAGGTTTAGATTTGGGTTGAGGGTTAGAATTAGGGTTAGGGATACTGTTAGGGTTAGGTTTAGGGTTAGTGTGAACGTGAGGCGCAAGGTCAGGTTAAGGTTAGAGGTTAGGGTGAGGGTAAGGATGAGGATTAGGCTGAGGTTTAGGGTTAGGGTGGTAGGGTTAATGTGAGAGTGATTGATAATATTAGACTGAGGTTTAGGGTTATGGTTAGCGTAAGGGTGATAGTGTGGGTTAAGGCTAGGGTTAGGTTTAGAATGAGGGTTGGGGCTTTGATTAAGCATTGGTGTACATTAAGACTGAGAGTTCAGGGTTGGGGTAGGGTTAGGGAGAAATATAGGCTGAATGTTAGGGGTAGGGTTAAGGATGAGGCAAGGTTGAGGGTGAGGATGAGGTAAGTGTTAAGGTTAGGGCTATGATTAAGGTTAGGGTTAGGGTCAAGGTGAGTGTCTGGTTTAGGGATAGGGATAGGGTAACATTTAGGGTTAGGGCAAGGGAGATGGTGAAGATGAGTGTTAAGGTTAGGTTTAGCAGACGATTCGGGGCAAGTGTTTGGGTTGGGATAAAGGTTAGGGTTAGAGATAGGTTGAGAGTGAGGGTTATGGTTAGGGTTAGAGTGAGTGTGAGTGTTAGGGTTAGGTTGGATACAGTGTTAGGGTTAGAATGAGTGTAAGGCTTAAGCATAACTTTAGGGTTTACGTTAGGGCTATATTAGAGTTACAGTTAGGGTTAGAGTTAGAGTTGGGGTGACGGCTAGGGTAAAATTTAAGGATAGCATCAGTCTTAGATTTAGGGTTAGGTTTAAAGTTAGGATGAGGGTGAGAGTGAGGGTTACGGTTAGGGTGAGAGTGAGTTTTGGAGGTTCTGGTTAGAGTTAGAGTTAGGGTGAGGATGTGGCACAGGGTTAATTTAGGGTTAAGGTTTGAGGGAAGGGTGAGAATTAGGGTGAGGGTTAGCATTGGGGTTAAGGTGAGTGTGAAGGTGACGGTTAGGATTAGAGTCAGGGTTAGTGTAAGGCTGAGGGTTAGGGTTAGGTTTACTGACAAAGGATAAGGTTAGTGTTATAGTTAGGGTAAAGATTAGCGTTAGGTTGAGGGTTAGACTTGAGGGTTAGGGTTAGTGTTACGGTTAAGGTTAGGGTTAAGGTTAGCTTTAGGGCTAGTCTGAGGGTGAGTATGAGGGTTCGGGTGACAGTGAGGTCAAGGGTTAGAGTTAGGGTTAGGCTGAGGTTGAGGATTAGAGTCAGTGATACGGTTAGGGTTAAAGTTATAGTTCGTGTTAGGGTTACTGTTGGGGTTAGGGAGAAAGGATAATGTTAGGGTTAGTGTTCGGGTAGAAGGTTACAGTTAGTTTTAGAATTCTGGTTAGGGTTAAGGTTGGTGTCAGGGTTAGGATGAGGGAGAAAGGATAAAGTTAGGGTTAGGGTTAGGGTTAGTGTTGGGGTGAGCGTTGGGTTAAGTTTAATGTTATGATTGGGTTAAGCTTAGCGTTAGGGTTGGGTTAAAGTTGGGGTAAGGGTGAGAGTGAAGGCGGGCATTAGGGACAAGTTGAGGTTTAGGGTTAGGGTTGGGCTTGAGATGGGGTTAAGGTGAGGTTGAGGACAGGGTTAATTTTAGGGTTAAGTTTAGGCTGATGGTTACGGTTAAGATTAGGGTTAGAGTTTGGATAAGGGTGAGGCTGAGGCATAGTGCTAAGATTAAGGTTGGGGTTAGAGTTACATTTAGGGCTAGGGATAGAGTTAGGGTCACTGTTAGAGTTAGGGTTGGTTTAGGGTTAAGTTTAGGGTTGGGGTGATGGCTGGGTTAGGATTAGCGTTAGGGTTGGCCTGAAGGTTAGGGTTAGGGTTAGGGTTTAGGTTAGGTTGAGTGTGTATTTGAGGGTGACGATTATGTTTAGGGTTAGAGTGAGGATGAGGGTGAGTTTAATGTTGGGGTTAGAGACAGGGCTAGGTTTAGAGTGAGGCTGAGAGTTACGGTTAGGGTCAGGGTTAGAGTAAGGGTTCAGGTTGAGGTGAGGGTGAAGGTTATGGTTTTGGGTTAGAGTGAGGGTTAGGGTTAGTATTAGGGTTAGGGTTTTGTTGAGGGTTGAGTTTAGAGTAAGGCTGAGAATTAGGGTTAGGGTTAGAGTTGGTGTTTGGGCCAAGGTGAGATTGAGGCTTAGGGTTTGGGTTAGAGTGATGGTTTGGGTTGGAATAAGGATAGGGCTTGGAGTCAGGATTAGTGTAATGGTGAGAGTGAGGTCTAGGATGAGTCTGGGGTTAAGGTTTGAGTTGAGTTAGAGTTATGGTTATGGTTAGGTTTAGGCTTATTCAGAAAGGAAACATTAAGGTGAGGGCTCAGGCAAAGAGTTACAATTGGTGTTACAGTCAGTTTTAGGGTTAGAGTTAAGGTTATGGTTGGGGTTAGATTGAGAGAGAAAGAATAAAGTGGGGTTTTGGTTAGGTTAAAGAGTTAGAAGTCACTATTACTGTTAGGGTTAGGGTTAGGGATAGGGCTAGGGTTAGGGATAGGGCTAGGTTAAGGGTGATGCTGACTGTTAGTGTTAATATTAGGGTTAGATTTAGAGTTAAGGTTAGGATTATCGTTAGGGTTAGGTTGAGAGAGAAAGGCTAAGGTAGGTTTCGGAATAGGTTAAAGAGTTAGAAGTCAGTATAAGAGTTAGGGTTAGGGTTAAGGCTAGGGTTAAGGTTGGGGTGAAGGTTAGGCTTAGGGTTAGAGATTGGGTGAGAGGAGTGGTGAGGGTTATGGTTGGGGTTAAGGTTAGGGTGACAGTAAGAGATATGCTTAAGGTTAGGTGTGAAGTGAGGCTGAGGGTTAGGGTTAGGGAGAAAAGATAGGGTTGCAGCTACAGTAAAAATTAGAGTGATATTGAGGGTGAGGATGAGGGTTAGGATCAGAGTCAAGGTTAAGATTAGGGTTAGGATTAGTGCTAGGGTTAGGGTTACAGTTAGGGTTGGGGTTCAGGTTTGGTTGAGGCTGAGGGTGAGGATTACACTTAGGGTTAGGATAAGTTTAAGCATTTAGGTTAGGGTTAGAGGCAGGATTAGGATTAGTATGAGATTTAGGCATGAGATTTAGGCAAAGATTTAAGGTGCGGGTTAGGGTTAGGGTTAGGGTTAGGGTTGGGGTTAGGTTTAGGGTTAGGGTTAGGTTTAGAATCAGGTTTGGGCTTAGTGTTAGGGATAGTGTTAGGTTTAGACTACGGCTGAGATTTATGGTTAGGCGAGGGTGAAGGTTAGGGTTACAAGTGGGTTTAATGTTATTAAGAAGGAAAAGTTAGCATTAGGGCTCAGGTGAAGGGTTAGGGTTAGTGTTAGAGTCAGGGTTAGAGCTAGGGTTTTGGTCAGGATCAGTGTTTAAGTGAAAGGATATGTTGATACAGATGGATGGAGCCAAATAAGAGGGATGAGGCTGATTTCAATTCAACAAATGGGAGACTACGTGTATGAAGAATCATACACAGTTTAATGCTTCTATTGTTGATGGTTGGTATTTGATTACCCAAATGTTTGGGAGTGTCATGATGTTGACATTACAACAGTCAAGGTGCTGTAATAGTCAGGATGGGGAAAGGCTTAGAATAGGACTTACAAGCATTGTTGTTCCCATGTATTTGCTGCCCTTGTCCTTCAAGCTATTGGACACTTACTCTACCTCTATCTTATTCATATCAGTCTCAAAACATTCTCAATTCTCTCCTTGCCAATGTGAAGAGTGTTCAATCTTTCCTGTTGGGTGTAACCCCACAGTTAGACTATCATTCTGGTAAATGAATTTGCATTGTTCCCAGTGATTCTATATCCAGCTGATATTATGGTGGGGAAACCGTTAGAAACAATTATGCATTTTACAATGTCTTAGCCATCCAGAGTAAATCTGCTTGGTTTAAATTTGAACAAGCCTTAGCAGTTAACTGTCAGTAATCATCTAACTGGTGCATTCTCCATGGCAATGCTTCTACCAATCAGAGTCCACTCATCAGGCAATCAGCATACTCTTTTCATACAGTATAAAAGTATTTTCCCCCTATATAGTGGTATTCTTGTGAATTGTCCTGACGAGTGCAAATTTAAAAATGTTCAAAAAAGGGGCATTTATTCAGCAATATTAAAGTATGTGTGTGTGTTTACAAAATTATTCTTTGGTTGGTGGGTAGCTGATTTGATGGTTGCAGGAAAGGTGCACTGAAGGCTGGGCCAGGTGATAGTTAAATTCCCCAACATTGTCAATGAAACTGGCTCGAGACTCACCTGTGCACTGATGAAGACTGCTTCTACAATGGGATAAACCACCTTCATTGTATCAGCTTTGTCAGTATTCTGAAGGAAATATCCAGCCTTGAAAATGTCAAGCACAACACTGCAGACTCCAAACAGGAACACTGCTCCTGAAATCACATCAAGAATACAACTGATTTCTATAGCTTTGATAGGGAGCATACTGAGACTGAGATCACAATGTGATGCCTGAAGTCTGCCTGTGGTGGGTAATGGGTGAGTTTGCATGACGTGTGTAAAGGGATAGATTGACATAAGGCTTTAAGGGCAAAAGATAAGTGGGGAACAGGAATTGGGAGCGAGTTGGCGCAGAGGTTGGGGCTGACATGGGGACTGTGTGGTGTTGCAGTGATGGGTCGGGGCTCGAGGCTCTACAATGGAGCTACTGGGCCAAAGTCACAGAAATGAGGTGGGCTTTGAGCCAGCCCAGATTGTTGGCGTTTGGGGATGTTGGGTGTGATGGATGTTGTTGGGTCACCGGTGCCAGAGTATGGGGACATGGGGGGTGTGGGGGGAGCAATAGAAGTTTCTGGAATCTGTCCAGGCAGAGTTGAAAATGCCATGATCTTCCCTCATTGGGCAATGCCTGTACGAAATCACAAGGGCTTGTTTCACAGTCTTGGCACACAGGACCCAAGAAAGGGGAATTTACCCTCCGCTGAAACTTCCTGTCTCCTCATATCTGAACAAACCATCAACTGCCAGTATTTCTAATCAGTTTGTGATCTTCCTCACTGACCTCTCCTTAGTTCTTCACCATTTCTTCAGTCCTTTGCTTCCTTCACTGAGGTCTACACCCCCACAGCACAATATACCACATCCAACCCTGGACAAAATCCCTATGTGGATACTGTAAACTGCAAACAGGTCATGGCTATAATCTCTTCACTCACCCCTCAGCCAGATGGCACCAGCATGCAGGTCCTGGTGAGGAACAAAGTGATTCATGGATTTGTGAAACATCATCCAGCCCACTGCCAGGGCACTGAGGACCATGAGGAGGATCAGGACATGGGTTCCTGGGACAGACGCAGTGTTGAAAATGGCGCTGAGCATGATGGCAGCTCCCAGGAACACAATGTTCATGGCCAGGAGGCCAGACAGGAGCTTGCTGCTTTTCTCAGCTGCTGGCCGAGCCTGTTGAGCTGACTCATTTCTCCCTTTCCCCACCATCGTCTTGTCAGGCAGGCTCACTTCTGTTGTTCCAGCTTCCTCTTTTCCTGCCATTTTCTGAGCTTTCCCACACTCTTGAGTTGCTGCTTCTGGAAGAGAGATAGAAGCTGGGGAATTGCCTGTAATTATCAGGAGGGGATAGACAGAGTGTGCTCAAAAGTAACAGGGCCTCCTTGTATCACACAGTCATACAGCACGGAAACAGACCCTTCACTCCAACCAGTTCATGCTGACCACCATCTCAAACTAAATTAGTCCCAACTGCCTACATTTGGCCCATATCTCTCCAAACATACTTATCTAAATGTCTTTTAATTGTTGTAACTGTACTGGCACCCATTACTTCCTCTGGAAGTTCATTCCACACACAATCCACTCTCTGTGTAAAAAAATTGCCTCTCGTGTCTTTTCTAAAACTTTCTCCTCTCACCCAAGGACTCGGGTTCAACTCCAGCCTTGGGATACTGTCTGTGTGGAGCATGCACATTCTTCCCATGTCTGTGTGGTTTCCTCTGGGTGCTCCAATTTCCTCCCACAATCCAAAGATGTGCAGTTTGGGATGTATTGGCCATGCTAAATTATCCATAGTGTCCAGAGATGTGCAGATTAGATGGATTAGCCATGGGAAATACAGGGTTAGAGGGATGGGTTGGAGTGGGTGGGTGGGGGTGGGCTTTGTCTGGGTGAGATGCTCTTCGGAGGGTCGTTATGGGCTTGATGGCCCAAATAGCCCACTTCCTAAATGTAGGGATTCTGTGATTCTTATTTTAAAAATATGCAGCTTAGTCTTGAAATCCCTCACCCAATGGAAAAGACACCTGCCATTCACCTCATCTATGCCCCTCATGATTGGAGCTCCTGGAGATCCTCCTGCTAGTTGATTGCTAGGAACAGGCCTTTCAGCCCATCGAGTCTGTTCCCCTGAACTATGAGGTCATGGCTAATCAATTTTACTCACCTTCTTTATGGAATTTAAGAATGAGAAGTGGGAGTATGTCGTTTAGCCCCATTGGTCACAAGGAAAAGCTATCCATTTCAGTCTTAAAACAGCAGGAGGTCCCCAGCACACATGGATTTTCTGGGAGCCAGAACTCCAGATTTCCATTAGTCTCATGTGAGGAAATGCCTTCTAACATCACTCCCTCCCTTCCCTGAATAGCTTACTCTCATTTTAAGATTCTGCTCCCTAACCTGCTATGGACACCCTCCATCAGACCAAATTGCTTCTCCCTCTCTCCCCTGTGGAATCCTCCTAACATTTCCAACACCTCGATGAGATCCTGCAGCACTGGGCAGAATAAGGATGGCTGGAGGGAGAGAAATGGAGGGAGAGGAGGAAGGAGAGAATAGGAGCAAGATAAGGACTTAACTACATTCTTCAATCTTTGGGGCAGTCCAACCATTCAGACCATGTAGCTTAATCCCATTTTTTCACCGTTGCTCCATATCCTTTGCCAATCTCTTGTAACAACCATCAATGAGTCTCCATTGTGGACATTTCAATTGATCTTAGCAGCTTTGGTGAGATGTTTCACAGGGACACTGTGTCTGTGCGAAGCAAGACGCCGCCTCACTCTTCCTGCCCTCCATCCCACAGTCAACGCTCCTTCAAAAACCAGCTTCACCCCACACCCCCTTGGCTGCTATTGTCTGACCCAGACTCAGGGCTGAGGCCCTTTGGACTGACTGTGTTGAATTGAGGGCTTTACCTGTGCACAAGATCGGTTATTGAAGAGCGGAGCAGGGAACTTAAAATTCCGTGACTCATTCACGTTCCACAACACAGGATAAACCATTTCCAATGACACCGACTGGTCAACAATAATCTCATCAAACAAATGCCCCAATAGGTCGAACGCACGCTAACAGACTCTAAACACGGTAGAAATGACACACAAAACTAGCGTGAAGCCTCCATGCTGTGTATGTGAAGGGAGTGGACATTAAATACTCATTGGAAGGTAACTTTTGTTTTTCTGAACAGAAACAAATCACCATGCCTACCTGTCTCCACAGCCTGTACTAACCTGGGTGTGTCGCAGGAGAATGCTCCTTACTTCTGCCCAGATAAAAAGGAGTGCTGTTCAGGAATCAATCGGTGAATAGAATTGTCATTGTACCAATTACGTGTTACAACATGACAAGTCTCAGTCAACAAACCTGTCTCTCTTCTTGTTTCTCTGCGACAGAGCGCCAATTGGAGCTGCGTTGCAGAATGGGATCTTCCTCACCTCTCTACTGCGCCTGCCTCTCTCCCTGCTCTCCCTCCCAATCCCTGAACTGCATTCCCCCTTCCTCAGACTGCCGTCCATCCCCCACACTGGCCTCTGCTCCGATTAATCACAAAATGCATAAAATAATAGTTTGGAGGAATGATTACGCACCATGTTAATAATAAAGCAACTCATATCTCAGCATGTGGCAATCAGCTGTAACTGAGCTGCTGATTGTATGTAGGTTTGTAATATCAGGCTGTGTTTTATGGGGTCTCACATCCGGCCTTGGCCACTGATCACAAGTTCCATAGACTAAGTGCGTTAATCACTTCCGCAGTGCCAACATCTAAAATCCCGAGAACTGAGCCAAGTGAGAGGACATTCAGTCATGTGAACCGGCTGTTCTGTACAACAGCTCATCCACCGTCCTTCAATCAAAATCCTTACATAACATTGGTAAAAATCTACCAATTTCATGAATTAAATACCGACATCTACTGTTTTCTTGGAAGAGTTCCAAAGTTCTACCAGCGTTAATGTGTAGCAGTGTTTTCTAAACTTCATCTTGAACAGTCCGACTCTGATCTTAAGTTCATTTCCCCATCCTAGACTCTCCCACTGGCTGAATTAGTTTCCCTCTATCCATCCTGTTCATTCCTTCCTAACCCTGAAACACTTGATAGAGTCATAGAGATCTACAGCACAGGAAAAGACCCTTCAGCCCATTGCATCTGCACTGGTCAAAAACACTTGGCCCAGAGCCTTGTAAGCCTTGGCATTGCCAGTGCACATCTAAATACTTCTTCAATGTTTCGGGTTTTCTGCCTCTACCACCCTTCCCAGGCAGTGAGTTCCAGATTCCCACCATCCTCTGGGTGAGGATGTTTTGCCTCGCATCCTGCCTAAACCTCCTGCCCCGTACCTTAAATCTATGCCCTTAGTTATTGATCCCTCCAACAAAGAGAAAGGTTTCTTCCTACTGCTCTGACAATACCCCTCCTAATTTTATACATCTCAATCATGACCCCTCTCAGTCTTCTCTTCTCTAAGGAAAGCAATCCCAGTCTGTCCAAAATATCTTCATACCTGAAACTCTACAGCTAAGACAACATCCTGGTGAATCTCCTCTGTGCCCTCTTCAGTGCTATCACATCCCTCCTATAATGTAGATTCCAGAACTGCACACAATACTCTGTGGCCTAACCAACTTTATATTCCGTTCCAGCATACCCTCCCTCCTCTTAAACTCTTGCCTTAACTAATAAAGGCAGGTATACTATTTGTCTTCTTAAGTACCTTGTCCACTTGTCCCTGAAGACTTAAGGGACCAGTGTACATGCATACCAAAGTCTCTCTGATCCTTCGTGCTTCCCTGGGTCCTACTGTGTACCATTTATCATGTACTCCCTCGTCTTGTTCGTCCTGCCCAAGTGAATCACCCCACATTTATCCAGACTGAATTCCATTTGCCACTGATTAGCCCATCTGACCAGCCCATCTATATTCTCTTGTAGTCTAAGGCTGTCCTCCTCATTATTTACCACCCCCACAACTTTTGTATCATCTGTAATTTAACTAATCAGCCCTCCTACATTCAAGTCTAAATTATTAATATAAACCACAATCCAATTACCCCTTATCTTTGGTGCACCAGGGAACCAGTGCACCAGTTTACATGGCCTTCCCTTAGAGCCTGTTAAAACTGTAATGCATCTGTGCAGCAATCTATGGCCAGAAGCGCCGAGTGGATGATCCATCTTGGCCTCCTCCAGTCGTCCCCAGCATTGCAATTACCAGTCTTCAGCCAATTCAATTCACTCTACGTGATATCAAAGAGCAGTTGGAGGCCCTGGATACTGTAAAGGCCCTGAAAACATTCCGGCAATGTTACTGAAGACTTGTGCTCCGTAACTTGCTGCTCCCCTAGTCAAGTTCCTCCAGTACAGTTACAACACTGGCATCTACGCAACAATGTGGAAAATTGCCCAGGTATGTCCAGTAGATAAAAAGCAGGACAAATCCAACTCAGCCAAATACCGCCCCATCAGTGTACTCTCTATCATCAATAAAGTGATGGAAGGTGTCAGTAACAGTGCTATCAAGCAGCAAATGCTCAGTAATAACCTGCCCAGTGAAGCCCAGTTTGGGTTCCATCAGTGCTATAGCTCCTGACCTCATTATAGCCTCGGTTCAAACATGGACAAAAGAGCTGAATTCCAGAGGTGAGGTGTAAGTGCCAGCTCTTGACATTAAGGCTGCATTTAACTGAGTGGGCATCTAAGTGCCCTGGCAAAATTGGAATCAATGGGTATCAAGGGGAAAGCTCTGCTGGTTGAAGTCATACCTGACACGTAGGAAGATGGTCGTGGTTGGTGGCAGTCAGTCATCTCAGCTCCAGGACATACTGCAGGGGTTCTTCAGGGTAATGTCCTAGGCCCAACCATCTTCAGCTGCTTCATCAATGCCCTTCCCTCCATCATAAGGTCAGAAGAGGGGATGTTCGCTAACAATTGCACAATATCATTCACGACTCCTCAGATACTCAAACAGTCCAAATGCAACAAGACCTGAAGAATATCCAGGCTTGGGCTGATACATTTCAAGTAATATTTGGATCCCAGGAAATGGCCAACTCAACTAAGAGAGAATCTCACTAACTCCCCTCAATGTCCAGCATCATTACCATCAAACGAACAAAAATTGTGGGTGCTATTAGTGGCTAAAAACTGGATCTACTTTGTATCTACAGTAGCTACAGCAGCAGATCAGAGCTGGGGATTCATGATAGTTGTTACCCACACTAACTGCCTTGGAATTGAGTGTCTTGCCTGGCTGTTTCAGAGGACAATTAGGAGACAAGCCATTTCTGTGGGGTCTGGAGTCATATGGAGACTAGTCTGGGTAAGAATGGCAGATTTCCCTCTCTAAAAGGCATTAGCCTATCAGATGGGTTTATACAACAATCACTGACAGTTGCCGTGGTAACCATCACTGAGACTAGCTTCTTGCTCCAGATTTACAATTGAGTTCGAATTTGCTCCCATAGTGGGTTTGGAGCATCTTAGCTCAGGCCTCTCAATTACTAGCTCAGTGACATAGCTACTGTGTCTCCATCTCTCTGAAGCAGACCGGCAGGAATAAAGTTAGAAAGTTTCTCATCTCCTCTTCATTAAACCGGGGTAACATTTACAATTCTCTGGTCCTCCAGCACCAAATGCTAGAGTTTCCCCAAGCAACTGAGGAAGACTCCCATCTGGACTGGGAGGTGTGTTAATTTTGATTGACACCAGCTTATTTAGCACCTCCTTTCGGTCTGTTTTCACCCAGGCTTATATCTCCATGCCACTGTGTGCTCAGTCAACTATTTAAACTTCTTCATGTACTCATCCAGGACCTCAGTCATCCTCTCTACCTCAATAAGACTTTGTTTTATCTTTAATTACCCTACCACTCTTTTAAATAAATATCCTTTTTTAAATACTTATTTAACGTTTTGGGGCTCTCCTTTATGTTACTCACTATTTTTTCTTATATTCCTCCCTAGCCCTTTCTGTATCCTGTTTCAATTATCTTTGCATTACGTTTATTCTCTCTGGTCTGAATTCTGTAATTGACATTTTGCATACACTTCCTTTTTCTGTTTTAGCTACAATGCCCTAATCTGCCTCCTTGTGCGAATGTACTTTGGTTTGGAATCTAAACTACCTCTTTCGTGAAGGCCTACCATATCTCATTTACTATTTTCCTGGCCAACATTATTTCCAATCAACCTGAGCTGGAACCTAACTGGCATGATCTCCCATCCATTTTGCATTTCTGATTTTTCTTTATCTCTTTCCAAGATACTTTAAACCTGATTAGATTATGATCACGAAACGTCAGCCTTCCTGCTCCTCTGATGCTGCTTGGCCTGCTGTGTTCATCCAGCTCTACACCTTGTTAGCTTAGATTGTGATCATGATTGACCAGATGTTATATTTGTTCCATTTCATTCTTCAGAATCCAGTTTTGCTTCATTCCTCATTGGATTAAAAATACAATGATTAAGAAACGTTTCCCGTAATATTTTAGCTGTTTACCTGCTTGCTTCTTACTGTCTCACTTTTGCCCTCCCCCACCCCACCAGCGCATAATTACAGTTGTACTACTTTAGGCTGTTCTAAGCTTTACTGAGGGATTTTCCCCTCTGTCTCTTTCCCATTATTTCACTCAAGAGTAACTACAGATTCTTTTAACTCTCTGGTATATCATCCTCCTGTGGCATTCCGGATTAGTACTGACCACTAGACCTTTTTTTAAAAGTTAATTTGTGGGATGTGGGTGTCGCTGCCTGGGCCCAGCATTTCTTGCCCATCCCTAGTTACCCTTGAGAAAGTAGGGGTGAGCTGCCTTCTTGAACCGCTGCAGTCCACCTGCTGTGGGTTGACCCATGATGGTATTAAGGAGGGAATTCCAGGATTTTGACTCAGTGACGGTGAAGGAACAGCGATATATTTCCAAGTCAGGATGGTGAATGGCTTCGAGGGGAACTTGCAGATGGTGCTGTTCCCATGTATCTGCTGTTCTCGCCCTTCCAGAGGAAGTGGTCGCGTGTTTGAAAGGTGCTTTCTGAGGATCTTTGGTGAATTTCTGTGGTGCATCTTGTAGATAGTACACACTGCTGCTACTGAGTGTCGGTGGTGGAGGGAGTGGATGCTTGTGGATGTGGGGCCAATCAAGCAGGCTGCTTTGTCCCGGATGATGTCAGAGCTTCTTGAGTGTTGTTGGAGCCGCACTTATCCAGGCAAGTGGGGAGTATTCCATCATACTGCTGACTTGTGCCTGATAGATGATGGACAGGATTTGGGGAGTCAGGAGGTGAGTTACTCACCGCAGTATTCCCAGCCTCTGACCTGCTCTTGCAGCCACTACATTTATGTGGTGAGCTCAGTTGAGTTTCTGGTCAATGATAATCTCAGGATGTTGATAGTGGGGAATTCAGTGATGGTAACACCATTGAATATCATCGGGCAATGGTTAGATTGTCTCGTATTGGTCATAGCCTGGCATTTGTGTAGCACAAATGTTACTTGCCACTTGTAAGCCCAAGTCTGGATATTATCTAGATCTCATTGTACTTGACAGGGGCTGCTTCAGTGTCTGAGGAGTCACGAATGATGCTGAACATTGTGCAATCATTGGCGAACATCCCCACTTCTGACCTTATGGTGGAGGGAAGGTCAATGATGAAGCAGCTGAAGATGGTTGGGCCTAGGACACTACCCTGAGGAACTCCTGCAGAGATGTCCTGGAGCTGAGATAACTGACCTCCAACAACCACGATCATTTTGCTCACGTTTAACCCGATACCACGAGACTTTATGGGGTCTGGAGTCAATGATGAGGACTCCCAGTGCAACTCCCTCCCAACTGTATACCATATGCCACCACCTCGACAGGCTCCGTCTTGTCAGTGAGACAGGACATACCCCGGGATGGTGATGTTAGTGTCTGGGACATTGTCTGCAAGGTATGATCACTTAAATATGACCATGTCAGGGTGTTACTGGAGTAGTCAGTGAGACTTCTCTCCCAATTTTGGCACTAGCCCCCAGATGTTAGTGAGGAGGACTTTGCAGGGTCAACAGGACTGTTTCTGCCGTTGTCTTTTCCGGTGCCTATTTCGATGGTGGGTAATCTGCCCGGTTTGATCTCTTTGAGACTTTGTAGCGATTGGTATAACTGAATGGCTTGCTAGCCATTTCAAAGGGCAACTGAGAGTCAATCACACTGCTGTGGGTCTGGAGTCAAAAATAGGCCAGACCGGGTAAGGATGGCAGATTTCCTTCCCTGAATGGCATTAATGAACCAGATGGGTTTTTACTACAATCAGCAGTGATTTCATGGTCATCAGTAGATTCTTAATTCCAGATTTTTAAAAGTTGAATTCAAATTCCGCCATCTGCCGTGGTGTTATTAACTTCCCACTCCACTTATCCTGTCACAGTTGATGATCTGTACACAAATACCCCAGGTCTCAGTGCTCCTGTGCCCCTGTTAGAACTGTATCCTCTATTTGACATTGTCCTTCAATGTCATTCCAACCAAAGTGCATCACCTCACAGTATTCTGGTTTGAACCTCACCTACCACCGATCCACATTCTCCACCAACTTGTCAAAGTCCTTTTGGAGTTCCACACTGTCCTCCTCACAGTTTACAATTCTTCCAAGTTTAGTGTCATCTGAAAGCTTTGAAATTGTTCCCTACACTCCAAGATCCAGATAATTAATGCATATCAGGCAAAGCAAGGATCCCAGTGCTGACCCCCAGGAAATCCACCACAAGCTAGGAGATCAATCCTGGTTCAATGGAGAGTGCAGGAGAGCAGGACCAGGCATACCTGATAATGAGGTGTCAACCTGGTGAAGCTACCAAACAGGACAACTTGTGCGCCAAACAGCATTAGCAGCAAGTGATAGACAGAGCTAAGTGATCCTACAACCCAACAGATCAGATCTAAGCTCTGCAGTCCTGCCACATCCAGTCGTGAATGGTGGTAGACAATTAAACAACTCACTGGAGGAGGAGACTCCACAGCAATCCTTGGTTACAAAGTAAAATTTATGGGAAACAAATGTCAGGCAATGACCACCTCCAATAAGAGACAATATAATGTCACCCCTTGACATTCAATGGTGTTATAATCACTGAATCCCCCACTATCAACTCCTGGGGGTTACCATTGATCAGAAATTCAACTGGACTCACCACATAAACACAGTGGCTACAAGAGCAGGTCAGACGCTGGGAATCCTGCAGGAAGTAACTCACCTCCAGGCTACCCAGGGCCTGTCCACCCTCTACAAGGCACAAGTCAGCAGTGATAGAGCTATACTGTACTAGAAAAGCTTGGCTAGGGGTTCAACAAGTTCTGGATCACAAATCTTCAGTAGCATTGCTAGAATATTGTTAGGGTCCATAGCCTTTGCAGGATCCAATGCGTCCAACCATTTCTTGATATTATGTGGAGTGAATCGAATTGGCTGAAGACTGTAATACTAGGGATCACTGGAGGAAGCTGAGATGGGTCATCCACTCAACACTTCTGGCTGAATATTGCTGCAAATGCTTCAGCCTTATCTTTTGCACTGATGTGCTGGGCTCTTTCATCATTAAGAATGGGAATAATTGATATGGATGATCAGCTGTGATTAGAATGAATGACAGAATAGCCTCCAAGGACCAAATGGCCCATTCCTGCTCATATCTCCTATGTTTCTATTGATATGTATAGGATTGTGAGGGTCTTGAGTGGGTGGATACCTGGAGAATTTTTCCTCTCGTAGGGGAGATTGGATCTGGGCACGATAGTTTAAGAATTAGGCATCTGTCTTTGAAGACAGAGACAGGGAGCAATAGTTTCTCTTAAAGGCATGTTAGAGTGTAGGATTCACTTCCCCTGAAGCAGTGGAGAATGAGTCATCACATTTATTCAGTCTGAGTTACAGAGATTACTGATTGACAAAGGAGCTCAGGAAGATGGGCTGCAGACACGAAAATGGAGCTGACTCCACAGTCAGATCAGCCATGGTCTTAATGAATGGTGGGGTAGGCTCGAAGGCCTGAATGGCCTACTCGTGCTCTTATATCCTACATTCATGTTCTCTCCATCACAAAGACCAGCTACCTCCACTTCCAGAATATTGCCCATCTTGGTCTCCACATCCGCTCCACCACAAATGAAACATTCCTTTGTCACCTCCACACTCAGCTATTGAAAAGATTGAGTATTCGTTCATCTGTCTTCCACCCTCTATTAATGTAAACAGGGGTTAGATACAGAGTAAATCTCTGTCTATGCCATTCCTATCAAACGTTCCCAGGTCAGGGACAGCACAGGGTTACATTTAGAGTGAAGCTCTCTCCACACTGTCCCCATCAAACATTCCCAGAACAAGGACAGCACGGGGTTAGATATAGAGTAAATCCACCTCTACTCTGTCCCCTTCATATAATTCTAGGTCTGCATCCCTGTGAATCTGTGAAATATTTGATGTTTCAATCTCTCTTTTCCAATCTTTTTTAACTTTTCTTTACAGTATACGTTAGCTACCAATTCTGTGCTCGCATTTAGCCTTTCATTAAGGTACTGCCTCCTTTGAGTTAAATTTACAGCGATGTCATCAATGCAGGGGATAAATTGGAAAAGAAATATGAAAACCAGGCAAACAGTAACAAAAACGATTGCTGCCTTGGGAATTGTTTCAAACAGTTTGAAAATAGTTAGCTGGTGTATTTTGTTTACAAATTAATATTTAATATCTGTGCCCAACTGAACAGAGGTACCATAAAACCGCTTTAATTGATGTAGAAATGCCGACACAGCAAATAACTTCAAGGATCAATATTGAGAATGCACTTGGAGACGCAGCTCTTGCCAAGCCTTAATTTAGGACTAAACTTTGACCCAAACTATTCAAGTTTCTGCTGTTGCAAAGGAGAGAAATATCTGCATTTACGTACTGCTTCTCGTGCCGATCAGATATTTCAAAGTGTTTTATCGCCAATGATGATGTTAGAAACTCAACAGTAAGAGCCTCCCAGTCAGGACTGGATTTCAAGATGGGGGCGGAGTAGGACTCCTGACCCAGAATTTATCTGCACTGTCTGTTTCTTTTCTCTCTTTTTTTCTGTGTTCTTGTGTTCTTTCTTTCTACTTACCTCTGATCCTTGGAAAGCATGGGTGGTAGTGAGTTGAGGCCCAGTGCAGTCCCATGCAGGTGGCGTCACTGGTTGAGACAAGGTAGCGCTGAAGAATGGTGCTGGGGTTCTGCAGCTGCAGCACAGTGAAGGGAATCAAGGCAGGTTGACTGCTTAGTGCTGGTGATGGCCTCAGTGTTGGGCTGGAAGAGCCCAGATCCAGGCCCATGGCTAAGCAATGACTGTAATGTTGGCCTTTCAATTTTATTTCTTTATTGTTCTGCATTATAACGTTTTGTACCCAGGTACGTTTGTACCTAAGATGGTGTTGGAGAAAGGTGACTTTGTACATTTTTCACTGTATCCCGCGTCCCTGTAACATGAACGCATCTGACAATGACACCTAATTCAAATTACAGTTAATTTATGCTCAGCAACTCCCAGAAACAGCAAAGCGATCCTGGCTAGACAGTCCGCTTTCTGTTTCTGGTGTTTTATTGAGCGATAAATATTGCCTGGATGAAAGGGATACTTTCCCATTGCAATTCTCAGGAGTAGTGCCCTGAGACTTTATGCATTTGCCCAGTTAGGATAATGTATCCTTGGATTGATGTTTTGTCCAAAGGACAGCATTCCTGACAGTGCTGCTCTCCCTCAGCACAGCTTCATGCTTTTTGTTGAGGCCATTGTGGGTCTTCAACCCTGGGTCTCAGAGATACGAGTGTTCCAGATTGAACCACAGTTATCACACATTGGTGCGTGGAATGATAAGGCAGACATTACGGAGTTTGTGGCGCTGTGGTAGTGTCCCAATCCCTGAACTGGGAGACTTGGATTCACATCCTGGCTACTCCAGAGGAGTGTTGTACCATTCCTGCAGAGGGTGAATTTAAAAAAAAAGTGGGAAACTCCTCATTTCTCTTTATAGCAAAGTCTGGCATTTGTGATCCATTACCTGAATTTCACTGCTGCCTGTCACAGTTTGTGTTGCTTGTTGTATTCTGGTTTGGGTAGCTTGCTGATACCAACATTTCTTTCTCCGGATAGCTTGAATCAGCCTGTTCAGAGATGTTTTCACACACCTCTGGGGTAGGTGGATCTCCTGGCTCAGAGACAGGGACACTACCAATGTACCACAAGAGCAGTACTGAATCTAAGGCCTACTAAATATCAACGATAGAGGATAGACCACTTGTGGTCATCCAAGGTGGAGGACAGCAGAGAATTGTGGCTGTAAGAGCTGCTCCTTTTTTTAAGGTGATTTTATTGTTAGACCTGACTTCCACAAATTTGTGGAGCAGTAATTACTGTTACATTAATTGTTGCATTGTTTTGGAACTTTGGGGGGAAAAAAATCAAAACAAAGGTACTTTTAAAACCCGAGGGATTGAGAGAGCAGGTACCATGTGGGAGGTGAGAAAAGGAACAGTGACCTTTCACAGCTATCTGACCAGGCAGTGACCTTTCACAGCC
>JAHRHZ010000078.1:2681284-2706570 GCA_024137785.1 Ginglymostoma cirratum
GACCTTTCACAGCCGCTGACCAGTGTGTGACCTTTCACAGCCGTCTGTCTAGTTTCAAGCATCTCTGGCCATCAGTGTTCCGTCTAAGATAAACAAACATGGTTGGGAACATGGGACTGGGATATCATAGCTATTACAGAGACATGGTTCAGGGATGGACAGGTGTGACAGCTTAATGTTCCAGGGTATAGATGCAATAGAAAGGATAGAAAGGTTGGGGGGGGTGATGGGGCCTGTGCAAGAGAGGACGGGGCATAGCGTTTTCGATTATGGATAACGTTATGGCTGTACTTAGGTACAATATTTCAGGGAGTATGTGCAGTGAAGTTATTTGGGTGGAGCTGAGAAATAAGAAGGGGATGATCACCTTATTGGGATTGTACTACAGACCCGCCAGTAGTCAGCTGGAAGTTGAGAAGCAAATTTGTAAGAAGGTCTCAGTTATCTGTAAGAACAATAGGGAGGGTTATGGTAGGGGATTTTAAGTTTCCAAACATAGACTGGGACCACCATAGTGTTAAGGGATTGGATGGAGAGGAATTTGTTAAGTGTGTACAAGAAAATTTTCTGATTCAGTACGTGGATGTACCTTCTAGAGAAGGTGCAAAACCTGACCTTCGCTTGGGAAATAAGGCAGGGCAGGTGACTGAGGTGTCAGTGGGGGAGCACTTTGGGGCCAGTGACCATATTTTTATTAGTTTTAAAAAGCGATGGAAAAGGATAGACCAGATCTAAATGTTAAAGTTCTAAATTGGAGGATGGCTAATTTTGAAGACATTAGGCAAGAACTTTCAAAAGTTGATTGGGGGCAGATATTCGCAGGTAAAGGGATGGCTGGAAAATGGGAAGCCTTCGAAAATGGGACAGTATTTTCATCTAGACTCGAAACATCAGCTTGCTTTCTCTCCAGAGATGCTGCCTGGTCCACTGTGATCTCCAGCATTTGTTGTTTTCAGTACAGTATGTTCCTGTTAGGGTGAGGGGCAAGGCTGGTAGGTGTAGGGACTGCCGGATGACTAGATAAAGTGAGGTTCTGTCCAAGAAATGGAAGGAAGCATATGCCAGGAATAGACTGCAGGGATCGAGTGAATCCCTAGAGGAGTATAAGGGCATTAGGAGTATACTCATGAGGGAAATCAGGAGGGCAAAAAGTGGACATGAGATAGTAAATAGGATTAAGGAGGACCCAAAGGAATTTTACAAATACATTAGGAACAAAAGGGTAACTAGGTAGAGAATAGCGGTCCCTAAAGATCAGCAAGGCTGCCTATGTGTGGAACCGCAGGAGATGGGGGAGATACTAAACCAGCGTTTTGCATCAGTGTTTACTGTGGAGAAGGATATGGAAACTAGAGAACGTGTGGCAATAAACAGTGACATCTTGAAAAGTGTTCATATTACAGAGGAGGAGGCTCTGGACATCTTAATATGCATAAAGGTGGATAAATCCCCGGTTCCTGATCAGGTGTACCTTAGAACTCTGTGGGAAGCTTGGGAACTGATTGGGCCCCTTGCTGAGATATTTGTATCAGCGAGAGCCACAGGTGAGGTGCCGGAAGACTGGAAGTTGGCTAATGTGGTGCCACTATTTACGAAAGGTGGTAAGGAAAAGTTAGGGAACTATAGACCAGTGAGCCTAGCCTCAGTGGAGGGCAACTTGTTGGAGGGGATTCTGACAGACAGGATTTACATGCATTTGGAAAGGCAAGGACTGACTAGGGATAGTCAAGATGGCTGTGTGCGTGGGAAATCATGTCTCACTAACTTGATTGAGTTTTTTGAACCAGTCATGAAGAGAATTGATGAAGGCAGAGCAGTGGATGTGATATATATGGCCTTCAGTAAGCCGTTCGACAAGGTCCCTCATGGTAGATTGCTTGAAAACGTTAGTTCACACGGAACTGAGGGAGGACTTAGCTATTTGGATATAGAACTGGCTCAAAGGTAGGAGACAAAGGGTTATGGTGGAGGGTTGCTTTTCAGACTGGGGGCCTGTGATCATCGGTGTGCCACAGGGATAGGTGCTAGGTCCACCTCTTTTTGTCATTTATATTAATGATTTGGATATGAACCTAGGAGGTATGGTTAGTAAGTTTGTAGTTGGCATCAAAATAGGAGGCGTAGTGGACAGCTAAGAAGGTTATCTCAGAGTACAGCAGGATCTTGATCAGTTAGTCCAGTGGGCCAAGGAGTGACAGATGGAGTTTAATTTAGATAAATGTGAGGTGCTGCATTTTGGGAAGGCAAATCAGGGCAGGACTTATACACTTATTGGTAAGGTCCTGGGCAGCGTTGATGAACAACGAGACCTTGCAATGCAGGTTCTTAGCTCCTTGAAAGAGGAGTCACAGGTAGACAGGATAGTGAAGAAGGTGTTTGGTACGCTTGCCTTTACTGCTCAGTGCATTGAGTGTGGGAGTTGGGAGGTCAAGCTGAGGCCGTACAGGACATTGGTTAGGCTACTATTGGAAATCTACATGCAATTCTGGTCGCCCTGTTATAGGAAGGATGTTGTGAAACTTGAAAAGCTTCAGAAAAGATTTTCAAGGATGTTGCCAGGGTTGGAGGGTTTGGGCTATAGGGAGAGGCTGGGTAGGCTTCCCTCCTTAAGGGCATTGTGGGTCAACCCACAGCAGGGGGACTGCAGTGGTTCAAGAAGGCAGCTCACCACCACCTTCTCAAGGGGCAACTAGGGACAGGCAATAAATGCTGGCCCAGGCAACAACACCCATGCCCCACAACTGAATAGAGCATTGGAGTCTGTGGGGGGCGGGGTGGCCTAATCGAAGTTTATAAAATTATGAGGGATCTGGATAGGGTGAATAGCCAAGATCTTTTCCCCAGGGTGGGGGAGTCCAAAACTAGAGGGCATAGGTTTAAGGTGAGAGGGGAAAGATTCAAAACGGACTTAGGGAGCAAGGTTTTCACACAGAGGGTGGTGTGTGTATGGAAGGAGCTGCCAGAGGAGGTGGTGCAGGCTGGTACAATTACCACATTTAAAAGTCATCTGGATGGGTAAATGACTAAGGAGGGTTTAGAGGGATATAGGCCAAATGCTGGCAAATGGGACTAGATCTGTTTAGACTATCAGGTCAGCATGGACGAGTTGGACTGAAGGGTCTGTTTCTACGCTGAACATCTCTATGACTCTGTGTGTGTTAAACTTATCTCACAAAACAATTTGGTTTATTGCACAGTAGCACCATATAAAATTTAGTGTAATGATTTAGGGCTACGAGAAGCACGCTTCACTCCTCTTGGGAACTCATGTAGATCTCAATTACTACCATGCAAAGATTGTGTAACGTCCTCAGATGTGGTGGAGCTCAATGTGGCACGGATGTTAACTCCTTCAGAGCTATCATCCTACACACCCTTCATGTCCATAGTTATGCTTTGGGTGTATAATTTAGTGCAGTGCTGAGGGAGTGCTGCATTGTCAAGGTGATGACATTCAGATAAAATGTTCAATCACAGCTGAATGTGAATCCTGTCGGGAGGTTGTGAGACATCCCATGGGCACTATCCTAGCAAGAGCTGCAGGAGCTTTCTCCCCCTGAGTCCTGGCCAATATTTATTTCTGTGTCAATATGGACTAAAACAAATGATGACATTTCTGTTGACGTGATCTTGCTGTGCACAGATTGGCTTCAAAGTTCCCAACATTGCAACTGTGGCAATACTTCAGAAAAATACATTGTTGGCCGTAAATTGCTGTGGAACAGCCAAAGGGTGTGATATAAATGTGAATCTTTCTTTTATCGATATGGTCTCAGTTCACCAGAGGGCATATCAGTCATTTACGCAATCCCTGGTCATACTTCACCAGATTTCAGGGGATAATGATAAACTGCTGAGTGCCAGAGACTGAGGCTCCAGTTACAGCAGAGACCGGAGACATGAGGTTCGGTTCTGGAATTTGTGTCTCCTGCTGAGTGTACCAGTGTACCTGCTCCCCAGCCTGCTCCCCCTGGGACCAGCCAGTGCTGTTCCTATCTAACAGGGCAGGTTTTGAAACTAGACTCTGACTCACATCCAACAGCACAGAGACACGGCAATATGGCATTTTAAAGACAAGTTTTATTTCGCAAAGAATTAATGGTTACAATTAAAAACCCTTTACAGTATTTTGCCCATTATATTACAGTGTCTTTATAGTTAATATTTAATGGACTTGAGTTTGAGAATTTGTAGAAACTGGGACTTTTTTTAAAAATGAGGTCAATGAAAGATAGTGGATTTTTTTTAGTAAAGCATTTCTTGAAAGCCTTGTTTACTGCAGCTCCTCTCCTAGGTTTATGATTCAATGCTTCCACATTTGTTTGGATTTATCAGTTGGTGGCTAGACTGGTACAGGAGAAGGGTCTCCCCGCTCAGCTCTCCCGTTTCTGGAAATAAAAGCCTCTTTATGTTGTTTCAGTGTGCGACCCACAATGACCCTGGTCCCATCTGAACCCTGACTGTCCCCTGATGAGCACACGGAAAAATCCCCGCTACTGGGTTTCCGGATGAAGATTTATTGGAAAAGGACCCAGGCAGTTATTTCTACTGACCCATCTACTCGCCCCAGATTGACAACTGTCTGAACACTCTACACTGCCTTTCTCTGTCTTCAGGAACTAAGATTTATTGGACAGATATGTTTATTTTCTTCTAAAAGTCGATCACTACAAAGTGGGATTGGTTATCTACCCTGTACCCATTGTATTTGTGAGGGAGTGTCTGGGGTTTAATTGAAGATAAACATTTATACTTTCATATTATAAACAGTTAACCACTTTTTCCACCTTCATTGATTACATTTTATGATCAATGAACAATTTGGAGATTAGGAAATAAATCTGCTTGATGGCTCTTCTAACATAGAGAAAGTAGAGGATTGGCCATATTGGGAATGGGGTAAAAGAATTACATTGAAGTTACTTGGAGTGTTGGGATTGGAGTGAATCAGTGCACTTCCTCCAGCCTCAACAATAATAGCTATTATCACTGCAGGGCTGAAATTAATCTCTTTAGAATTTGCCAGCTAACCTTTTCTTCTGTGTGTTGTGTTCAGCTTGTGACAGGTTGACACAGTGCACTGTTTAAACTGTTCAGGGGTGTCGGTACAACAGGGCACATAATGGATCAGCAGTCAGTCAGCATTTGCAGCCTGATGCCTTTTCCCTCAACTCCAAACCTCAAATGAACACACTGTACCTGAGAGATGAATAGCCAGAGGAGTGGAACCTTATTACTTTTCACTCTGTTCTGCTGATACCTGTCAAAGTCTTGGGGACGAGTTGGCCTGGAGGGATGATAACTCAGGAGAATCAAATGGTTCTAATCTCAGAGACTGGAATCAGTTACTGCCAGCCACTCAATTCTCCAACAGTCTGGGCTCCTCTGACAGGTTTGGCTGGGCAGTTGCTGATGCCCTCTGTGACCTGGCCCATTCTGGTGGTACTATTGAACCATGGGAGGAATCACTGTCAGGCTCCATTCTGTCCTCATCACATGTACCAATAAGACTGACAGAGAGTGCTGAGCAGCCAAGAGCTGTGATTCTCCAGTTACTCCCGATAAGATGGTGGTGGAGTAAGACTTCTGAGCACGGGGCTCGTCTGCTCCATCTGCTTTTCTTTTCGTTTCTTTTCTCTCTCTCTTTGCTATTTTATATTTTACGTCTTGGTGAAGAGCTCGTTCACAGTGTAGGCATCAGCGATCACTAGGCCCAGCCGCGCAGACCCGTGGCGTCGGAAGCGAGTTTGGGTTCTCGATGGCGTCTGCATCCGACGCAGATTCAAGGTGGCGTCGGCAGAGGTGGGTTTGGGACTACAAGGAGACCCGGCAGCATTGGCAGCAGCTGCGTTGGTGACGTCTAGTGCTTACTGGTAGTGGCAAAGGATGTCAGTGGAGGTGAGATATGGCACTGGACACTGGCAACTGGCAGAAGCATAACAAAGGCCATGGCGGAGCACTTAATAAGAAGGAATGTAAAGTTGAGCACTTTTTCTTTATGTGTCCATTTTACTGCCCTTATATTCCATATTTTGGTTTATTTTCCTGTGGTTTAAGATGGCGCCGGAGGGTAGCAACACTATACAACACATTGCCCTGTATTTTGTAACAAGATACATGTGACAATAAATAAATCAAATCAAACTCTGCTTGATGTCTTTAGCCTCCTGACCCCCGGTTCGCCTTTCATGGGATGAGGGAGCCTTGGCCAGGCCAGCATTCATTGTCCTTCCATTGCCCAGAGTCAACCACATTGCTGGGGGTCTGGACTCACATGGAGGTCAGACCGGGTAAAGATGGCAGCTTTCTTCTCTAAAGGGCATTGGTGAACTAGATGGTTTTTGTGACAATAGGCAATGTTTCCTGGTCATCATTAGATTCATAATTCCAGATTTCTATTGAATTCAAACTTCACCATGTTCTGTGGCAAGATTTTAATTTGGATTGGCAGAACATCCAGATTCACTAAAAAAAAAACTGTGGATGCTGTAAATCAGGAACAAAATCAAAGTTGCTGGAAAAGCTCAGCAGGTCTGGCAGCATCTGTTAAGGAGAAAACAGAGTTAACGTTTCAGGTCCGGTGACCCTTGTTCTGAGGAAGGGTCACCAGACCTGAAATGTTAACTCTGTTTTTAACTGGGGACTGGGGCATCCTGGCGAAGTTTGCCGATGATACGAAGTTGGGTGGACAGGCAGGTAGTACGGAGGAGGTGTGGAGGCTGCAGAATGATTTAGACAGTTTAGGAGAGTGGTCCAGGAAATGGCTGCTGAAATTCAACATGAGCAAATGTGAGGTCTTGCACCTTGGAAAAAAGAATACAGGCATGGACTATTTTCTGAACGGTGAGAAAATTCATAAAGCTGAAGTACAAAGGGATCTGGGAGTGCTAGTCCAGGATTCTCTAAAGGTTAACTTGCAGGTTGAGTCTGTGATTAAGAAAGCGAGTGGAATGTTGTCATTTATCTCAAGAGGGTTGGAATATAAAAGCAGCGATGTGCTTCCGAGACTTTATAAAGCTCTAGTTAGGCCCCATTTAGAATACTGTGTCCAATTTTGGGTCCCACACCTCAGGAAGGACATACTGGCACTGGACCGTGTCCAGCGGAGATTCACACGATGATCCCTGGAATGGTAGGCCTAACATACGATGAACGGCTGAGGATCCTGGGATTGTATTCATTACAGTTTAGAAGGTTGAGGGGAGATCTAATAGAAACTTACAAGATAATGCATGGCTTAGAAAGGGTGGACCCTGGGAAGTTGTTTCCGTTAGGTGGGGATACTAGGACCCATGGGCACGGCCTTAGAATTAGAGGGGGTCAATTTAGAACGGAAATGAGGAAACATTTCTTCAGCCAGAGAGTGGTGGGCCTGTGGAATTCGTTGCCACGGAGCGCAGTGGAGGCCGGGACGTTGAATGTCTTCAAGGCAGAGATTGATAAATTCTTGATCTCGCAAGGAATCAAGGGCTACGGGGAGAGTGCGGGTAAGTGGAGTTGAAATGCCCATCAGCCATGATTAAATGGCAGAGTGGACTCGATGGGCCAAATGGCCTTACTTCCACTCCTATGTTTTATGGTCTTATGGTCTAAAACCATTTAGGACTGAGATATAGGGAAATGTCTTCACCTCGAGCCTGTGGAATTCCCTGCCACAGAAAGCAGTTGAGGCCAAAACATGGAATGTTTTCAAGAAGGAGTTAGGGCTAAAGGGGTGGAAAGGAATGGGGAGAGAGTGGGAACGGTGAGTTGGTTTATCAGCCATGATCATATTGAATGGCAGACCAGGCTCTAAGGGCCAAACGGCCTGCTCCTTTTTGTCAAGGTCGCTATGTCAAGGTTTTTCCAATTTCCTTTGGTTTTGCACCAGGTCAAACCGTGAGCTGAAGCTGATTTTTGCGGAATCTCTTGTATCTGTTCTAAGATATGAGGTAGACCTCTAGCAGGCAGGTAGCTGAGTGCATCCTGTAGAATATTCCCAATGGAAGGCCAATATTGACGACAGTTGCCCAGATTTGAAAACCGTAAAACTTTTCTTCAAGACCATTCGCGAAATGTGGTCGAGCCCCAAAAGCTGGCAGGATCCAAAACTAAGGAAACAAATTAAAAATTCAAAATCCTGCTAACCCTCAGAAAAAGAAGTCAAGGATAAGCCCTGAGGTAATCTCCCTCTTCTAACCCACTATAACCTGTTCCCTACATTACTACAGACAAAACTCAAGTTAATGGACTTCCCTCAGGAAACAACTTGCATTTATATAACCCCTTTAACACCATAGAACCTCCAAAAGAGCTTCACAAGTTTTTATTAGATACACAGGGACACCAAATCACTTAAGGATACCAGAGGCCAAGTGAGTTCAATCTTGCCCAAAGAGGGTGCTGAAGGAAAACAGAGGAGAGGGTGTGAAGCAGAGAGGTTTAAATAGGGAATTCCACAGCTCCGGAACTCAGAGTTGAAGGAAGGTTTGCTGGCAGTGGGGTGAAGGATGTGGGAAATGGATGAGGAGGATGTTAGGGAGATATGGAGGGATGAGGCCATGGTAGAAATACATACAAACCAGGAGTGAATGTAGGCCATTCAGCCCTTCGAAACTGCTCTGCTATTCAATACAGCCGAGGCTGATCTGATAGAACCTCAAATCCTGTTTAACCTGAGAACCTGTCAACCATTGTCCATCAAGAGTCTATTCCAACTCTGCCTTACAAATATCAAGGACACTGCTTCCACTGTCTTTTCAGAAAACAGTTACAAAGACTCACCCTCTGCCTAGCCTCTATTTTAAATGGGCAGTCCTTGATTTTTTAACAGGTGACTCCCAGTTCTAGATTCTCCCAAAAGAGAAAACATCCTCTCCACATCCACCCTGTCAGACCTCACAGGATCTTATATGTTTCAATCAAGTCATGTCTAACTTTTCTAAACTCCAACTGATACAAGAACGGTCTGTCCAACCTTTCCACAGGTATTTGTCTAATAAGCCTTCTCTGAACTATTTTGAATGCATTAACATCCCTGTGTAAGTAGACTGACCAGTCCTGTACACAGTACTCCAGACATATTCTCACCAATGCCCTGTACCACTGAGGCGTAACCTCCATACACCTACATTCAATTCACCTCACAATAACCATTGACAAAACCACTTTGACTCTTCCAGATTTACTTGAGTCTTTTGGTGTAATCTTGTATGTTAGCTTTGAGCATTTCTCTCTGACAGACATTAAGCTAACTGGCCTGGAGAATCCAGCTTTCTGTCTCCCTCCCTTTTTTATATAACGAAGTTGTGTTTGCTTTCTTCAATCTAATTGAATCTACTCTGCATCGACTATTTCTGGAGTTTCATCTTATAAGACCCTAGAGACCCATCAGGACCAGGCATTTGGCAGTTCCAGCAATTTACTCTGTAACTTCTCAGGTGATTGTGATTTTGTTCCCTCCTGTCTTCCACTTTCTGATTTGTTGCTGCTTCTGGGATGTTATACAGTACAGCAACGGAACAGACCCCTCGGCCCAGCATGTCTGTACCAACCATGATGCTATTCTAAACCGATCCCATCTGCCTGCACATGGTCTGTATCCCTCTATTCCCTGCCTGTTCATGTGTCTGTCTAAATGCGTCTTAAATATTGCCATTGGATCTGCTTCTACCATCTCCCCTGGCGGGGCGTTCCAGGCACCTACCACCCTCTCTGTAAAAAAGTCCCCTCACACATCTCCTTTAAACTTTCCCCATCTCACCTTAAATTTTTGTCCCCTAGTATTTGACATTTCCACCCTGGGGAGAAGACTCTGACTCTCCACCCTATCCATACATCTCAAAATACTTCTACCAGGTTGCCCCTCAGCCTCTGCTGTGCAAGTAAAAATAATCCAAGTGTATCCAATTCCCCCATTCCAGGCAACATCCTGGTAAACCTCTTTTGCACCCTCTCCAAAGCCTCCACATCCTCCCCATAGTGTGGCAACCAGAACTGTACGCAATAGGGGACGACTGATACAAAATACCTCGTCAATCCATCTGCCATTTCCTTAATTTCCATGATTAATTCCCTAGACTCACTATCCATAGGACATATGTTCATAGTGTTAGCTCAGGCTGAGTTTTACTAGAAATTAGTTTGCGTCATTTTCATCGCGTTCTGTGTAAAGGAGTCACCAATCGCAGTCACAGAGGGTACATTTTGTTTCTCACTAACCATCCTGGTCCCACAAACACAGGGGGAGCATGAGTGTTTTCAAGGATATAGATCTCATGGTAGCTTGCGTGGAATCTTGCATAGACCTGTAATACTTCGGAGAGATGTTCGTAGATTTATTGCTCATTGATGGGGGTGGAGCCCTCTCCTATGGATGGACTTCGCTCCTTTGGTCCTCTCTGTGAGCTGAGACAAACCCTACCCACCCCCACTGGCAACTACCTTACTGAACAATACTGTCTGGCACTGATCCCATCACAGGGGGAAAAAAGATGAAGTGATCTGGCGCAAATGGCTCACAATTTTGATACATTTGTGGGCGGGCTATTGAGAGATTCCAAACAGTTCCCCCAGTGGCTCTCTAGAACGAGCCAGTCACAGAAAAGTTCAGCAGCTGCAGGGATAGAATGGCCACCCCACTTCATGGTTTGCAGCAGTGGGCACAGCTCAGTCACTGTACCCTGGGACTGCCTGTACTGGCACTGCCCCTCGCTCAGCTGTAGGAAATACCACTGAGGACAGGCCCTTCTGTACCTCCTGAGGGGCTGTTCAGCTGTGACCTCTTTGTGATGACACCGCCTAGGTTCCGCTGGATGTTACTGCAGTTCTGGGTGTGTTGCTACTTGGTTCCTCTGTTACATCCCTGCACCTCCAACAGATCACAGCAATAGCAACCAGCAGGCCTGCTGGGCCTGGGCCCAGCCTGTTTTGGGGCGTGGTCAGCAGAAGAACCAGGACAGGCCCTTAGCAATGACAGCAATCAGACTTCGCCCCATTTACAAATGAAGGCTTCGCATGTTCCTCAATGCAGTGGGACATGGAGCGTTCTGACAGGGAAGGCCGGGCATTGACTCCTATTGACAATATCAGATTGGACCTTATTCTGATGAATGCATCACCAATCACGTGGCAAATGATTTGCTGCAGAATTAGTGAACACCAACTAATGCCTTTTCCTCCCAGCCCCACATCACCCTCTAAAGGCAGCGCTGCGTGTAAGGGAGTCTTGGAGATGAGGGACGTAATTGATTGCAGACCCCTATGCACATCAGGAGGTCTTGTATCAGCAGTGTGCATTGTGTTCCAGAGGCGCCTCTTTAAGGTCACCCAAGATTACTGCTTCACGGAGGTAACGGACTTCACTCGGCAATCACCAATGGCATTGCTCACGGTTGGTTGTGAGCAGCATTTACAGCCCACACAGTCAGACATTGCACACACACTCACACACATGCACGCAGACACACACACACACCAGCACCCACACACACACCCTCACACACTCTTACACACACACAACTGCAAACACACACACACACAAACACTTACACACACCTGCAAACACACACAGATGCACAGACACACACACACATACTCACCTGCACCCACACTCACACCCTCACGCACACACCCATACTCTCCTACACCCTCACACACACACATACACACGCACACACACAGGCATACACAGTCACAGACACACACACCCACAGACACACACACCCACACCCACACCCACACCCACACACACAGTCACAGACACACACACCCACAGACACACACACACATCAACACACACACAGACACACACACAACCACACCCACAGACACACACACACACAGTCACAGACACACACACACATAGTCACAGACACACACACAGGCACACACTCACACACACACACACACACACACACAGGTGTTCTGCAGGGATCTGTTCTGGGATCTCTGCTCTTTGTGATCTTTATAAATGACTTGGATGAGGAAGGGGAAGGGTGGGTTAGTAAGTTTGCTGATGACACAAAGGTTGGTGGAGTTGTGGATGGCGTGGGAGGCTGTTGTAGGTTGCAACGGGACATTGACAGGATGCAGAGCTGTGCAAAGAAGTGGCAGACGGAATTCAACCCAGAAAAGTGTGAAGTGATTCACTTTGGAAGGTCAAATTTGAATGCAGAATACAGGGTTAATGGCAGGATTTTTGGAAGTGTGGAGGAACAGAGGAATCTTAGAGTCCATGTCCATAGATCCTTCAAAGTTGCGACCCAAGTTGATAGGGTTGTAAAAAAGGCATATGGTGTGTTGACTTTCATTTACAGGGGAATTGAGTTTAAGAGCCATGAGGTTATACTACAGCTCTATAAAACCCTGGTTAGGCCACACTTGGAATATTGTGTTCAGTTCCGGTCACCTCATTATAGGGAGGATGTGGAAGCTTTAGAGAGGGTGCAGAGGATATTTACCAGGATGCTGCCTGGACTGGAGGGCAGGTCTTATGAGGAAAGCTTGAGGGAGCTAGGGCTTTTTTCATTGGAGCAAAGAAGGATGAGAAGTGACTTGATAGAGGTGTACAAGATGATGAGAGGCATAGCTAGAGTGGATAGCCAGAGACTTTTTCCCAGGGCAGAAATGACTATTATGAGGGGGCTTAATTTTACTGTGATTGGAGGAAGGTATAGGGGAGATGTCAGAGGTAGGTTCTTCACACAGAGAGTGGTGGGCGTGTGGAATGCGCTGCCGGCAGTGGTAGTGGAGTCAGATACTTTAGAGACTTTTAAGCGACTCTTGGATAGGTACATGGAGGATAGTAAAATATAGGGTATGCAGGGTAGATTGGTCTTCGTAGGATAATAGGTCGGCACAACATCGTGGGCTGATGTACTGTTCTATGTTCTATGTTTAAACCTGTCATTACAGATAATTTCAGCCTTCAGGAGCAGGATTGATGTAATTGCCCTTTGAAGGAGCACAGAGCCATTATCCAATCACACTTCACATTTAGGAATGGGGTGACTATGGAAGACAACGTAGATCATAATTGACATTGTGTCGTCCAGGCACGGCCGGCTCATCAGGGGCTCAACCCCATCCCCCAAACCTCCATCTCCATCTCCCTCCCCTGCCCCCACACCCCTCTCCCTCCGCCAAACCTCCATGTCCATCTCCCTCCCCTGCCCACACATCCTCTCCCTCCCCCAAACCTCCATGTCCATCTCCCTCCCCTGCCCCCACACCCCTCTCCCTCCACCTTACCTCCATGTCCATCTCACTCTCCCCCACCTGGATCGCCCAGCTTCCCATGCCCAACCCCCATCCCCCCAGCATTGTGAGTGTAGTCCTTACCCTCAGCCCCTCAGCCCCAGTTCTACTGCTTACTCCCGCCTCCTCCCCCCATCATGAGGTGCACTCCCCCATCCTCACTGACCCCCACACCGTAGTGCTGACTGTCGATAGCCACATTCCCCTGCCCCTGCAAACTATCCCATGTCTTCCCATTCCCTACTGCCTCTCCGTATTACATTGAAATATCTTCCTTCACCATCTTCGGACCCTCTGTCTCCCAGGTTGCTGCCTCTAGTCCACAACATTGAGTTCCCCATCCTCCCTCCCTCCCACAGCCATGACCCCCTGATGATCCTCTCCACATGACTTTCTGTCCACTGAACATCCCAGGTCTGACCTTGGCCCATCCAGCTCCAACTGATGGCTGACCTGACAACTGCTTGCTCTTTGGACTGGCCCTGGCCCACTGCACAGACTGACAGATCCCCTGATCCTGAGTGCGGCTGTGGGAGTCAGAGCAATAAAAGACAGGGCCGAGCTGGGATTGTGTGAGTGTTTAGGAAAGTGAGAAGTGAGCGTGTGGTAAGTGTGTAACTCTATAGCCCTAAGATGCTGCCTGGTCAAATCCATAAAGTGATGACCTGAGCCTGTGCAGAGGGCCCTGGCAGCAGCATTACAGTGAGAGGTGTTAGTGCAATGCAAAGTGTAGCATGGCATTGCAGATGTAGACAGTAAATGGATCAGTGACATTGGTGCCATGATTGTGCAGTGAGGCCGGCACGTGGTGGATGCCAACGTCTGTGGACATGGGGTGTGCATGTGTGAGCACTGCCCATGGAACAGACCCTGAGATATCACTGTCCAAGATGGCAGTCTGGAGAGCAAGCAGTGAGCTGGAGTCTTTCATCTTGGGAATTCTCAGCAATGGCTCCTATCTGGTGGGCGGTGTAATGAGAAGCTGCTGATTGTGGAGGTGACGTTAGTGAAGCTATTAATGAGCAATAGACCATGTTAATCAGTGTCTCACCACTCATCAGTGAGAATCCCATCTCTACATCAAACACTCAACTAGAGATTAGGGCTTCTTGCTCTCGATATTGAGAAGGTCCTCATTGAACACCTTGCCTGATTTCCTCAAATTCCTTGCCATAACTGACATTGTTCAGGGGCTGGGAAAATTTCTCTCCTCTCTTTTTAAATATTTATAGAAACTCTTACCATCTGTTCTTATATTTCTAATTGACTGCGTTTCATACTCTAATTCTTCCCATTCTTAAAAATGATTTAGTCAATTTTGTTGCTACAAAATCAGAGTCATATGGCGCAGAAACAGACCCTTCAGTCCAACCAATCCATGCTGAATGTAATCCCAAACTAAACTAGTCCCACCTGCCCGTTCCTGGCCCATATCCTTCCAAACCTTTCCTATTCATGTACTTATCCAAATGTCTTTTAAACATTGTAACTGCACCTGCATCCACCACTTCCTCTGGAAGTTCATTTTCCACGCAAACCACCCCCCCCTGTAAAAAAAAGTTGCCCCTCATGTCTTTTTAAAATCTCTCTCCTCTCACCTTAAAAATGTGCCCCCTCATCTTGAAATCCCCCATCCTAGGGAAAAGATAATGACTATTAATTCCATCTATATCTCTCAGTATCTTATAAACTTCAATAAGGTTGCTTATCAATCTCCTATGCTCCAGTGTAAAAAGGTTCTTTGTATTCTGTCCAGTTTCTTGACCTGCCATCTGTCTTTACATAATTATAACCTTTTTCTTTAAGTTTCAAACTACTTTGAACCTTTCTTGCTAACCAAAGATGGTGGATCTTTCCCTTTGAACTGATCTGACTTGTTGAAATGTATTTATTCTGTACATCCCGAAATATTCCTTTAAAAATGAGCCTCTGTATCTCTATCGAATTATCCTTTAACCCAGTTCATTTTGTTAGCTTTGATTTCATGCCCTAATAGTAATCCTTATTTAGGTTTACAATACTAATCTTGGACCCACTCTTCTCTCCCTCAAGGTAAAAAATCAATCATGTTATGACTCTTCCTACCTAGGGACACCTTCTCCATGAGATCATTAATTATTTCTATCTCAGTATACAATGCCAGCTGTAATGAAGCCTCCTCACTGGCCAGTTCCAGAACGTGTTGTTCTAAGAAACTATCCTGAAAATACTCCACAAACTTCTCATCAAGACTTTTCCAGTCTATATTTAAATTAAAATCCCCTGATTATTGCTGTATCTTTCTATAAGCTCCCACTATATCTTCCTTTATAGCCCACTGGGGTAACATGCTTGAATTCAATCTCATTATCCCCAGAATCTTCATAAAAGTCAACATTTTTGTCAATGAATACAAAGTCCCTACTTGGCCTGACAGATAGACCCAGGTTGACAGACTGTATGGACCAGGTTTCCGTTTTGAACAGAAATAACCATCTCAAATAAATAGATTCTAGCTACAGTCATGAAGAGGATTGATGAGGGCAGAGCCGTGGACATGATCTGTATGCACATCAGTAAGGTATTCAACAAGGTTCCAAATGGTAGACTGGAATACAGGGAGAACTAGCCATTAGGATACAGAACTGGCTTGAAGGTAGAAGATAGAGGGTAGTGGTGGACGGTTGCTTTTCAGACTGGAGGCCTGTGACCAGCGGTGTGCCACAAGGATTGCTGCTGGGTTCACCGATTTTTGTCATTTATGTAAATGATTTGGATGTGAACATAGGAGGTATGGTTAGTAAGTTTGCAGATGACACCAAAATTGGAGTCATAGTGGACAGTGAAGAAGGTTACCTCAGAGTGAAATGGGGTTTTGATCAGATGGGCCAATGGGCCAAGGAGTGGCAGATGGAGTTTAATTTAAACAAATTGAGGTGCTGTAATTTGGAAAGGCAAATCAGGCCATGACTTATACACTTAATGATAAGCTCCTGGAGTGTGTTGCTGAACAAAGAGACTTTGGAGTGCAGGTTCATAGTTCCTTGAAATTGGAGTTGCAGGTAGATAGGATAGTGAAGAAGGCATTTGGCACACTTTCTTCATTGGTCAGTGCATTGAATTGGGAGTTGGGAGGTCATGTTGTGTCTGTACAGGACATCAGTCAGGCCACTTTTGGAATACTGCATTCAATTCTGGTCTCCCTGTTATAGGAAGGATGTTGTAAAGCTTGAAAGGATCCAGAAAATATTTACAAGGATATTGCCAGAGTTGGAGGGTTTGAGCTATAGGGAGAGGCTGAATAAGATGGGATTATTTTCCCTAGAACATTGGATGATCATTTAGAAGTTTGTAAAATCATGTGGGGCATGGATAGAGTAAATAGGCAAGGTGTTTACCACAGGGTAAGGGAGTTCAAAACTAGAGGGCATAGGTTTAAGGTGAGAGGGGAAAGATTTGAAAGGGACCTAAGGGGCAACATTTTCACACAGAGGGTGGTGTGTGTGTGGAATGAGCTGCCAGAGGAAGTGGTGGAGGCTGGTACAATTACAACATTTAAAAGGCATCTGGATGGGTAAACGAATAGAAAGGCTTTAGAGAGATAAGAGCCAAATGCTGACAAATGGGACTGGATTAATTTAGGATATCTGCTTGGCATGGATGAGTTGACTGAAGGGTCCGTTTCGATGCTATACAGCTCTATGGCTTTGTGACTATACAAGCAAACTCTCATGAATAATCAATGCATAACTACTGGTTAAAACTGTAACCCCTTTATATACTCACTCCCCTGCACACACATACAGACGGGTAAAGAAACAAGACATTGGTGTTATGGTTGTAGGGAAAAAAGTCCTGAGAAGGCACTTCAATGGACCCTGTTGGCAGAGGTCACTGAGTTGACAATAAGAACATAAGAACCAGGAGCAGGATTGGGCCATCTGGCCCTTCAATAAGATCATGGCTGATCTTTTTGTGGTCTCAGCTCCACTTACCCACCCTGTCACCATAACCCTTAATTCCTTTACTGTTCAAAAAATTATCTATCTTAACTTTAAAAACAGTTAAAGGAAGCCTCAGCTGCTTCCCTGGACAGGGAATTCCACAGATTCGTAACCCTTTGGGTGAAGAAGTTCCTCCTCAATTCAGTCCTAAGCCTTCTCCCCTAATTTTGAGGCTATGCCCTCTTGTTCTAGTTTCACCTGCCAGTGGAAACATCCTTCCTGCTTCTATCTTATCTATTCCCTTCATTATTTTATACGTTTCTATAAGATCACCCTCTTTCTTCTAAATTCCAATGGATACAACCCAGTCTACTCAGTCTGTCCTCATAATCCAACCCTCTCAGCTCTGGAATCAACTGAGTGAATCTCCTCTGCACCCCCTCCAGTGCCAGTACATCCCTTCTCAAATAAGGAGACCAAAATTGCACTCCAAGTACTCCAGGTGTGGCCTCACCAGCACCCTATACAACTGCAGTATGACCTTCTTTTTCGAAATTCAATCCCTCTAGCAATGAAGGACAAAATTCTATTTTTCTTCTTAATTACCTGTTGTACCTGCAAGCCAACCTTCTGTGATTCATGCACAGGACACCCAAGTCCCTCTGCACAGCAGCATGCTGCAAATTTTTACAGTTCACGTAATAGTCCCTTTCACTATTATTCCTATCAAAATGATGACTTCACATTTATCAACATTGTATTCCATCTTCCAGATCTTTGCCCACTCTCTTAAACTATCTGGATCCTTCTGCAAACTTTCAGAGTCTTCTTTGCTCTACCACTCATCTTAATGTCCTTGATTTGTTTGGTTTGTCAGAACAGTGCTCCTCAGTCTTCCTGAGGGTGGACTTTGGGTGTGAAGGGTATTGTGACAGAACCTACTGTTAAGGAACAGTTTGCCCCTTACACCACATTACCGTAGTATTTCCATTCCTCCTTCCTCCTCAAACCAAAACAAAAGGGAGAAGCAAAGTTCAGAGGAGAGGAGACAGAACATCAGCATCTAGGGATGTTAGTGAGGCAGACAGTGTCATGGATAACACGTAGAGAGAGGTGGTCACACAGCAGGCTCAGACTCCACAGGCTGGAAGGGAATGGGTGACCACCAGGCAGAGCAGGAATGCTAAGCAGGCAGGAATCTCCTGTAGCTATTCCCCTGCAAAAAAGATGTACTGTTTTGGATACTGTTGAGGGGAATGACCTCTCAGGGGATAACAGCAACAGCCAAATTCATGGCACCATGGTTGACTCTGCTGCAGAAGGAGGGAGAGAAAGGCATAGAACTTCTATAGTTGTAGGGAATTCAATTGAATGGGGAATCGATAGGCGTCTCCGTGGCCACAAATGAGAGTCCAGGAAGGTGTGTTACCTCCCTGGTGCCTGGGTCCTGGATGTCAGAGCAGTTGCGGGGAATTCTGGAGGGAGAGGGTGAACAGCCAATGGTCATGGTACACATCGGTACTAAATGTCGGTAAAAAATGGGATGAGGTTCTAAAAGCAGAATATAGAGAACTAGGAAGAAAGTTGAAATGTAGGACCTCAAAGTTAGTTATTTCAGGATTACTATCAGTGTCAAGAGCTACTCAGAGTAGAAAGAGCAGGATATATTGAATGAACTTGTGGCTGAAAAGGTGGTGTGAGGGGGAGGGTTTCAGATTCGTGGGGCATTGGGACCGGTTCTGGGGGAGGTGGGACCTGTGCAAACTGGATGGGCAGGATCAGGACTGATGTCTTTGGGGGAATACTTGGTAGAGTATCTCCCAATGGCTGTTGGAAGCCTATAGGCAATATGGGTAGAACTCAGGAATAGGAAAGGTGAAATCACAATGCTAGCAGTGTACTATAGGCTTCCAACAGCCATTGGGAGATAGAGGACAAAGTATGTAGACAGATTTTAAAAAGATGTAAAAATGGCAGGGTTGCTGTGGTGGGTGATTCTAACTTTCCCGATGTTGACTGGGAATCACTATGTGCTGGGGGCTTGGATGGGGCAGAATTTGTAAGGACCGTTCAGGAGGGATTCTTGGCACAATATGTAAACAGTCCAACCAGGGAAGGGGTTATGCTGGACCTGGTTTTGGGAAATGAGCCTGGCCAGGTGAGTGAAGTTTTGGTGAGGGAGCATTTCAGGAGTAGTGACCATAATACTGTGAGTTTGAAGATACTCATGGAGAGGGAGAACAGCAGTCCACGGGTGAAGGTGTTAAATTGGGGAAGGTGAACTACAACAATATTAGACAGGAACTAGGGAATTTTAATTGGAGGCAGTTGTTTGAGGGTAAATCCACATCAGACACGTGAGAGTATTTCAAATGGCAGTTGGTAAGAGTTCAGGAGCATCACATTCCTGCGAGAATGAACAATAGGTATGGCAAGTTACATGAACCTTGGATGATCAGGGATGTTATGACCTTGGTCAGAAAGAAAAAGGAGGATAGGAACTGACAAAGGCCTTGATGTATATAAGGAAAGTAGGAAAGAATCAAGGAATTAGAAGGGCTAGAAGGTGTAATGAAAAGTAGTTAGCAAACAGGATTAAGGAGAACCCGAGGCTTTCTATACATATATAAAAAGCAAGAGTGTAGCCAGGGAAAAGAATGGCCCATACAAGGACAAAGGAGGGAATCTATGTGCGGAGCTAGAGGAGATAGGTGAGGTCCTAAACTTTGGGACGTTATTCACCAAAGAGAAGGAATTGGTGGAGGAAGGTCTCACAGAGGGGAGTGTCGAGTTTCTCATCCAAGTTGCAATGAAAAAGGAAGAGGTGTTGTGAATCTTAAAAAGTATTAAGGTAGATAAGTCCCTGGGTCCTGATGGAATCGATCCTAGAATATTGATGGAGGCAATAGAACAAATTGCTGGAAAATTGACCACAGGTGAGGTCCCGGAGGACTGGAGAATAGCCAATATTGTCCCATTGTTTAAGAAGGGTAGCAGGGATAATCCTGGAAATTACAGCCCAGTGAACCTCGCGATGGTGGTCAGGAAATTATTGGAAAAGATTCTCAGGGACAAGATCTGTTTGCATTTAGAAGCAAATGGACTTATTAGCGATAGACATCATGGTTATGTGCAGGGGAGGTCGTGCCTCACTAACTTGATTGAGTTTTTTGAGGAGGTGAAAGAGATGATTGATGAGGGAAAAGCAGTTAATGTTGTCTACATGGACTTCAGTAAAACCTTGACAAGGTCCCTCGTGGCAGACTGGTACAAAAGGTGAAATCACATGGTATCAGGGCTGAGCTGACAAGATGGATACAAAACTGACTTATTCATAGGAGGCAGAAGGTAGCGATGGAAGGATGCTTTTCGGAATGGAGGACTGTGACTAGTGGTGTTCCATAGGGATTAGTGCTGGGACCTCCGCTGTTTGTGATCTACATAAATGATAGGCAGGAAAATGTAGCTGGTCTAATTAGTAAGTTTGCAGACGATACAAAGGTTAGTGGAATTGCGGATAGTGAGGAGAATTGTCAGACGATACAGCAGGAAATAGATCGGTTGGAAGTGTGGGCAGGAAAATGGCAGATGGAGTTTAATCCAGACAAATGTGAGGTGATGTATTTTGGAAAGTCAAGTACAGGTGGAAATTATACAGTGAATGGCAGAACCCTTAGGAGCATTGATATGCAGAGGGATCTGGGTGTACAGGTCCACAGATCACTGAAGGTGGCAGCTCAGGTAGATAAGGTAGTAAAAAAGGATTATGGCATGCTTGCCTTCATTGGAAGGAGCATTGAGCGTAAGGATAGACAAGTTATGCTGCAGCTTTATAGAACTTTAGTTCGGCCACACTTGGACTATTGTGCATAGTTCTGGTCACCACACTACCAGAAGGATGTGGATGCTTTGGAGAGGGTACAGAAAAGGTTTACCAGGATGTTGCCTGGTATGGGGAACTTTAGCTATGAAGAAAGGTTGGATAGGCTGGGTTTGTTATCACTGGAATGCAGGAGGCTAAGGGGTGACCTGATAGAAGTTTATAAGATTGTGAATGACATGGACAGAGTGAAAAGTATGAGGTTTTTTCCAGGGTGGAGGGGTCAATTACTAAGGGACACAGGTTCAAGGTGCGAGGGGTGAAGTTTAAAAGAGATGTGTAAGGTATGTTTTTCATACAAAGGGTGGTGAGTGCCTGGAACGCTTTTGCCAGAGGAGGTGGTGGAAGCAGACTGAATAGCAGCGTTCACGAAGCACCTGGATGAATACATGAATAGGGAGGGAATAGAGGGATATGGATCCTGGAAGTGAAGGCATTTTTGGTATGGAAGGGCAAAATGTGTTGGTGCAGGCTTGGAGGGCTAAAGGACATGTTCCTGTGCTGTATCGTTCTTTGATCTTTGTTCTTTGAGGCACAGAACAACTGGTTCACAACTTATAAAGTCTCTGACTTTTTGGTAAAAGCAACAGCTTATGGCTACTGGTGAGACAAAATAAACTGGCTTCCTTCAGCCCATTTGGGTATTTTCTACTTCAGAGAGACATACCACCTCCCCTCCTGGGGATCCAAAGGCTTCTGGTTGTATCACGCCCACAGACAATTTAGTCAGTAAGCCAGGAGCCAATCACATCTTTGTCATCCACAATTAGTTACAACTCCACAAACAAATCAGCTGATAATGTTGGCCAAATCTCACTTTACGCGCTGTCCCAGTGCCAGCCTGTTTGCAACCAACTTTGCCCACCACTTCAACACAGCAGCAGTGTAAACACCACTCACTAGAGTTACACTAACTTGCTTTTAAAAACTGTAGCAACCCCTCCCATAATACCTGGTTTTTAAGACAGACCTTTGCCCATTTCAGTTCACAAGCATAAACATGGACAAATAAAAACATATGTCTTTACGTCCATTGTACAAACTTACTTCCTGTTAAGAGGCATATACATCATGAGGTCTTTGATGAATCATTTCTCATTTCTATTCCAACACTTTCTGATTTCCTGAGCTTAGGTCATCCATTTCTGCAGTGCTAATCTCATCATTAATGAACAGAACCACCCCTCCACCTTTCCTTAAGTTCCGTTCCTTCCTAAATGTCCTGTACTCTTCAACATACAGATCCTAACACATATCATCCTGAAATCTGGAACTCCTTCCCTAAAACATGCTTCTGAGGGTCTACAGAAAACATCATGAGCAAAGTTGATCAATCTTTGTTGGATAAGGCAAATGGATTGAAGATTGAGTAGTTAAGGCATAGATCAGCCATGACTTCATTAAATTGCAAACAGGCTAGAAGGGCTGATTGGCCTCTCCCTGGCCTTGTGTTACTCTAAGTCTATGTTGAAAAGGAGGAGACAGTGCCAATCACTGGAAAGGGTGAGAAAGGTTTATTTAGCTAGCTGTCCTTTAGAGAGACCCTCCCCAGAAACAGATCGACAGGTCATTCACCTTAATGACCATCTACAAAATCTTGCTAACCCTCACCTCTATGACAGTGACCACACATTGAAAACAAAGTCATTGGTCGTCCTGAGATTGTAAAATGCATATGTGCTCAAACTTACAATGACATTGGACAAAAGTAGAAACGCAGACACTTCTTTCAGTATCCTTCGCTTGGAGCTGAGCCTGTTGGCAGGGGCAGAATGCTGATCTTCCTGGATATCGGACACACTCTCCAGATGGCTTGAAACAGTTTCCTGATCAACGGTGATTCCAGATGGGATGGAGCTAATTTGGGAAAGAGTGTTCTGGATGCAATAACCCACAGCATCCCCAGGGACACAATGGTTGTTGGCATGACCGTCACTGTTAGAAGTCCTGACATCTGGGTGACTCCTGTCCATGAATGGTTTCCTGCTTAAACCTTCCGCAATGAAGGCATTCTGCAGAACGTGTTGGGCAATGGTGAGGATAGAGAAGAGAAGGTTCAGGGTGTTGAGCAGCTCGAAGGGTTGGATGGATACAGTCGCCACCAGGCTGAAGTATGAGATGAGAAACTGGCCCAATGCTGCCCAAAGCAGGAGTTCCATGTCCAGATGCCTGGCTGGGTTCTTGTCTCTGTTACTGTCCCTTCGCTCAAACTGGTGCACGCAGGAGCCCACCAAGGCACTGATGGATGTCAGCGCAAGAGCCACAATGTTAAAGAGATAATAGGCAGTCAGAGCCCAGCTCTCTCCCCCTTCATCCGTCACTTCCACCTCATAGAGAATAAAGATTGCCAGACCAATCAGGATCTCAGCAGTCCCGAGGCTTGGGCCCAGCAAGAGGCCATGGAAATGGAATTGGAGCTGGACCGGATGCTCCTGTTCCTCAATCAACCTGCCCACGTTCTTCCACATCACACCAAGCATGGCCGAGGCAAACAGGCTGTACTCAATATTGAAGGGGTACAGGTAGTAGTAACCGGTCTGGAAGATGAGGCAGACATTGGTGGAGCAGGAACATCCCTCATCCACACCATCTAAAATGGCAAAAGACAACATTGTTTTCAATGGGCAGCTTCTATATTCACAGAGGAGAAAGACACGGTAGCTGAGGATTTCAGTTGGGATGGTGAGGCTCCAGAGCACATTATGATTAATAAGGAGGAGGTATTAGGTGTTTTAACGGGCATACAGGTACACAAATCTCCAGGGCCTGATGAGATGTACCTCAGGCTGCTATGGGAGGCAAGGGAGGAGATTGCTGGGGCCTGGTGGAGATACTTAATACTTCGCTGGCCACAGGTGAAGTGCCAGATGCCTGGAGGATAGCGAATGTGGTTCCTTTGTTTAAGAAGGGCAATTTACAGACCAGTGTCAGTGGTAGGGAAATTATTGGAAAAAAACTCTGAAGGTCAGGATTAATCAATACTTGGAAAGGCAGGGATTGTGACATGGATTTATTAGAGGGAGATCCTGTCTGACTAGCTTTTTTAGAAGGTGATTAAATGTACTGACGAGGGTGGTGCACTTGATATGGTTTACATAGTCTCAGTAAGGCCTTTGACAAGGTCCCACATGGAAGGCTGGTCCAGAAGGTAAGAACCAATGGGATCCAAGGTAAACTGGATCCAAAGTTAGCTTACAAATAGGATGCAAAGGGTGATGGTGGAATGTTGTGGGAAACGGTGTACCACAGAGTTTGATGCTGGGACTCTTGTTGTTTGTTATGTACCTTAACAATGGGGATGTGAATGTAGAAGGTATAATTAGTAAGTTTGCAAACGACATGAAAATAGGTGCTGTTCTTGATAGCAAGGTGGATGGTCTCAGGCTACTGTCTGATATCAATTAGCTGGTAAATTGGGCAGAAGAGTGGCAGATGAAATTTAATCCCGATAAGTGTGGTGTGATGTATTTTGGGAGGTCTAATAAGGGAAGGAAATACACACTGAATGTTAGGTTCCAAGGGTGTACTGAGGAACAAAGGGACCTTGATGTACAAGTCCATAGATCCCTGAAGGTGTCTGCACAGGTAGACAGGAAGTTGAAAAAGGCAAACTGGATGCTTGCCTTCATTAACAGGGGCATAAGATATGGGACTAAGGAAGTCTTGTTACAATTTCACAAAACATTGATTGGGCCACAGATGGAATACTGTGTGCACTTCTGGCCACCACACTCTTGGAAGGACGTGATTGCACTGGAGAGGGTGCAGAGGAGACTCACCAGGATGTTGCCTGGATGAAATGTCTCAGTTATAAGGAGAGACTGGATAGGCTGGTGTTGTTTTCCCTGGAGCAGAGAAGGCTGAGGGAATACCTAATTGAGGAATGCAAAATTATGAGGGGCATAGACAGTGGAGATTGTGAGAATCTCTTCCCGATGACCAGAGGGCATGGGTTTAAGGGGAGGAGCAAGTTGTTCAGAGGAGATCTGAGAAAATTTTTCACCGAGATGGTGGTGGAAATATGGAACGTGCTGCCAAAGAAGGTGGAGAAAGCAGGTACTCTCACAACATTTAAGAATCATCCGGATGAGCACTTAAAATGCCAGGGCATGGTAGGCCAAGGACCAAATGTGAGTAAATGAAATTAGTGTGGTTTGGTGTTTGTTGGTGTGCATAGACATAACGGGCTGAAGGGCCTATTTCTATGCTGTATAATGATGACGTTTTGACTTTAGTACTGGGTGGGG
>JAHRHZ010000078.1:2707993-2724566 GCA_024137785.1 Ginglymostoma cirratum
GGTGGGGACAGGTCTGTCAGTGTTTAACATTGAGGTACAGTATCGGTGGGGGTCACTGCTAATGATTACTGTCAATGATTTTTGCCATTGAATTTTGTAATTATCTCAGTCCCATTCCAACCTCTGACATGAGCTTCATGGGTAAATACATTGAATCAACAGATGGATATAACCAGGAGCCAGTCCAAATCAGTGCCCATCCTAGGAATGTTTTATTAGGACTATTTTGTGTCTAAGCCTGTGCTGTTACTGTCCTGGAAGAATTTGACAGTGACAGTGTCGCGGCTGCTTTACTTTTAGTTTGAAAGAGTGTGGGCAGCTTATCTCTGTTTCTAACCCCATGCTGTCCCTGTTTTGGGAGCATTTGATGGGGACAATGTAGAGGCAGCTTTACTCTGTATCCAACCCCATGCTGTCCCTGCTCTAGGAGTATTTGATGGGAACAGTGTGGAGAGAGCTTCACTCTGTATCTAATACTGTGCTGTTCCTGTCTGCTAGACACTGAGGAGCAATGAGACTTCATTCCTGAGTAGGGGGGACATTTACCTGTGTGGGTGTGACTCCTATTCTCGGGATGTTTCTCACCCACCGACCCCGTCTGATGGATAGACTCTTCCGTCACAGCTTCCATCCACAGCAACAAGTTACAGACCAAGGACAGAGCCAACCCAAACCTGCAAACAAGGCAGCTGTGAGAATCATTGTATACTGGGCAGAGAGTACACTATACACTGGGACATGAAGGTGAAATGAAGATATGAAATTAATCACCTGGATTGATAACTGTGTCTGCATTGGACAGGAATATCTCACTGAGCTACATCGTGTCTTTGAGGGAATCAAGGAAGATTTCAGCAAAGTTGGGAATATTGGAATGACTGAAGAAAAGATTCATTAATATTCTGAGTTTTGAAGAAAGTTTAACGGAGCAGATAAGTTGCAGAGGTGGAGAGATTTGGGGGGTACACACTATCCTGTTCACTTTAAATTTCTGTAAGGAGATGTCAGGCTGGGATTACACTCAAACTCAGAGTCAGACTCACAAAGAGTACGTGGGGGCAAAGGTGTTGGTGGGGGCTGGAGGAGATTGCAGACCATTGGATGGATCACTCACAGCCATGGAATGATCGCAACACAAGATGGAGTTTTGAAATCTGATTGGACAATCCAGGGTGTCCTAAGGCCAGGGTGTAACATCCCTCCTATTAACCAATCAAAGGATAGAGAGAGAGCACCTCCTGCTCCTGGGTGGATGAGAGAGAGAGAGTGGGTGTGTGTGTGAGAGAGAGAGAGAAATTGAGAAAGAGAGTGTGTGTATGTGTGTGTGAGAGAGAGAGAGTGTGACTGAGTGAGAGCGACTGAGTGAGAGCGACTGAGTGTGAGTGTGTGAGTGGGTGTGTGTGTGTGAGAGAGAAATAATCGAGAGAGAGAGTTGTGTATGAAAGTGAGTGGGTAAGTAAGTGAGTGAGAGAGAGAAAGTGAGTGAGTGGATGTGTGAGTGAGTGAGAGAGGAAGTGTGTGAGTGGGTAAGTGAGTGAGACGGTGAGAGTGAGTGAGAGTGACTGAGTGTGAGCGAGTGAGTGGGTTAATAAGAAAGACAGTGGGTGAGTGAGTGTGAGTGAGTGAGCGCTGCCTGATGGGAAACTGAGAGATCAGACAGACTGTGGTTAGTGCCTCTGAGCAATGCAGGCAGGACCTATCTAACTGAAGCCTTGCTGCCGACTCCTGACTGCATCATAATCACAATTAAACTACTCAACGGACTGACCAGCCCAAGCTCCATCCCAATTCAAACCGACAGAATGGAAACAGTGACACCTTAGCCTCTGTCCCAGACAGGATGCCCAATTGGAAACGCCAAGTTGAGAGAATTCTTTCCCAGCGTCTAGCAGCTTTGTTTCACTTGCTACCAAACCGCACTGAGGTTTATTGTCAGTTCTTAAGCCAGTACAGCACTGATCTGAGGTAGTTTCACTCTGAATACAATCTCAGCCTTTTGAGCGACCCTTCACCGCTGACATAGAACTGGCCCTTCGGCCCACCATGTCTGTACTGACCATTAAAATTAATCCCATCTGCCTGCATATAGTCTATATCCCTCTATTCAGTGTCTGTTCTCGTGTCTGTCTAAATGTCTCTTGTGTTGGTCTAAAATGCCCAATTTTGACCATCCTATTTATTCACCCCACCCACCCCACCCCACCCCACCCTGTACCAAAAACCTTCAGCCATGGATGGTTCATTGAGTCCAGAGAACATTGAGCAAGCCACAATTTACGAGGGGAGTTTTAAAACAAAAACATACAAAATGGCAAGGAAGAAACAACAGACCTGAGGATTGGGAACAGTTTAGAAACCAGCAAAGGAAAACCAAGGGCTTGATTAAGAAGGGGAAAATAGAGTATGACAGTAAGCTTGTGGGGAACGTAAGACCTGACTATAAAAGTTTCAACAAGGCGTGTAAAGAGAAAAGATGGGCAAAAAAATAACATAGCTCCCTCGCAGTCAGAAACAGGGAATTTTATAATGTGGAACAAAGAAATGGCTGACAAACTAAATTCACACTTTACTTCTGTCTTCACAAAGGAGGACATGAATAATGCACCAGAAATGATGGGGAATGCAGGGTTTAGTGAGGAGGAGGATCAAGCAAATCTGTTTTAATAGAGAAATCGTGTTGGGGAAATTGATGGGATTGAAGGCTGATAAATCCCCAAGGCCTGATCAATCCAAATCCCAGAGTACTGAAGGAAATGGCCCTCAAAACAATGGATGCATTGGTGGTCATCTTCCAAGATTCTTTAGACTCTGGAACAGCTCCTACAGATTGAAGGACAGTTACTGTAACCCCACTATTTAAAAAAGGGAGGTAGAGAGAAAACAGGGAATTATAGACCAGTGAGTCTGATGTTGGTAGTGGGGAAGATGCTACAGTCCATGATCAAGGATTTTATAGCGGAGCATGTATAAAATAGCAGTTCAATCAGACACAAACGGCATGAATTTACAAAAGGGAAATCATGTTGACAGATCTAGTGTTTTCGAGAACGTAACTAATAGAGTTAATCGGGGGAGCCGGGGGACATGCTTTATTTAGACTTTCAGACAGCTTTCGACAAAGTCCCATCTGAGAGATTAAAGTGTAAAATTAAAGAACATGGGATTGGGGGTAGTATATTGAGATGGATAGAAAATTGGTTAGCAGGCAGGAAACAAAGAGTGGGAATAAATGGGTCTTCTTTCTGAATGACAGGCAGTGACCAGTGGAGTACCGCAGGGAGTGGTGCTAGGAACCCTAGCTATTGACAATATATGTTAATAATTTAGGATGAGGGAACTAAACATAATATCTCAAAATGTGCAGATGACACAAAGCTGGGTGGAAGGGTGAATGCGAGGAGGCTGCTGCGATGTTACAGTGTGGTTTGGACAGGCTGAGTGAGTGCACAAATGCATGGCAGATGTAGTATAATGTAGATAAATGTTACACACTTAGTAGCAAAAATAGGAAGGCAAGTTATTTGAATTGCTGTAAATTCAGAGGGAAATACTCAATGAGATCTGGGGGTTCTCATGCACCAATCACCGAAAGGGTGCAAATGCAGCAGGCAGTAAAGAAGACAAAATGTATGTTGGCCTTCACAGTGAGAGGTTTCGAGTACAGAAATAGGGATGTCTTGCTGCAGCTGTACAGGACATTGATGAGGCCACACATGGAATACTGTGTGAAGTGTTGGTCTCCTTATCTGAGGAAGGTTGTCCTTGCTGGAGAGGGAGTGCAGCAAAGGTTTACCAAATTGGTTCCTGCGATGACGGGACTGACATTGAGGAAAGATTGAGTTAGTTAGGAGTGTATTCACTGGAGTTTAAAGGATTGAGGGGGGAATCTCATAGATGCCTGTAAAATTCTAAGAGGACTAGACAAGTTCGATGCAGGAAGGATGTTCCCGATTGTGGGGGAGTCCAGCACCAGAGGTCATTGCTTAAGGATAAAGGGGAAAACTTTCTTGGACTGAGATGAGGAAAAATTTCTTCACCCAGAGAGTGGAAAGGCTGTGGAATTCATTATTTCAGAAACATGATGCATTTTCAATATGGAGATAGATGTAGCTTTTGTGCCTAAAGGGATTAAAGGATATGGGGGAGGGTCGGATTAGTGTATTGAGCTCGACGATCAGCCATGATCATATCGAATGGCGGAACAGACTTGAGGGGTTGAGTGGCCTGCTCCAGTTCCCATCCTCCATGTTTCTATGTTGTTTTTGTTGTCTATGTTTCTATTGCTTTGATCTTCAAAGAGAAATGCAGTCTCCCCGAGTCTAACCCACAGCTGCATTGCCTCCTTCAGATGTCTCTCCTCTAAAACTGTCTCTACCAATGGCCATTGTCCAACCTCAGCAGTTTTGAAGAAAGATCATTGACCAGAAAGGTGAACTCTGCATCTTTATTCACCTACACTGCCAAACCTGCTGAGTTTTTCCAGCATTTTTCTGTCTCAATTTCAAATTTCCAGCATTTGCTGTATTTTGCTTTTGGGTTATTAATGACCTCCGACCGCTGACCTCCTGTGGAATCCCTGTGTCATCTTCATGGCCAATCCATTCCTGATAAAGTTTGGTTTCGACTCTCTCGTGCCATCCTCGATTTTCTCCTGAACAATTTATCCACATTTTGTCTCACACTATAAATACTTCATTTGAAACATCTTTCCTGTCTTTTTTGATCTTGGTGGTGTCCTGTACTGTGCTCTTGAGCCTTGATTCTTGACCTTTCACCTACCCACCCTATCATTCAACCGTCCTGGGAGAGACACAAGGATTCAGTTCTCCAGATCACCAACCCTAATTACAAGCTTGAGATATTTATTCATAACCCATTTCCACTACTCACTAAATGTCATCAAGGTACAACTTTACCTCTCAAACACCTTATTTCATATCATGCGGAAAATGGAAGTGGCCATTCAGCCCCTCAAACCTGTTTGTTCCTCTATTGAGTTAGATAATCCATATCCCAACTCCTTTGTCTGCCTTTGCCCCCATATCCCTGGATACCCAAAGGAGACTCAGGATTTCAGTCTTGAAAGCTCCAAACACTGCTCATCCATAGTCTCCTGATCTCCAGATTTCCACTCTGCAGCTATACATTCTACTTCCTTCCTCTAACGTTGAGATCATGTCCCCTCATATCAGATCCCACTGCCCTCTCCACCAGTTTGGTGAAACTCCTTGCACGGGAAGGTCAGGGATTCCAGAGATAGAGAGTGAAGCCTCAGAGGTCCCCCGGTCAACAGTCATGGCCTGACAAAGATGGCTGCATTCCATCCAAAGGACCATGCACTGGTCGCCCCTACAGGCTGGGATTGTTTCCTTCAGAAACTGGTGGAGCATCCTAAAATCCGAGAATCCCTACACAGAGTGGAAACAGACCATTCAGCCCATCGGGTCCACACTGACTCTCCACAAGCATCCAAGCCAGACTAACTCCCCCCAACCTTATCCCTGTCTCACTGCATTTCCCATGGCCAATCCACACGAACCTGCACACCCCTGGGCACTATGGGACAATTTAGCACGGCCAATCCACACTAACCTGTGCAGGTGAATTTAAAGAAGTAATGCTCACCTTGCGATGTCTTGATGGAGCTGAATGCAGTCTTTGGAATGAACCCATAGGAAGTAAGACTGGATTAGGGAACAAAAACAATAAAGACTTACATTTATATAGCACCTTACATGACTTCAAGGCTCTTTAACGAGCAATAAAGTGTTTGCTTTAACTGTAGCCGCTGCTGTAATGTAAGAAATTTTCACACAGCAAAGAGCAATGTGATAACAGCCAGAGAATTTATTTTGGTCACATTTGTCAGGACACTGTGGATAACAATGTTACAATCCAAAAGAATTTATATTTACAATCAATTCCACACAATGATGTGAGAGCTTAATTTCAGTAAAACCACACACCATAAAACTCACTGTACTGATTACTTTCTTTCATATTCAGACTGAATGTTTTTTTCCATCTATAAATCACCACGGTACTCTTTTCTCTATTAAACACCAGCAATAAATCACTCAGGTTCTCCCATTGGTTAATTTATATGCAAAACCCATTAAGGGCAATAAAGACTACCAGAATCATAGAATCCCAACAGTGGGAGAGTAGGTCATTCAGCCCATCGAGTCCATACCAACCTCTGAAGGGCATCACACCTCCCCCACTATATCCTTGCATTTCCCATGGCTAACTCACCCAGCCTGTACATCCCTTGAACACTATGGGACAATTTAGCACGGCCAATCCACCCCAACCTGCACATCCCTTGAACACTATGGACAATTTAGCACGGCCAATCCACCCCAACCTGCACATCCCTTGAACACTATGGGACAATTTAGCACGGCCAATCCACCCCAACCTGCACATCCCTTGAACACTATGGACAATTTAGCACGGCCAATCCACCTAACCTGCATATCTTTGGACTGTAGGAGGAAACCAGAGCACCTGGAGGAAACCCACGCAGACACGGGAAGAATGTGCAAACTCCACACAGACAGTCGCCAAAAGGTGGAAACTGGGTCCCTGGTGCTGTGAGGCAGCAGTGCCAACTACTGAGCCACCGTGCTGCCAGAAAGTGAGCAAGAGGTAAGGAGAGAGGGTAGGATCTAAATCAGTATGGCGTTAGATGGGGAGATAAAACACTCTACTCTTAAGGTGTCCATCTCTCTCTAAAGGCACTGAGAGTACTGATGGATCCCGCATGCTCCCGCTCCAAGGAGCTGTGGAACAGGGGCAGTCAGTTGGGAACTCCAGAGCCGGCTGCCTCAACCTGTTAACAGCCAATTTGGCCAGTTCCACTCATTACAAGCTCCCCATATATATACAACCAACTCAAACCCAGCAAACTCCTCATTAATATAGGGGTAACAGAGAAAAGGTACTGCAGATGCTGGAGAATCCGAGATAACAAGGTGTGGGCCTGGATGAACACAGCAGGTCAAGCAGCATCATAGGAGCAGGTATGTCTATCTACAGATCCCTCATTTCATTCAGCCTCACACACTCATCAGACCACATGAAATGATGATAAACTAAATCCATGGCTTGTTTTACATTTGCCCGCGTGTGACAGATTTCAATGTCTCAGCCAACATGTCCATCAGTGCAGCACTCCGAAAGCACAGCAGGCAAGTGTCAACCGAGGTGTTTGAGCTCAAGTCCTGGGGTGGGACTTGAACCTGCGATCTCTCAGGCCAGGAGCAATCCCAGCTGGCCCTTGGACAGTGCTCAAAATGATGATGCAAAGCAACAGGGAAGGAGTTTCACAGGAATGCCCCCCACTGACCTCGAGGGCAGTATCAGCACTTTGTCAGTGATCTTTGTCACCACAGTTCTGCAGGGGGCACGGCTCATTCATTTGGCCATAGATCAAACAGAAATAGCTGGAGAAACTCAGCAGGTCTGGCAGCATCTGTGGAGAGAGAAACAGGTCCAGTGATCCTTCTTCAGAACTCTGCTGTCTCTCTCTGCCAGACCTGCCAAGTTTCTCCAGTTATCTCCGTTGTTGTTTCAGATTTCCAGCACCTGTGGTTCCTTGATTTATTTTACAACAGCATATCGCTCACATGTCAGCAACTCACTCACCTGCATGAAAGTAAACAAGAGCTGAGTGATCGGGAAGAGAAATTTAACAGGATGCTCGCAGCCTTTAAACCCAGCAACATGGACAATCTTGAAGACATCAAGCAACAAACTGCAAGCTCCAAACAGCAGCAGGCCTCCTGTCAACCAGAACACAGACCAGGAGGTCAGCGACTGAGACCAACACGAAACACTGCTGGTGCCAACAATCTGAAATAAAACCGAACCTATTGGAAATGCTCAGCAGGTCAGGCAGAGTCTGCAGAAAGAGAGAGTGAGAGCTGGGGCAGCATGGTTAACATCACAGCACCAGGGACCCGGGTTTGATTCCAGCCTCAGCTGACACTCTGTGTGGAGTTTGCACATTCTCTCTGTGTCTGTGTGGGCTTGCTCCGGGTGCTCTAGTTTCCTCCCACAGTCCAAAGATGTGCGGGTTAGGGTGGATTGGCCATGCTAAATGCTAATTAGTGTTCAGTAGGATGGATCTGGCTGGGATGGTCTTTGGAAGGTTGTTGTGGATTCAAAGGGCTGAATGGCCTGCTTCCACACTCTAGGGATTCTAATGCTTCAGGTGGATGAGACTTCATGTTTTGTCAATGGAAGCTGGTTCACATGCTGGCTGATCCTCTGTAGGAGGGGAAATGTCGGGCGTAGGGCTCTGTTGCAGAAGGAGGGGAAGGTGAACTCTGGACTCTGATAGTTTCTCCATGAACTACGTGGCCCTGATTTTTAAGAGTGGGCATGGCCTACATTGTTCACATCTCCAGGCAACAGATTTCCAGCCTGTCCACCACTGGGGTTGAGAGGAGCAGACAGAGAGAGGGCTTGAGCAGTTCTTACATCTGGGCTTGGCTGGGTCTGATCCCTGGGGTGGTGTTGGCAGTGTGGGTGAATGGGGCATTTGGCCTCCCGCTCCAACTTTGCTTCATGGATTGACTTTCCAACTTGGGGCACAGAACTCCTCCAGTCAACATGGCACAGGAAGATCCCAAGGGAAGGCAATGTGAGAGGCCACGATTCTAACGTGGGGGAGGATAGGGTCTTCCAAGTGAGCACAGTCCTTGGATTCTTCCTCCTGACTGACTGGTTTGGGGCAGGTATCGCAGTTAGAGGCCCCCCATTGGTCAGTCACCATCACAAACCAGCCCTTTGCAATGTGAGAGTGGTGGGGAGCAGGATGAGAATTACAAACAGCACATGGGACATCTACTGTGCAGGGGTGGAGCGGTGGCTAGAGCTGAGGAGACCATTAGTTTATATAACTGTACATCTATTTAATTTGATTTAATTTGATTTGATTTATCATTGTTGCTTGTACCAAGATACAGTGAAAAGTATTGTTTTGTATGCTAACCTGACAGATCACACCTTACATAAATACATCAGGGTAATAGAACTGAATGTACAATATAGTGTTACAGCTACAGAGAAGGTGCAGAGTAAGATCAGTTCGAATACATGAGAGGTCTGTTCATAAGTCTGATAAGAGCAGGGAAAAAGCCGTTCTTTAATCTATCTAACTGTGTTTATATATTTTACATAATTATAACTTATCAATGGGACTACATATGTGTGGATCTTCTCAGTTATTGTCAGAGTAAGAAGATTTTATTGCAGAAGCTGTCCTTTCATACCTCTCAGCCACACTGGCCCAGCGTGGGGGTCCTTGTAAACAATAACCCTCTTCCATCGAGCCGCACACAAAACATAGAACAGCATCCAGCCAGTGGTTAAACCCATGACGACTGTGAGTGATAGCAGGACTGCATTGTGCCTCACTGGGACCTCCCTGAAAGCCCCCGCACAGATCAGAGCAATGCCCAGGCAGAGGGCATTGACAGCCACTAGGCAGGACAGCAGCCTGGGGCCTCGTCTGGAGCTCTCCAAGGCCCCACTTTGCACCGACTCTGGAGAGTTAGGGCCCTTCCCAGGTCCGTACTCCAATTCCAGTTGTGAGGTCGCTGCCTCATTGGTCCGCTCGCCACCTCTGATCATTTCCGCAGTCAGGCTGAGGGGATTCTGAAATACTGACAAACAGAAAGAAACCTCAGTCCCGGCCACAAGCACCAAGCTATCCTATCTAACAGGATAGCACCACCCTGCTCAGGGTAACATACACTGCACCTTCCTATCTCAATGATTTGCCCCAACCCATTCCACCACATTCCCCCGTCCATTCCCACCATTTCTGCCAGTGCAGTCTCAGTCCCGCTGTTGCAGAGAAGTTTAAGCTGTGATCGTTACATTGAGCCCTGGCATTGTTGAACTGAATGACTTACCCCAAGAAAGTGAGTGCCTTTTAGTCTGTGTCACTGTCCCCGCTGACACGGAATTAACAGAGTATTTATACAGAGCAGTGTGACATGTTAACAGACAGAACCTCTGTAAATCACAGCAAATACACAATAATTGTCATAAACATCAACCATTCAGTGGGACTGAAAGTTCTGGGAACTGGGCGAAATTTGCAAAATGTTACAATCATGAGAAGTGATTTATAACCATAATCTATCAAAGACAACATCCAATAGGTGTTCAAGATGAGAGATATAACTGCAATTGAGCAGAGAGGTACTGGCTTTTCAAGAATTCAAAGAAGCGTCTCTTGAAAAAGCTTTTACAAAAGGTATGTGATAATGCAACATTTTCTGTCTAGCATTTGTTGTATGCGCCATCCTGATGACATAAATTAACAGGTAAACCACAGCATTGTTAAACACAAACAAAATGGGTTAATGTTCCCATGCGTCGAAAGCAACCACCCCCAGGGCAGGGACAGCACAGGGTTAGATAACATGTAAAGTCCTCTCTTCACTGTCCCCATCATACACTCCCAGGGCAGGGACAGTGCAGGGATAGATAACATGTAAAGTCCTCTCTACACTGTCCCCATCATACACTCCCAGGGCAGGGACAGCTCGGGGTTAGATAATATGTAAAGCTTCCTCCATACCTTTAAATTGAAATGAAGCTCCTTCTCTACTGCACTCCCACCATTACTCCCAGGAGAGGGATGGCACAGGTCAAGAGGCAAAACATCCCATCCATAGTGAGTCCCTTCTCCACGGCGAGGTGTACCACCCACTCGGTCTTCAGGAAGAACACTGCCTTGCTGTACATCTTGGATGCAGTGATGCCAGTAGAGGTATTGACTACCCCATGTCATGGCTGCTACATATGCCTTGCTGGTCATTCCAGGGTGGGCATGACACTTCACCCCAGGCTGCATGGTTACCAGAGAGAAAGGTGGCACGACCCCTGGAGCCACAGGGGACATAGAAGATGCAGAACCCTCCCACCCAACACTAGCTTCAGCTGGGCCTTGTCCCAAATGCTGGGCCTTGTCCCCGATTTTGGGCCTTGTCCCTGATGCTGGGCCCTGTCCCCAATGTTGGGCCCTGTCCCCAATTTTGGGCCCTGTCCCCGGTGCTGGGCCCTGTCCCCAATGTTGGGCCTTGTCTCCAATGTTGACGACGATAGTCCTGGGATCACCATTCCACCCGAATGCCACCCTCACTCCCATCTACAAACGGTTCAGTCCATCAGGCAATAACAGCCTCCCAAACCCCAGGCCCTTATTAGAAACTGGCCCCAGACCCCAGGCCCTCATCAGAATCTGCACACCAGACCCCAGGCCCTCATCAGAAATTGCCCCCCAGACCCCAGGCCTTCAGGTGATACCCAATTGATTCAGGCTGCTGGCTGCTTTGATCTTCATGAGACAAAGGCTGCCTGGCCCCTGGCTAATCAGATGTAGGTAGTACCTTTGGGTAGAAGTGCACCAGCACCAGCAGGAGAGGCTCCAAATCCCAAACTTTGCTCAAGTGAGGCTCCAAGCTCCGGATCCCAGAGAGCAGCAACAGCAGCACAGTAAAGCTCTCTCTCCTCTTATAAATGAAAATATAACTTCCACTACACTGACCCTGCCAGACCCTTCCACAAACACTGCCAGGACACAGAGGAGCCTTTGAAAGACCAGTAGATGAGAGTTCAGTACTGATAACAACAAATGCTGGCGATCACAGCAGGTCAGACAGTACACAAGGAGAGAGAGCAAGCTAATGTTTCACGTCTAGGTGACTCTTCAGATTCTGCAGTAATTGGCTTCTAGATCAGAGTTCAGGACTGGCATGTTCCTGTGAGGGTGAAATATACTGATGCCAAAATTCCAGAGCTTTGGATGACAAGAGATATTTAGAGTGAAAAACAGAAAGGAAATATATGTAGGGTTTAAGAAACCAAAGTCAAACACAGCCCTTGAGGAGTGTAAAGGAAACAGAAAAGAACTTAAACAGGAAATTAGGAGGCTAGAAGGGGCCATGAAATGTCCTTGGCAAGTAGGATTAAGGAGAATCTCAAGGCTGTATATTTGGAGCATGAGGGTAACCAGGGAAAGGGTAAGGTACCTCAAGGCGAAAGGAGGGAATGTTTGTGTGGTGCCGGAGGAATTGGCTGAGGTTCTTAACGAGTACTTTATATTGGTATTCACCAAGGAGAACAACATGGATTATGGTAAGATTAGAGAGGGGTATGTTAATATTTTGGGGCATGTCGATATTAAAGCAGGAGGATGTGTTGGTTGTCTTGAAACATTCAGGTAGATAAGTCCCAGGGACTGATGGGATCTATCTCAGGATACTGAAGGAGGTGAGGGAGGAGAGTGCTGGGGCCTCGATAGAGATCTTTGTATTCTCATTAGTCACAGGTGAGGTCCCAGAAGACTGGAGAATACCCAGTGTTGTTTATTTGTTTAAGAAGGGCAACTGGGATAATCCAGGAAATTATGGGCCAGAGACAGGATTTACTCACATATGGAAAATAATGGGCTTATTAAGGATAGTCAGCATGGTTGTGTGTGGGTCGAGGCCTTATCTCACAAATTTGATTGCGTTTTGTGAGGGTGTGACAAAGATGATTGATGAGGGTAGGGCAGTGAATGTTATTTATATGGAAGTCACTGAGAATTTGACAAGGTCTCTGATGGTAGGTTGGCCCAGAAGATTAAGTCATGTGGGATCCATGGTGAGTTGGTAAATTAAGTACAAAATTGGCTTCGCCATAGATGACGGAGGGTAGTTGTGGAGGGATATTTTTCTGACTGGAGGCCTGTGACTAGTGGTATTCTGCAAGGATCAGTGCTGGGGCCTCTGTTGTCTGTTTATATACTCATAAATGATTTGGATGAAAATGATGGTGGTCTGATTAGTAAATTCACAGATGACACAAAAACTGGTGGAGTTGCGGTTAATGAGGAAGGTTATCAAAAGATATAGATCCATTGGAAAGTTGGGCAGAGAAATGACAGATGGAGTTTAATCCAGATAAGCATGAGGTAGTGCATTCTGGAAGGTCAAGTGCAACAGGAAAATATACAGTAAATGGCAGGACCCTTAAGAGCTTAATATAAGAGGGATCTTGGGGTCCAAGTCCATAGTTCCCTGAAAGTGGCAGCACAAATGGATAAGATGGTTGTAATGAGGTCAACCAGTTGAACCTCATAGAATATGAGTTCCCTGATTGGGGCTGTTAATTTGGTCCAATCAGGGAGCCCTGGCTGATAGATAGAGATGTGTGTTAGAGATTCAGGTACTCTGAGAGCTGACTCTGAAGAGGCTAAAGTCAAAGTCTATTCATGTGTAAATAAAGGGTGACTTAGTGATGGGATACAGGCCTCAGTGGAGTTATTTCAGTGGTAAATGAAGCAGATGGTATACTTGCCTTCATTGGCCAGGGCATTGAGTATAACGGTTGGCAAGTCATGTTGCAGCTATATAAAACTTTAGTTAGGTCACATTTGGAGTAGGTTTATAGTCATGGAGACATACAGCATAGAAACAGACCCTTTGGTCCAACCAGTCCTTGCTCAGCATGTTCCTGACCTAAACATGTCCCACTTGCCTGCATTAGGCCTATATCCATCCCCTATGCCATCCCCGGTTCCCAACTCCTTCGCCTCTGCCACATCTGCTCCCAGGATGAGGCATTCCACTCCCGTACATCTCAGATGTCCTCGTTCTTCAAGGACCGCAAAATCCCCCCGGCAGTGGTGGAGAATGCCCTCGACCGTGTCTCCCGCATTTCCCGCAACTCCTCCCTCACGCCCCATCCCCACAATAACAACCAAAAAAAATCCCCCTCGTCCTCACGTACCACCCCATCAACCTCCGGATCCAACGCATCATCCTCCGACACTTCCGCCATCTGCAATCCGACTCCACCACCAAAGACATTTTTCCCTCCCCACCCTTGTCTGCTTTCTGGAGGAACCACTCTCTCCGTGACTCCCTTGTCCGCTCCTCACTCCCCTCTAGCCCCACCACACCCAGCACTTTTCCCTGCAACCTCAGGAAGTGCTACACCTGCCCCCACATCTCCTCCCTCACCCCCATCCCAGGCCCCAAGAAGACTTTCCACATCAAGCAGATGTTCACCTGCACATCTGCCAATGTGGTATACTGCATCCGCTGTACCCGTTGTGCCCTCCTCTACAGCGGGGAAACCAAGCGGAGGCTTGGGGACCGCTTTGCGGAACACCTGCGCTCGGTTCGCAATAAACAACTGCACCTCCCAGTCGCGAACCTTTTCAACTGCCCCTTCCATTCCTCAGACGGCATGTCCATCCTGGCCCTCCCGCAGTGCCACAACGATGCCACCGGAAAGCTGCAAGAAGAGCAACTCATATTCAGCCTGGGAACCCTGCAGCCCAATGGTATCAATGTGGATTTCACAAGCTTCAAAATCTCCCCTCCCCCAACCGCATCCCAAAACCAGCCCAGCTCGTCCCCACCTCCCTAACCTGTTCTTCCTCCCACCTATCCCCTCCTCCCATCTCAAGCCGCACCCCCATCTCCTACCTACTAACATCATCCCGCCCCCTTGACCTGTCCGTCCTCCCTGGACTGACCTATCTCCTCCCTACCCCCCTACCTACACTCACCTTTACTGGCTCCATCCCCGCCTCTTTGACCTGTTTGCCTCCTCTCCACCTATCCTCTCCTCTATCCATCTTCTATCCGCCTCCCCCTCTCTCCCTATTTATTTCAGAACCCTCTTCCCCTCCCCCATTTCTGATGAAGGGCCTAGGCCCGAAACATCAAGCTTTCCTGCTCCTATGATGCTGCTTGGCCTGCTGTGTTCATCCAGCTCCACACCTTGTTGTCTTCATCCAAACCTTTTCTACTCTTGTACTTATCCAAATGCCTTTTAACCATTGCAAATGTACTCGCATCCACCACTTCCTCTGGCAGTCCATTCTACACATGAGCCACTCTCTGTGTTAAAAACGTTTCCCCCCATGTCCTTTTTAAATCTTTCTCCTCTCACCTTAAAAATATGCCCCTTAGTTTTGAACTCCCTACCTGAGCGCAAAATACCTTTGTTATTCACCTTATCTTTGCCCCTCACGATTTTACAAACCTCAACAAGGTTGCCCCTCCATCTCTTATGCTCCAGTGAAAAAAGTCCTAGTCTTTCTAGTCTATTTTTATACCTCAAACCATCTATTCCCGCCAACCTCCTGGTAAATCTTTTCTGAACCCTCTCCAGTTTAATAATATCCTCCCTGTAAAAGGGCGACCACAACAACACACAGTACTCCAGAAAAGGCATCAATGTCCCGTACAACCTCAACATGATGCTCTAACTCCTATAATCAATGGTCTGAGCAATGAAGGCAAGCGTGCTAAACGCCTTCCTCACCATCCCGTCTACCTGTGATGCAAATTTCAAAGAATTATGTACCTGAATCCCCCGGATCTCTCTGTTCGACAGCACTACCCAAGGTCCTGCTTTTAATTTTATAAACCCTGTTCTTGTTTGTTTTTCCAAAACGCAATACGTCACATTTATACAAATTAAACTCCATCTGCCACTCCTCAGCTCATTGGCCCAATTGATCAAGATCCCTTTGCAATCCCACATAACATTCTTCACTGAGGTAACAAGCATGGGGCTGGATGAACACAGCAGGTCAAGCAGCATCATAGGAGCAGAAAAACTTGACGTTTCGGGCCTAAACCCTTCATCAGAAATGGGGGAGGGGAAGAGGGTTCTGAAATAAATAGGGAGAGAGGGGGAGGCGGATAGAGGATGGATAGAGCAGAGGATAGGTGGAGAGGAGGCAGACAAGTCGAAGAGGCGGGGATGGAGCCAGTAAAGGTGAGTGTAGGCAGGGGGGTAGGGAGGAGATAGGTCAGTCCAGGGAGGACGGACAGGTCAAGGGGGCGGGATGATGTTAGTAGATAGGAGATGGGGGTGTGGCTTGGGGTGAGAGGAAAAACCGGTTAGGGAGGTGGAGATGAGCTCACTGTCCACTATACCACCATTTCTGGTGTCATCTGCAAACTTACTAACCTTACCTTCTAAATTCTCATCCAAATATATATGGCAAACAAAAGTGGACCCAGCACTGATCCTTGTGGAACGCTGCTGGTCACAGGCCTCCAGTTCGAAGAAAAAAACTTTCCACTCTCTTAAACAAAAGGTATAAACAGAAAAACCAAGACTCCCCCAGTCCCGACAGCAGCCCCATCAGACACTCCCGGAACAGGGACAGCACCAGGTGAATCACAGGGCAAAGCCCACTCTGCTATTTCAAAACAGAAAATAAAGCTGCCTTGACGTTGTTAAACAAAACTAAAGACTCTATCACTCCGGGAAAAACAAAAACAAAATAAACAAAAATGGCTCTCCCTTGACTCCATCCCCACCAATCTCTTTTGGGCAGCGACCAGAGGGGGCCAAAATAAAAATAAACTCAAGCAAAAATCAAAGAAAACAAATAATTAAACAAATAAATCTACAACTAAATAAATGAGATAGTAGGAACTGCCGATGCTGGAGAATCTGAGATAACAAGGTGTAGAGCTGGATGAACACAGCAGGCTAAGCAGCATCAGAGGAGCAGGAAGGCTGACGTTTCGGGCCT
>JAHRHZ010000078.1:2724966-2741047 GCA_024137785.1 Ginglymostoma cirratum
TTTGGGTCTAGGCCCGAAACGTCAGCCTTCCTGCTCCTCTGATGCTGCTTAGCCTGCTGTGTTCATCCAGCTCTATACCTTATTAACTAAATAAATTAACCCCTTCTGCTCCATCCCCATCGAACCCCCACGGGACAGGAACAACAGTGGTTTAAAATTGAGAGGAATGTCCCTTGCTTGTTTCAACTATAAATAAAATTCTCCTCACACTGATCCCCATCAAGTGCATCTGATACAGGGGCAGTACGGGGCTAAAATAACAGCCCCTTGGATCTTCCAGGGTCCAAAATTGGAACAAAGGGAAAAAATGACAGACCTCTTCCTGGGACACCAAACCAAAACCAAATGAAAACTTAAAAGGCAAAATGGAAACTTAAATTACAGAGACAATTAACTAAATCAGAGTATCATTATCCAGGTTGATAATGCACTCCAGCTCTCGTGGCGCCCAGCATTCTCAAACGGCCTCAAACATGCCAGTGCGCGCCACCTGCTCTCTCTCCAGGGACAACTGAGCACAGGTGTAACTGCTAAAGAAGGGCAGAGAGTCAGGAATGATGAGCCCCTCTTTGGACCCCTGCCTGGTCCTGTTAATGCCCATCTTAGCCAGGCCCAGGAGCAAAGACCCAGGAGAAGGCTCATACACATGTCTATCCCTACCCGCACCAGTTACGCACAGATCAGGAGTGTGGTGCTGAAGTGCAACCAAAATTGTAACAGCATGCCCCTTCAAAAACCTAAAAGGGGCTGCAGCTGAACGAACTTGACACAGAAGTGGAGAGCCATCTTCTCCAGGCAGACAGAACGTGCACATGGTCTGGCACCCGGTAAACTTACTCTTTCACCGGTGGCATGGGACCACCGCGTGCAGCACTCTCCATCCCAGACCCCCGGATGTAACAGGAGAGGACCCCTTCATAGAGGGACCTTCACTGGGGATCTCTGCTGCTGGAGGGCAAAACGTTACGCTAAAGCATATCTGGGCAGTGGGTGAAGGCACAGCAGTGGAGAGTGTGCAACCTCAATGCCTCTGTTCTGTACAAAAGGGCACAGGGAGGATGTCCCTGAGATGGCTTAGATTGTGGGGCATGACGCCACGGGAAGGTCCACTATGCAGGGCCAGTGTTGAGTTCCAGATGGACGGGGGTCAGTTCATCCAGACACCCACAGCATGCCTGAGCTGCCTCAAGGGAACGCGAGGTGCCAGGGCCGAGTGCATTGTCCATCAGGCTCTAGATGGCTCGGGTCACGAACTGAAGGAAAACAACCCTCTATCACCAACCTCTGTCTCCTACTGTTAATCAAATTTTGTATCCAATTGGCAAGCTCACCCTGAATCCCATTTGATTTAACTTTACTAACTGGTCTACCATGCGGAACCATTTACTTAAGTCCAAGTAGACAATGTCTACTGCACTGTCCTCATCAATCTTCTTGGTTACTTCCTCAAAAAACTCAATCAAGTTTGAGAGACACCATTTCCCTCACAAAAAACCATGCAGACTCTCTGTAATCATTCCTTGCGTCTCCAAATGCATGTTAATCCTATCTTTCAGAATCACCTCCAACAGTTTACCCATCAGTGATGTCTGGCTCACGGGTCTCTTGTTCCCAAGCTTCTCCTTACCGACTTTCTTAAATAAACGCTCAACATTAACCACCCTCCCTTCCTCCGTAGTTATAGATGATGCAAATATTTCTGCAAGGGACCCTGCAATTTCCTCCCTAACTTCCCACAAAGGCCTGGGATACACCTGATCAGGTCCCGGAGATTTATCCACCTTTATATTTTCAAAGACCACCAGCACTTCCTCTTCTGTCAAGTGAACTGTTTTCAAAACATCAGTATTTTTTTCCCTGAGTTCTCTAGCCTCCATTTCTTTCTCCACAATAAAAAACAGATTTGAAACCGTTATTTAATACCTCTCCCATCTCCTGAGGTTCAACACAAAGATGACCATTTGATCTTTAAGGGGTCTTACTCACTCTCTGGTTGCTTTCTTGCTGTTAGTGTATTTGTGGAACCTTTTCACTCCAACAGGAGCATAATCTGTCTGAACCCTCATTATCACACGTTTTTGAAAAGTGTCCCACTCGTCAGTCATCCCTTTACCTAATCAACTTTTAAAAGTTCTTGTTCCGTAACCGTTAAAATTTGCCTTAGTCTAACTTTTAAGCAAGACTTGTCCTTTTCCATAACTATTTAAAAACTAATGAGTTCTGGTCACCGGACTATAGGAAGGAAGTGGAGGCTTTGGAGAGGATGGGAAAAAATTTTACCAGGACATTGCCTGGGTTGCAGTATATGGGCTACAAGGAAATGTTGTACAAACTTGGATCGCTTTTGCTAGTGTCGGAGGCTGAGGGTGACAGGTATGAGAGGCATGCAAAGGGTGGATAGTCAGACTTTTTTTCCCCAGAGTGGAAATGTCAATTACTAAGGGGTATAAGTTTAAGGGGAGAGGAGGAAAATTTGAAGGTGTTGTGTGAGGTACGTTTTTTGCACAGAGGTGACAACTTGGGGTTAGATACAGAATGCACTGCTAGTGGAGGTGGTAGGAGCAGGTAGGATAGCAATGTTTAAGAGATATTTAGACAGATACATGAACAGGCAGAGAATAGAGGGATACGGCCCACGTGCAGGCAGAGGGACTAGTTTAGAATGGCATCAGGGTCAGGTCAAAGAACCCATTCCTGTGCTTTACTGTTCTATATTCTATGTAGGACAGGTACAGCACAGGGTTAGACACAGAGTAAAGCTCCATCTACTGTTTTAAACTTAAAGTAAAAGCAAGGGTTAAATATGAACTAAAGCTCCCTCTACACTGTCCCCCATCAAACACTCCCGGGACAGGGACAGCACAGGGTTAGATACAGAGTAAAGCTTCCTCTACACTGTCCCTATCAAATGCTCCCAGGACTGGGACAGCACGGGGTTAGAAAAAGAGTATAATCTCCCCTATACTGTTCATGTCAAATACTCCCAGGACAGGGAAAGAATGGTGTTAAATACAGAATAAAGCTTTCTCTAGCCTGTCTCCCCACCAAATATCTCAGGACCGAGTCACCAGGGTTAGATATAGAGTAAAACTCTCTCTACACTGTCCCCATCAAACACTCCCAGGACAGGGACAGCATGGGGTTAGATACAGAGTAAACATCCTTGAACACAGCGGTGATATCAGAAAAATCATGACAGTGTGCATTGTGGTCAATACACATTAAATGCCAATGAACTCATGCTAAAGGAGTATTTGGTTGAAGAGTTACCTTCTTGGTTTCAATTCAAACAGTAAACCACGTAAACCTTAATTTCCAGAAATAATCTGTTTCCAGGGATGATTAGATTCTAACATGGTGGTGGATGTGGGGGGTGGAGGCACTAGGACCTGATAGTTTTCTGGGCTGGCTCTCTGTATCTTTCACTGAGCTGCTGTTTCAGTGCTCAGATTACCAGCTCTGTGAGGCAGGAGAGGCAGTGTGTACAGCCAGCTCCCCGGGCACCAGCGCTCCAACACTGAGCTCCTGGGTGCCCAGCTCTCCCGCACTGAGCAACAGTGTGCTGTGCCAATTCCAAGAGATGATGCCAATGAGCTCACCCTCTCCATGGGGCTGTTTGTTCACAGGCTCTTGATGCCCCCTGGGGACTTGCAGTCAACGCAATGAGTGACAGGTATCACAAGGCCGCTCGGGATGGTTACCTGGATCTGCTGAAGGAAGCGACCAAGAAGGACCTGAACTCCCCCGATGAGGATGGCATGACTCCCACTCTCTGGGCGGTTTACCATGGCAACCTGGAGGCAGTCAGGCTGATCGTCAGCAGAGGGTAGGTCACTCTGTGGGACCTCTGGCTCCAAACCTGTCCCCGGGGCATCTTTTATCTCCCACTGATTCAAAGCATCCTACAACATCTAACGAGACCGCTTGGCCAGCTGTGATTGTGCCAGCTTTTTCCAAGGTCTAGACAATTAGTCGCATTCTCCCTGTGCTACCGTCAGTAATCACATTCCAAAAATACATTATTTGCTCAAAAGGATGTGCTTTTTTCTCCCTGGAGGGTTTTTGTTTTGTTTTCTGTGTTCCAGGTGGTTTAGTGGGTCGTACTCTTGGGCGCACAGGCCCCTGGGCCTCATGCCCCACTACAGACATTCTGAGAGAGTGCTGCACTGTCAGAGGGACTCCCCTTCCCATCAGTTAAAGAGAAGGCCCTGCCCTGGGAGATGTTCAGATGGCCCTGGAAGGGCTTTGAAGAAGAGAGGGAGAATTATGCCTGGTATCTTGTCAAATATCTATCCCTTAATATACAGCACAAAGAACCCATTATCTAACTGTTATAGCATGGCTGAGTGTGGGATCTTGCTGTGTGCCATCTGGCTGCCACATTTCTTACTTTGTAACAGAGACTTTAATCAGGAGGGCTAAAGGCAGAATAACAAATCAACAGGACTCCATAGGTTGTACAATCAGTGTTGTGACCAGCGCTGTATAAGTCCAAGTCTTTCTACTTACTCATCCAATTCCATGTCAAAATACCTAGGCCAGCATTTATTGCCCATCACGCAGTTAATTTCTGTGGGCCTGGAGTCACATGTAGGCCAGACTGAGTAAGGTTGGTAGTTTCTTTCGCTAAAGGGCATTAGTGACTCACTTGGGGTTTCCCCACAATCAACACTGGACTCATGGACATCGTTAGATTCTTAATTCCAGATTTTCATTGAATTCAAATTCCACCAGCTGCTGTGGCAGGATTTGAACCTACGCCCTCAGAGCCTCTGGATTAAAAGGTCTACTGACGATACCACTAGGCCATCACCTCCCCTAGCTGCTATTCTATTTTGAGTGTATTTTGGATCCTAACCAAACCCTTCCCCATCTCACCTCTGACAAGTCCAGTTGATCTTCTTCAACCTTTGAGCATCTGGTCACTGTCCCTGTAGCCTATGGAGCTAATTGCTCCTCATCCACTCCATCAAACCTCTCCCCGCTCCCCCACTCCCCTCCACCACCTCCCCCCCCCCGCCACCCCCACCCGTCACTGAGTACCTCCATCAGATCTACTTCACCTCTTTGCCTCTAAGGAGAACAACTGTATGAATCCATAAGTAAATCTCCTGAAGAGTATAAAGGCTGTAGGGGCATTCTTAAGAGTGAAATAAAAAGGGCAAAAAGGGGATATCTTGGCAAATAAGGTTAAAGATAATCCAAAGAGATTCTACAAGTACATTAAGAGTAAAAGAGTAACTAAGGTGTGAATAGGGCCCCTTAAAGATCAATGAGGTCGTCTATATGTGGAACCACAGGAGATGGGAGAGTTACTAAACCAATATTTTGTGTCAGTTTTTACTGTGGAGAAAGACATGGAGGATAGGGAACTCGGGGAAATAAATAATGATGTATTGTAAACAGTCCACATTACAGAAGAGGAGGTGCTGGAGGTCTTAAAAAACATAAAGGTGGATAAATCTCCGTGACCAGATCAAGTGTACCCCAGGGAACTTTTGGAAAGTTAGGGAAGAAATTGCGGGCCCTGTAACAAATATATTTGTATTCTCTACAGCCATGGGTGAGGTGCCAGAGGACAGGAGGGTGGTTAATGTTGTGTCTTACTTAAGAAAGGCTGCAAGGAGAAGCCTGGGAACCATGAACCAGTGAGTCTGACATCGGTGGTGGGTAAGTTGTTGGAGGAGGTTCTGAAAGACAGGATTTACAAGTATTTGGGAAGGCAAGGAATGATTAGGGATAGTCAGCATAGCTTTGCGTGTGAGAAATCATGTCTCACTAACTTGATTGAGTTTTTTGAAGGTGTAACCAAAATGATTGATGAGGGCAGAGCGCTGTCTACATGGAGTTTACTGAAGCCTTTGACAAGGTTCTGCATGGTAGACTGATTAGTAAAGTTAGATCACATGGGATTCAGAGCGAATTTGCCACCTTGATACAAAATTGGCTTGACAGTAGGAGACAGAGGGTGCTGGTGGAGGGTTGTTTTCCAGACTGGAGGCCTGCGACCAGCAGTGTTCCACAAGGATCTGTCCTGGGTCCACTTTTGTTTGTCATTCATATAAATGATTTGAATGAGAATATAGGAAGCATGGTTAGTAAGTTTGCAGATGACACCAAAATTGGTGGTGCAGTCAACATTGAAGAAGGATATCTAAGATTACAAAGAGTTCTTGATCAGTTGGGCCAATGGACAGAGGAATGGCAGATGGAGTTTAATTTGGATGAATGCGAGGTGTTGCGTTTTGGTAAAACAAACAAGGGCAAGACTTACACAATTAATGGTAGGGCCTTGGGTGGTGTTGTCAAACAGAGAGACCTAGGGGTTCAGGTCCATAATTCTTTTGAAAGTTGCATCACAGGTAGACAGGATGGTTAAGAATGCGTTCAGCACACTTGCCTTTGTTGCTCAGATCATTGAATACAGAGTTGAGACGTCATGTTGCAGCTGTACAGAATATTTGTGTGGCCACTTTTGGAGTACTGTGTACTGTTCTAGTCGGCATGTTAGAGGAAGGATATTATTAAATTGGAGAGGGTTCAGAAAGATTAACCAGGATGTTGTTGGAACTGGAGAGTTTGAGTTATAAGGATTGGTTGGATAGGGTGGGACTTTTTTCACTGGAGTCTAAGAGGTTGAGTGGTGACCTAATAGAGGTCTCTAAAATAATGAGGGGCATAGATAAGGTGAATAGCAAAGGCCTTTTCCCTTTCAGTGAGTTCAAAATGAGAGAACATATTTTTAAAATCAGAGGAGAAGGATTCAAAAGGGACTCCAGGGGCAACATTTTCACACAGAGGGTGGTGTGTGTATGAAATGAAGTGCCGGGGAAGTGGTAGAGGCAGGTTCAGTTACAGTTACATTCAAAAGACATTTGGTCAGGTACATGAATAGGAAAGGTTTAGAGGGATATGGGCCAAATGTAGGCAAGCGAGATTAGTTTACAAAAACAGAAGTTGCTGGAAAAGCTGAGCAGGTCTGGCAGCATCTGTGAAGAGAAAGCCAGAGTTTTGGGTCCAGTGACCCTTCCTCAGAACTGGTAAACAGATTAGTTTCGTTTGGGAAACTTGGTCAGCATGGACAAGTTGGACCGTAGGCTCTGTTCCATGCTGTATGACTCTATAAGTGCAGTTCTTCCCCAGTCTCTGAATCCACCCCTTTGCTATCCCTTGTGTCCTGAAATGTTTGATTGTCTTCTCAAAACGTTTTCAAACCCATTCACATTTGTAATTGCTGAAGTTCCCTGTCCCTTCACCTTAGAGAGATGCTGAGGATAGGGTCAGACTCAGCTGTGATGCCTTCCATGGTCCAATAGCTTGCCTGCATGCACCTGTGGAGGGCAAGGGCGTAGACAGCAGCTGCCACTTGCTTCCAAAAACTACCCCTGCTGTTGGGAGGAGGACAATGGGAGAGGTGAGGAAGTGCTGAGTGGAGGGGAAGGGTAAACAGTAGCTTTCACTGCAGATGACCCTCGCTTTGTGTTGGCAAAAGTGTGTGTTTACCTCACTCATGATACCCCTGTCAGACTTTGTTTGATATCCGTGGAGTCTTGCTGTGCACAAGGGAGATCTTTTACCAAAATTGACTCTGCTATGTGGAAACCCAGAGTTTGGAAGAGAAACAGCTACAGAGAGAGCGGAGCTGGTCCGAAATTGATTTCCCTGTCCCTAGTCCCTTGTGTGTCTGGGGGAGTTCATAGTCCCTTTGCCATTAAACGGTCAGCTCAGTCCTGGGATCCTGCTGTGTACAGGATCCCAGGCTCTTTAATCTGCTTTCTCCCAGAGAGAGGGACAGTGAGTGCCTGCTGGTGCAGAGAGAGCCACACTGAAAGATTAATGATTATGACATAATCTTTGTAAGGTTGCTGAACGAGAACCAACCACTAATGGCTGAGAAATAAAAGACACAGTGTAAATATTATATAATGCATCCAGAACGGAGGCCAGTACCAATAAGAAAATACGGGGCACGATTGTGTGTAAATTCCCTGGCAATTATCAGGTCTCTATTTAATAATCCACGTACAATGTAGAAATCCCACCGGTTGGTGATCTGGGGGTTTCAGCACTGTCAGATCTCCGCTACATAAATGGCAGGGACAGTGAAGCCTATATCCTGACGATGTTAGTAACACAGTAAATATTATAGATCAGAGACAGGGAGATTACCAGAGTGGGAAAACACGTGGCTAATGGAGTTCAGTCTCTGCAAATGTGAGCTCTCTCACACTGTATCAAAAGAAAAAGACATCCTTTCCCTCAGTTCTTCAATCTTTTCTTTTTGAGAATTTTAATGGTTCCTATTGAATTTCTCACCCTCAGACGGCACATTCCAGCTAACTGCACGTTACTGAGCTCATCCTCACCCCCGACATGGCTCTGCCTCCAGTTATCACCCCAAATCTGTCTTCTGGTGACTGACTCTCCCATCAGAAACAGTTTCTCCCTTTCTGCCCCACCAGCCCCACTCAAACGTTTGAACATTAACACTTAATCTCCAGTTAGCTTTCTCAGCTCAAAGGGGGACTTTCGCACTTTCTCGATAATCTCTATTTAACTGAATCTTGTCTCCCAAGGGCTGTTTTCCTATATCCCCTGTCTGTGGTCTCCAAGACCTTGACAATCTTCTGAAACTGTGCAGTCTTGAACTGAGCACACTATTGCAGCTGAAGCCTAACCCTGTGCTGTCTTTCATTCACTCACTGGATGTGGGCATCGCTGCATGGGCCCAGCATTTATTGGCTGTCCCTAGTTGCCCCCTGAGAAGGTGGGAGTGATCTGCCTGCTTGAACCACTGCAGCCCTCCTGCTGTGGGATGACCCACAATGCTATTAGGGAGGGAATTCCAGGATTTTACCCAGCGACAATGAGGGAACGGCAATGTATTTCTAAGTCAGGATGGTGAGTGACTTGGACGGGAACTTGAAGGTGGTGGTATTCCCAGGTATCTGCTTCCCTTGTCCTTCTGGATGGAAGTGGCTATGGGTTTGGAAGGTGAGTTACTCGCCACAGTATTCCTCATATCTGAGCTGCTGTTGTAGCCACTGTGTTTATGTGGTGAGTCCAGTTCAGTTTCTGGGCAAAGGTACCCCCCAGAATGTTGATAGTGGAGGATTTGGTGATGTTAACACAGTTGAATGTGTCTTATTGGTGATGGTCATAGCCTGGCATTTATGTGGTGTGCATGTCACTTGCTACTTGCCAGCCCAAGCCTGGATATTGTCCAGGTCTTGTTGCATTTGAACATGGTCTGCTTCAGTATCTGAGGAGTTGCGAATGGTGCTGAACATTGTGCAATCATCAGCGAACATCCCCACTTCTGACCTTATGATGGAGGGAAGGTCATTGATGAAGCAGCTGAAGATGGTTGGGCCTAGGACACTACCCTGAGGAACTCCTGCAGAGATGTCCTGGAGCTGCGATGATTGACCTTCCACAACCACGACCATCTTCCTATGTGTTGTCTAACCAGCAGTTTTCCCCCAATACCCATTTATGAAGATTTATGCCAGTGTCTAGTCTATTGAGTTTAGTAAACTAAGGAATGAACTAATTAGAGTGTTTAAGATAATCAAAATATTTAGTTAAATGGCGAAAGATTATGTAGCTTCTGGTGGAGAAGTCCAAATCGATAATTTTCAAATTCAGACTAGGACACTCAGTGGCGGTTTCTGGAGGTATTTGTTCACAGAATTCTGGAAACTGTTCCTTTCCCATTTCAGTCCACAACAAAAAATATGGAAAAATAAAAAGACCTGTGCCTTTACAGAATTGAACAAAGTCCTTGAAAATCATGCAAACAGCAGGGCAATTGGGAGAAACCAGGAGGATCAGGCATGATTGTATCGAATGGTCTACATATGACCCTATTTGGGAGGCAATAGTCTGGTGATATTATCACTGGAGCATTAACCCAAAGGCCCCAGATAATTATCTCAGGACCTGGGTTTAAATCCCGACCTGGTGGATGACAGAATTTGGATTCAATTAAATGTCTGGAATTAAGAGTCTAATGGTGACCATGAATCTATTATCGATTGTTGGAAAAACCCATCTGGTTCACTAATGTCTTTTAAGGAAGGAAACTGCCAACCTTACCTTGTCTGGACGACATGTGACTCCAGACCCACAGCAATGTGTTTCACTCTTAACTACCCTCTGGGCAATTAGGGATGGACGATAAATGCTGGTCCAGCCACATCCCCTGGATGAATAAAACAAAATTTCTGAACTTATTCTAAAAATGCTGCTTTTAAGACAACTCTTATATTTTAGATGGCAGCTTTTCAGAGAGTGCATCTGTACAGCAAACAAAACATGGGTCTTAATGACCGTCTCTGGGAAACCCATTGTGTATTGCTGCTACTGTCTGAAAACCCGTTTCCCACTACACCTGCCCCTTCACCAAATTCACAGCCACATAGCCTCTATCCCTTAGATCTCATGAATCTTACATCTTCTCGTTTTTACTCAGAGCCATCAACAAATTCATATCAAGAGGTGGCATGGTGGCTCAGTGGTTGGGACTGTTGCCTCACCACACTAGGGTCCCTGGCTCAATTCCACCCTCAGGGAACTGTCTGCATAGAGTTTGCATGTTCTCCAGTATCTGCATCAGTTTGCTCCAGTTTTCTCCCACAGTCCAAAGATGTGTAGGTTAGGTGGATTGGCCATGCTAAATTATCTAGGGATGTGTGGGCTAGTGGGGTAAGCCATGGGAAAAGTTAGGGGGGTGGGCCTGGATGGGATGCTCTTCAGAGGATTGGTGAGGACTCATTGGGCCAAATGACCTGCTTCCATGACATAGGGGTTCTATGATTTGTTGGAGGGTCTTTTTAGATATTTTTGTTCATGCAGTGCTTGGAAACCAGGCCTAAACCATCAGTGTACAATGCTGTTTACCAGGTGAGAGTCAATCCAACCTCTCTAACTATAGGCTCAGACATTTAATTCCACATGGTGATAGCCCTTCACCCTGTTGGAGGGAGGCATCCTCCATACTTAGTGACATAGTGGTAACGTCACTGGGTCTACAACCCTGAGCTCTGGGGGGGGAAAGAGTTCAAATCCCACCAAGGGAGCTGGAAAATTTGGAATTACGATCAAGTCTCAGCGATGCTGACCACAAAACCATCACTGATCCATGTAAAAATACATCTTGTTCATTAATGCCCTTTACTAATGACCCTTTAGAGAGAGTAGAATCGGCTGTCTTTACCTCCCCTGGCCTATGTGTAACTCCAGACCCGCAGTGATATAATTGACTTGTCGTCTGCCCTCTGTAATGGCTGAGCAAGTCACTGAGTTCAAGGGCAACTAAGGATAGACAATAAATGCTGGCTTTGCCAGCGATCCCATGAAAGAACAAATATTGGCCACAGAGATGCTGCTGAGGAAATCACAGGATCCTGATCACAGTGAGTTGTGAGTTAACCACAGGAAGAAGGAGCAAAGCTGAGAGCCTGCTAGGCCTCAGGCCAGAGGCTGGTTGCTGCACTATAGATCAGTGAAGCAATGTCAAATTGTATCACGGAGCCACTATCAAATAGGGCTTCAATGTTCACTATGAGCCACTTTTTATTGGGTGAGCAGGGATTGAGCCTGGTACCAAGGAGTTCCAGCTCTCTAATACTTCCCCTCTCCAATTCTGTCCCAGTGAATCTGCCACCAAGACCCTTATTAGTCCCACAGCCTTCATCCTTACTGTGGTCCCGATTCCACAGAAGTCAAGAGTGATCAAGTACTTCAAAATACCTCGTAAAAGGCCTTAGGGCGCCCTGTGGTTGGGAAAGGTGCTATCAAAATACAACTCCTTTTTTTTCCAGTTTGTTTTATTTGACATAAGGAAACCTTCCAGGACAGGTCAGGCCAGATGTCACACCGCCATGTTTCTGTCTCCTTCGCTCGCACCTGATCTTTCCGGATTCCAGCACCATGCTGGGATTGTGGATAGTTCTCGGGAAGGAGGAGGCTAGTTATTTATAATCAGCCTGTTCAGAGATGGTACAGCACACTGCCAGGGCAGGTGGGTCTTGAACCCGGACCCCTATTTCAGAGGTAAGGGCACTACCACTGAGTCAGGGAAAGGCTGCCTACATGCCGTGCCCTTCCCCACTGGGATTGAGGAGCACTCATAGTCCCACCACCACCCCATGCCGTTTCTGGGTGATTCCCCGTTCCGGTCCCTGGGCGTGCTACCAGCTGGAGAATCGATGCTCACGTCGAGACGGAAACTATTTAACAAAATGAGTCCTTTCACTGCCTCCAGCTTCACGTTTCAACTCACTCAAAGCTCTCCAGCTCCTGCCTGGATCTCATTAACGTTGAGGCTATAACTCACATCGAAGGGAGTCGTCTCAAATCCCTCTGGAACCATTCAACCATCTGCCATGGTAAAGTCAGTGAACAGGAACCAATCTTTAGCAGTCTGGTTTTAATTTGGAGTTACTGTTTGGTTGGCAGCATTGCTTTCTGACCTTTACTGATTGAGATGGCTCACTTTTCAGAATAAATAATGAAGAAGACTGTGCACCTGTCACTTACTACTGGCTCTGTCTTTAGCTGCCTGATCCGAAACTCAGGAAATCCCTTCTTAAAACTTAACACTTCTCTCTCTCTTTCCATCTGTTAGAGACTCCATAAAGACACCTCTTTTAACTGCCCCAATATCTCCCTGTGGGGGTTGGTGTCAATTTGATTTTTGTGTAACATTCCAGTGAAACGCCTTGACATTTTTCAGTACCTGAAAGGTGCTGTGTAAAGTCAGGTTGTTGTTACAGCCGAGTTCAAAACAAGCACTGGCTTGCTGTTAAGCTTTGCTGTTGTCTCAGTGTCTTTAAGCAGGAGACTAACTCATAGATTGTCCACCAAGATCCTCATGAATATAGGAGTCGGGGTGTCATGTTGATGTTGTAAAGGACATCGGTGAGGCCTCTTCTGGAGTACTGTGTCTACTGGGACTAGTTTAGTTTGGGATTATGGTCAGTGTGGACTGGTTGGACCGAAGGGTCTGTTTCCATGCTGTATGACTCTATGCTACCTCTTCCCCAGGTTCTGTTGGTGTCAGGCTGCTATTCCAAAGTGCAGGGCAGAACAGAAGGAGGACATTTGGCCCATTGTTCCTGTGCTGGCTCTGTCTAATTGAGTCCACTCCCCCACTCTTCATTCACCAGAGCACCTCAAATCTTTTCAAGTAATTGCCGAATGGTCTCTTTGAAAGTTTGAATCTGCAGCCAGCAAGTCTTTCAGTGTGTTCCAGACCACACTAACTCACTGTGCAGGAGACAATCTTCTCCTCATCTTCCCTTCTGACAACATTTGTTTCCCAATTATCTTAAACCTTCCTCCTCAGGTCATTGGCCCTCCCACCTGTGGAAAGGGTGTCTCCTTGTTTACTTGATTTATGGGCAGCACGGTGGCTCAGTGGTTAGCACTGCTGCCTCACAGCGCCAGGGGCCTGGGTTTGATTCCAGCCTCGGGCAACTGTATGTGTGGAGTTTGCACATTCTCCCCGTGTCTGCATGGGTTTCCTCCGTGTCTCCAGTTTCCTCCCACAGTCCAAAGATGTGCAGGTTAGGTGGATTGGCCAGGCTAAATTGCCTGTAGTGTGCAGATTAGGTGGGTTATAGGGGAATGGGTCTGTGTGGGATGCTCTGTGAGTCAGTGGGGATTTGTTGGGCCGAAGGGCCTGTTACCACACTTTAGGGATTCTATGAAAACCTTCCAACATTTCAAACAACTTCATTTCATCTACCAGTAACCTCCCCTGCCTGAAGGCGAACATATCCAGTTTCTTCAATCTCACCACATCTCTGATGTCCCTCATCCCTGGTGCCACACCAGGGAGGTAGTGCTGTGTCACTCGACTAGTAACCTCCATTCCAGGGAACACAGAGAATGCTGGAGAAACTCAGCAGGTCTGGCAGTACCCATGGGGAGAGAGAAACAGAGTTAATGTTTTGCGTCTGGTATGACTCCTCTTCAGAACTGAATGGGGACGTGGATTTAAATCTCCCATGGTGGGCTAGTGGACTTCAAACTCGATAAAATTTTGGAATGATGAATACGTAACCTCAGTTGTAGTTCAGTCATCTCCTTGAGGGAAGGAAATCTGCCATCCTCACCTGGCCTGGCCTACATGTGACTACAGACTCACAGCAATGTGGATGTTTCTTAACAGCTCTCCAAACAATTATGCTTGGGTAATAAATATTGGCCTAGCCAGCGAAACCCCATTTCATGAACAACTTTTTAAAAACCCCCTTTGCCAAAGGGCCACATTTTGTCAGTTGATCCAATTATTGTCATTGAGTCACAGGTTCAAATCTTGCTCTAGAAACTATTGACCTCAGAAAGATGAAGGAATGTGATGTGGCTCAAATGCTGATTTGATTTGATTTATTATTGTCGCAGGGGATACAGTGAAAAGTATTTCTTTGCTGGCTAAACAGACAAATCACATCTTACACAAATGCATCAAGGTAATATGCAGTAATATATAGTGCCGAGGATAGTGTTACTGCTACAGAGAAGGTGCAGAGAAAAATCAACTTTAATACATAAGATAACCTTTCATAGGTCTGATAATAGAGGGGAAGAAGATGTTCTTAAATCTGTTGGTATGGGGTTTCAAACTTTTGTATCTTCTGCCCGATTGAAGAGGGTGGAAGTGAGTGTAATGGGGTGGGAGGGGTCTTTGACGATGTTGGCTGCTTCCCCACGGCAGCATGAAGTGTAGTTGGAGTCTATGGAAGGAAGGCTGGGTCGTGTGATGCACTAGGCTGTGTTCACAACTCTATGTGTAATTTCTTGTGGTCTTGGGCAGTGCAGTCACTATTCCATGGTGTGATGCACCCACATAGGATGCTTTTCTTGGGTTATCTTCCCACACTATTCCCCAAGACGAAATAACTGTGTACCGAGAGATGAAACAAACTAACCTCTTGAAGTGGCTCGGTGATACCAGGAACAAGGTTTCAGTACCAATCGGGGTATGTGCAAAGGCAGGGAGGTGAGAGAGTTTGGCAGCATGCTAGTTTACCAGCATCATCCCGTTCTCATGCCCCTGTGGGTAGCTAAGTAAGACACATTGGTGGGTAATTGGTTAAGGCACGTTGGTGGGTAGCTGGTTAAGGCACGTTGGTGGGTTGTTGGTTAAGGCACGTTGGTGGGTAGCTGGGTAAGACACATTGGTGGGTTGTTGGTTAAGGCATGTTGGTGGCTAGCTGGTTAAGGCACTTTCATGGGCAGCTGGGTAAGGCATGTTGGTGGGTAGCTGGTTAAGACACGTTGGTGGGTTACAGGTTAAGGCACGTTGGTGGCTAGCTCGTAAAGGCAAGTTGGTGGGTAGCTGGTTAAGGCACTTTCATGCGCAGCTGGTTAAGGCACGTTGGTGGGTAGCTGGTTAAGGCATGTTGGTGGGTTACAGGTTAAGGCACGTTGGTGGCTAGCTGGTTAAGGCACGTTGGTGGGTAGCTGGTTAAGGCACGTTGGTGGGTACCTGAGTAAGACATGTTAGTGGGTAGCTGGTTAAGGCACTCTCATGGGTAACTGGTTAAGGCATATTGGTGGGTAGCTGGGTAAGACACTTTGGTGGGTAGCTAGGTAAGGCATGTTGGTGAGTAGCTGGTTAAGGCACGTTTGTGGGTAGCTGGGTAAGGCACATTGGTGGGTAGCTGGTCAAGGCATGTTGGTGGGTAGCTAGGTAAGGCATGTTGGTGAGTATCTGGTTAAGGCATGTTGGTGGGTAGCTGCGTAAGGCACATTGGTGGATAGCTAGGTAAGGCACATTGGTGGGTAGCTGGTTAAGACACATTGGTGGGTAGCTGGGTAAGGCATGTTGGTGAGTAGCTGGGTAAGACACGTTGGTGGGTAGCTGGTTAAGGCACATTGGTGGGTAGCTGGTTAAGGCACGTTGGTGGGTATCTGGGTAAGACACGTTGGTGGGTATCTGGGTAAGACACGTTGGTGGGTTACAGGTTAAGACACGTTGGTGGGTAGCTGGGTAAGACATGTTGGTGGGTAGCTGGTTAAGGCATGTTGGTGGGTAGCTGGTTAAGGCACGTTGGTGGGCAGCTGGGTA
>JAHRHZ010000078.1:2819882-2856480 GCA_024137785.1 Ginglymostoma cirratum
TGTCTCTGTCTGTGTCTCTGTCTGTGAGCGTGTCTCTGTCAGTGTCTGTGTGAGTGTGAGTTTGCACTGAGATTATCTGCTGATGATTTAGCTGTCATGCTGCCCCAGGATTTATACAGGGGGCTGGTTGCGTATGGCCCTGTAGAGTCAGACAGAGATAGAGAGTCCCTGTTAAATCTCAGTGATCACTGTGTCATTGCAAATTCACATCGAGCAGTATTTGGCTGAAGAGAGAGTTCAGTAACATCGAGGACAGACAGTCCAAGCTACAAGGTCAAAGAGAAAATTCCAGAACAAATTGGAACTTTGTCACAGAACAGTGAGTGACACAAACATTCTCACACAGTTAATTAAATCAGGAACAAAAATGTCCTTTAGCTCTTAGTCACAACTGAAGAATCCACTCACAGTCACCCAGGATCTGCTCGTAGGTTCCAGTGTCAAATGTGAGGGGTCAGGGGTCAGGGACTGAGGGTGTGAGGGGACACAGTGTGAAGAGTCAGTGTGTGAGGGGTCAGGGTGTGAGGGGTCAGGATGTGAGGGGCCAGGCTGTTAGAGGTCAGGGTGTGAGGGGTCAGGGAACAAGGGGTCAGGGTGTGAGAGGTCAAGATGTGAGAGGTCAGGGTGTGAGGGGTCAGGGAACAAGGGGTCAGGGTGTGAGAGGTCAAGGTGTGAGGGGTCAGGGAACAAGGGGTCAGGGTGTGAGAGGTCAGGGTGTGAGGGGTCAGAGTGTGAGGGGTCAGGGAGTGAAGGGTCAGAGTGTGAGAGATCAGGGTGCAAGGGTCAGAGAGTGAGGGGTCAGGGATTGATGGGTCAGGTAATGAAGGGTCAGGAAGTGAGGGATCAAGGTGTGAGAGATCACTGAGTGAGAGATCAGGGTGTGAGGGGTCAGGGAGTGAGGGATCGGGGGTGGGGGTGAAACATTGGGTGTGAAGGGGTGTAGAATGAACTGTGAGGGGTCTATGAGCAGGTTGGGCCTAAGATCCTGTTCATGGACACTATCCAGTAAACCCCATGACAAACTGAAAGAGGTTGGGCTCATTGAGATGCCTCTGTAGTTGAATGACTGACCCCTTGCCGACCTGCAAAAACAAACCTTAATGATTCAGCAAAGTGTGGGAGGGGAGTATCAAGGGATAGGGGAGAGTGTGAGATGGGTAGAGTTGAAGAGGGGAGAGTGGGGGGAAGGGGAGAGTTGGGGGAGGGTGGAGAGGAGTTTGCAGGGAGGAGTTTGCAGAGGGGAGAGAAAGAGGAAGGGGAGGGTAAGGAGTCCAGGCTGGGTGATATTGGAGTGATAGTAATTTCTACTGAGGAGCCACATCTGCACTGTCAGAGACTCATCAGCTCAGATTCTGAGAGACAGCTCGTGTTTTTGTCAGGTACCAGCTACAGAGTGTGAGTCTGTAAATGAACAGGACATTAATCCGGAGCTATAATCACTGGGAACGATTGGCTGGAATGTGGGGCTCATTGATTTGTCATTGGTTTAGTGGGAAGGTGAGTATGAAGGAAATGCTGAAGGGTTTTGACGGAGGTGAAGACACATAGAGGTTTAAGGAGGGGTCTGCAGAGTTTGTGGTCAGCCCTGAATGGACAATGCTGAATGGACACAGGAGACAAGAAACACACACAGTCTGGAGGGTGTGGGGCAGAAATTGGTGACTGTATCAGGGACGTTTGAGGCTATTGTACAGATAAATGCTCTGAAAGGGTTAATACTGAAGACTGCATTAAGCTCCACCCAATAGCATGACGACATAAGGAGTTGGGTAAGGAAAGACAGACATCTTTGGATGTCAAAGGGGACAGACCTGTTATTTTGTCTTAATAACAACATTTATCTTACCAATCTACTTACTGTAAACCTGCCTGATCGCTATCATACAATAAATGACATCTTGTTGAACACAAGAGCTCCTTCCTATTCAGACTTCCTGGTGGTTTTCCTCTCTGACTGTAAACCAAGCAAGCCCTTAGGCTTTGTCAAGGAAAGGGATGTTTGTAGGAAACATCAGCAACTGTGCACTCAAACAGCATGCACAGAATCTCATGGGAAGATCAACAGCAATTAACTTTTACTTCAGACCCGGTAAGAGAAGCGTAGCAACAAGTGTGAGCTAGAGCTTCATCATACCCTGTAGTTTCAGATTCAATCAAGCAGTAGGAACTTATTGAAGCAATCCCAATTGGAGGTTCAGCTGGGAAGTGAACAGGCATTGGATGTCTGTGAGTTGAAAATCCTTTTTGGGCAAAGGAAAAACTTTAAATTTGCACGCAGAATGGCCTGCAAAGGCTAGGAGTTAACAACATTACTTACACAACAAGCATTGCCACCATAGTGAGAAACATCATAAGAAGCATGACTACAGTAGGAATCTCCGGGTCTTAAAAGGAATTTATTCTGGGGCCTCAACACAGAGAATGTTGTGAAGCCAGAATTAAAGTGAGAAAAAGGCCATTTAAAACAGACAGAGACTGACATAATAACAAAAAAACAGTAAGAACATTAAAAGACCACAGTAAGAATGAGTAATTCATAATTTAAACTACGGTTCTGGCAGGAAGAATTTATTAAGGCCTCAGGAAAAGGAAAGGGGAAAACATTGTTAATTAGACTATGAAAGGCATGAAATGATCCAGTTTGGCCATAAATAAATTGGGAAACCTCCATTTTGCCCACAAAAAGGCAGGAAACCTCCATGTCAGCCACAGAAATGTGGGAAAAGCCCCTAGTAAAGAGTACACTATATGCAATATGATTATTTTCCAGTTTATGGGGATGAATCTGGGTAGGATGCTCTGAGGGTCAGTGTGGACGTGTTGGGCCGAAGGGCCTGTTCCCACACTGTAGTGATTCTATGATTCTATCTTCTTCTTTAGCAAAGAGGGTTAAGGAAAATCCCAAAGCCTTTTGCTCATACATAAGGAGCAAGAGGGCAACTAGAGAAAGGGTTGGCCCACTCAAGTACAAAGGAGGCAAGTTATGCAAGGAGGCAGAGAAAATGAGTGAGATTCTTAATGAGTACTTTGCGTCGGTATTCACTGAGGAGAGGGATGGTGGATGTTGAGGTTTGATTACTCTAGGTCAAGTCAGCATAAAGAGGGGGGAAGTGTTCGGTATTCTAAAAGGCATTAAGGTGGACAAGTCCCCAGGTCTGGATGGGATCCATCCCAGGTTACTGAGGGAAGTGATAGAGGAAATAGCTGGGGCTTTAACAGATATCTTTACAGCATCCTTGAGCATGGGTGAGGTCCCGGAGAACAGGAGAATTGCTAATGTTGTCCCCTTGTTTAAGAAGGTTAGCATGGATAATCCAGGTAATTATAGACCGGTGAGCCTGACGTCAGTGGTGGGGAAGTTGCTGGAGAAGATACTGAGGGATAGGATCTACTTACATTTGGAAGAAAATGGGCTTATTAGTGATAGGCAGCATGGTCTTGTGCAGGGAAGGTCATGTCTTACCAACTTGATAGAATTCTTTGAGGAAGTGACAAAGTCGATAGAGGGAAGGACTGTAGATGTCATATATATGGACCTCAGTAAGGCGTTTGATAAGGTTCCCCATGGTAGGCTGATGGAGAAAGTGAAGTCGCATGGGGCCCAGGGTGTACTAGCTAGATGGATAGAGAACTGGCTGGGCAACAGGAGACAGAGAGTTGTAGTGGAAGGGAGTTTCTCAAAATGGAGAGCTGTGACCAGTGGTGTTCCACAGAGATCCGTGTTTGGACCACTGTTGTTTGTGATATACATAAATAATCTGGAGGAAGGTATAGATGCTCTGATTAGCAAGTTTGCAGATGACACTAAGATTGGTGGAGTAGCAGATAGTGAAGGGGACTGTCGGAGAATGCAGCAAAATATGGATAGATTGGAGAGTTGGGCGGAGAAATGGCAGATGGAGTTCAATCCAAGCAAATGCGAGGTGATGCATTTTGGAAGATCCAATTCAAGAGCGATCTATATGGTAAATGGAAAAGCCCTGGGGAAAACTGATGCACAGAGAGATCTGGGTGTTCAGGTCCATTGTACCCTGAAGGTGGCAACGCAGGTTGACAGAATGGTCAAGAAGGCATATGGCATGCTTTCGTTCATCGGACGGGGTATTAAGTGCAAGAGTTGGCAGGTCATGTTACAGTTGTATAGGACTTTGGTTCGACCACATTTAGAGCACTGCGTACAGTTCTGGTCGCCACATTACCAAGAGGATGCGGATGCTTTGGAGAGGGTGCAGAGGAGGTTCACCAGGATGTTGCCTGGTATGGCGGGCGCTAGCTATGTAGAGAGGTTGCGTAGATTGGGATTCTTTACATTAGAAAGACGAAGGTTGAGGGGGGACCTGATTGAGGCCAACAAAATCATGAGAGGTATAGACAGGGTGGATAGCAAGAAGCTTTTTCCCAGAGTGGGGGACTCAATTACTAGGGGTCATGGTTTCAAGGTGAGAGGGGAAACGTTTAAGGGAGGTATGCATGGAAAGTTCTTTACGCAGAGGGTGGTGGGTGCCTGAAATGCGCTGCCAGCGGAGGTGGTAGAGGTGGGCACGATAGCATCATTTAAGATGTATCTAGACAGATACATGAATGGGCAGGCAGCAGAGGGATACAGATCCTTGGAAAATAGGCGACAGGTTCAGATAGAGGATCTGGATTGGTGCAGGCTTGGAGGGCCGAATGGCCTGTTCCTGTCCTGTAGTTATCTTTGTTCTTTGTTCTTTAATATGATGTAATGCAAGGAAAATAACAACATCAGGAAGAAATAGCAGGAGAATTAATTTTGCATGCCAGCTTCATTATCAGTGATTAGCTAAATAGTAGACGTTTGGACAATTTGAAGAAATCATTTCTGAAGACACAAGATTCCTTCCAAGCTAGATACTAAATCACAAGCTGAACAAGACCATGTACAATTGTAATCAGTGGGACCGATAGCTGATTACATTATAGTGCATCAATGCATAATAGGCGTAGATAACATTCTTCAAGTTTTTGACAATCACTTCATATATAAAATTCTTGAGAGAGCAAGACTTAGTCATAGAGTCATAAAATCATACAGCATAGAAAGTGACCCTTTGCTCCATCTCATCCATGCCAAACAGATATCCCAATCTGACCTAGTCCCATTTCGCAATATTTGGCCCATATTTTTCTAACCCTTCCTATTCATATACCCATCCAGATGCCTTTTAAACATTGTGATTGTACCAGCCTCCATCACCTCCCCTGGCAGCTCATTCCATACACGCACCACCCTCTGTGTGAAAAAGTTGCCCCTTAGGTCTCTTTTGAATCTTTCCCCTCTCACCTTAAACCTATGCCTTCTAGTTTTGGATTCCCGTATCCTGGGGAAAAGACTTTGGCTATTCACCCTGTCCATGCTCCTCATGATTTTATAAACCTCTATAAGGTCACCCTGATGCTCCTGGGAAAACAGCCCCCGCCAATTCAGTCTCCCCCTATAGCTCAAATAATTACACCTTGAGACATGAAACTACATGGTCCAACATTTACAGGTATGTTACAAGTGACTATTCAACACAAAGGGAATGATGTAGCTATGAAAATATACATAATGCATAATCAAAATACCTCTAACTTGAGCACGTGTTGACCTCAACCTGAATGAAGTAGCAGAAGGAGTTAGACTGGTAGCAATGGATGGTGAACAGATCAAGAGAGACCACGTTATGACAAGTCTGTCCAAAGGCAGGTCAATCACAAATCAATTGGTCCAGACACAAACAGTCAAAGAACCATTGGTGGACCACTCCTATGGGCTTCCCAGACTCATAGTGGAACTCAAAACGAAGGGAAGAATTTATTGGGATGAGCTGAGATGGTGTAAGGAATATGTTTCACATGTCTGGAAAACCCCAGTGGCTAGCAACCCCAATTAGGCTGCAGCAAGTTTGACAAGAGCAAAGGACTGACTGAGAAGGTGAGACCATTCACCAGCATTGCTGGGGAAGAATGCTCAGACCAGTCATTAAGCAAGTTGGCCAATGACACTTACTTTCAGAATTTCACAATCATGGATAACCTAGTCGTGTACAATATTGCAGACGCCTTCGGGAAAGGATACACTTTGGGATCACCAGTTGTACAGCCAGGGCTCGGTCAGTGAGCGCTTGTCAAATTGAGGTGAAGGATTTGCTTACACAGAGTGAAGATTCATGTGACTCAACAGGAATTGATACTGAAATGTGATGACCACCGTCTACAGACTCAGGACATGATTGAGAAGAAATTACCTGGTCTAGAAACTGCAAACAAACAATATTTATTTCCTCAGAGCAGCAATCTCCCATGAAGGACATCTATCACATTGAAGGTCCCTCAGATGATGATTTGGGGTGACTACCTGGGGCGAATTCCTTTGTGACTGAAATGTAGGAGATTAAGGGTCCTCCAGATTAGCCAATACCCAGTTGAGCAGGAATAATGTCCTCAGTGAAGAACATGCATGAAATCAAAAATCTTCCACCTACAGTTGGCAGGGTCAGGAACACAATCATGGTCGACAGTTCCTATGACAAAGACCTACCAATCCCCCAAGTCTGTAGAGAATGCATTCACGAAGAACCTTCAACCTACCTGAATTAGTGAAATCAGAAACTTTCGAGTAGATGGGGTATTTGTAATTGTTATATACATGGATGTATAAATGGTGATAGTAGGGAAATAAGCTTGGGATAGGGATGTTGTATAAGGTAATGGCCTTGCAAGGTTAATGTTAGGGACTGCTTTAAGCTCTACCCAATCAGATGATGGCATTAGGAGCTGGGTGGGGAAGGGTGGAAAATATTTAACATGTTGGAGAGGACAGACCTGTTACCCCAGGGCTGCTCATGGCTGATTTGATTTAATTTGATTTATTGGTGTCACATGTACCCAAGTACAGTGAAAAGTTCTGTTTTGCGAGCAACACAAGCAGATCATAACATACAAGGACATACAGATCATAGGGTGCTTAGACTGAGCAAGACATATAAGGTAAAAACCGAAAGAACTGCGGATGCTGTAAATCAGGAACAAAAACAGAAGTTCCTGGAAAAGCTCAGCAGGTCTGGCAACATCTGTGAAGAAAAAAATCAGAGTTTATGTTTCAGATCCAGTGACCCTTCCTCAGAACTACAAGGTGACAGCTGCACAGGAGGTTTACAAAAGCAAGATCAACATTAGATTTGAAATTAGAGAGACCCTTTCAGCAGTCTAATAACAGCAGGGAAGAAGCTGTTCTTGAACCTGTTGGTACTTGCGTTCAAGCTTCTGTATTTTTTGTGCGATGGAAGGGTTGGAAGAGAGTATTTCTGGGGTGGGAGGATTCTTTGATGACGTAATAACAATGTCTAACACGCAAATATACCTACAGCTAATTACTGTCATGCAATAACCCATAGCTTGTTTAAGGCAAGAGCCCTCTCTCAGTCAGACCCACGAGTGGTTTTCCTGTACCACTCTAAACCAATGCCCCAGCAGACCCAGTCAGGGCAAGAAAATGTGGCAGCTCACTATTCCAATCACAAGTTGGCAGTAGTGAGCATCACAGCAACAAACAACAGAGGCCTCAGAGGGATTTACAAAGAGGCATCTGAATCTTTGTGGATCATGGGCCAAATGTGGGTCAGTGTTGGCACTGGGTGACAGGTCAGCACAAATTGGTGTGGGTTTTCAATGAGCTGACATGTACTGATTGGGAGGTTGGTTGGGAATGCGTTGGAATAATTGTGCCCAGAGGCAGCAATTTTCAGATATGGCGGACGTTGATGTCCTGAATATGTAGCTGGAAGCATTCTCAATGTCAAATGTAGCACCAAGACAGTCACAAGCCTGGTTCAGCCTCAGGCAGATTCCAGGGAGACAGATGGAGTCAGTTATTAGGAAGTAGGGCCTGAAAGTAAGGGCTTTGCTCTTTCTAATTGTTAATTGGAGCAACTTTCCACTTATCTAGGACTGGATTTCGAATAGCAGTCCGATAGTTAGAGACGGTAGGGGAGTTGGAAAAGGTGATGGTGAAGAAAGTATATACTTAGAAACCTGATGGATTTTCAGACGGGGTCTGCAAGGAACAGCATGCAAATAAGAAACAGGAGAAGATCAGAGAGTGTTCTTTGGGGGACACCAGCGGAGAGAGTGTGGTGGAGGGGGAGAAACTAGCATTTATGATTCCCTGAGTCCGAGTACGTTGATGGGAATGGAATCAGACAAGTGCAGTCTCAGCCAGCCAGACCATACTGGAGAGGGGGCCCATAGGAGGATGGAGACAAATCGAGAGGGACCAGGAGGGAATGTTTACCCTTGCCCAGTCACAGGGGAGGTCATAGAGTCATACCACCCTTCAGTCCAAACAGTCCATGCCAAACATAATTCCAAACTAAACTAGTTCCCCTGCCTGCTCCTGGCCCATATCCCGCCATTTGTAATCTGGGCAGGAAGAGTCCAGAGGAGCCGAGGATGAGAGAGAAAAGCAGTCCATCTGTCGATAGAATATGGTCATGTTATCTGAAACAGCAGAAGGGAATGAGGATTTAATTGAGAGTTGAGAGAGGTGAAAGCTCAGAGGAGGAGTGAAGATCAGACAAGGAAGGATGGGAAAGACCAAGATGTGACTTAGTGATAGAGACAGATTGACCCCATCATTGTGAACAGGGAAAGGATGGTGCAGTATTTAACCAAATGTAAGAATCATGTCTTGTTATTTTTGTGAGTTAAAAACCTATGGTCTGAAGGAGAAAAAACGGATTTATCAGGATGGCCACACAATTTCAAACCAAGAAATTTGATTGTAACCTATTGTGAACTTGTTTCTTCGTGACTATGGCTTCAGCAGATGATCAGGAGCCAAGGGGTTGGCTCTCAGCTAATGGAGCAGGCTGGTAATGGAAACAAGTCACAGAGACACAGACACAGAGAGAGAGAAAGATACTGAAGTGGGTGCTGTTGTTCTCCCCAGCACAAGCTGTCTGTTCTCTGAAATAAAAGATGAGGTTTAAATTTGAAGAAATTCCTGCAGCAACTACCATAAGCTGACTTTTGAATTGAGAAATCAGAGACAGTTTCCAAATGAATCAATCACTTTGTACTTCTTACAAACCAGAAGATTCCAGCGAAAGTTATCTGAATACCAAGGTTCTGGCTAGCCGAAGATAGATCATCTCAATATTGGAATTGGGAAGCAAAGATCAGTTTTTTTTTTCTTTACCTTTGCCAATAATCTATGTTCCCCATTTGTTTATCTGTATACGTGTGTGTGAGGGGAGGGTGGTTTATAAGGCATTAGAGCTTTCAGTTAGTGGTGTTATATGCCAGTGGTTTACATCTGTTTACTTGTGGCTATAGTCTAATTATTTACAATAAATAATAACTTTTGTTTAGTACTCAAACCTGGTCCATGCTTTCTATCAGAGATAAAAGGTACTGCAGATGCTGGAGAATCCGAGATAACAAGCATGGGGCTGGATGAACACAGCAGGTCAAGCAGCATCATAGGAGCAGGAAAACTTGACGTTTCGGGCCTAGCATTTCTGATGAAGGGTCTAGGCCCGAAACGTCAAGTTTTCCTGCTCCTATGATGCTGCTTGACCTGCTGTGTTCATCCAGCCCCATGCTTGTTATCTCATGCTTTCTATCAGCTTGGTCTGAAGTCAGATAAATTGAGTGTAAAACTTTAAAAAAAGTTAGCATTTGGTTAGACTCTGAGATTGGCACCATCTGATTGAGGGTACACTACCTCAGTGGGTTGTAACACAAAGGAGAATCTTCAGTCCATTGTAAAAACATTTCAGACCTGCCAAGAGACTGGTGGCAGCAGGAGAGGTAGGAACGCCCTGGAGAAGGAGAATGAGTTACTTCAAAGCTGGGAAATCACAAGGTGATAGTCGGGAGGAACAGTCTCAGGTGCAGGTTCTGCTGGTGAGTGAATGGACATTGGAGGCTCCATGAGTAAAGTTATAATCCCCGGTGGGTAAAGGAAAACATTTTTAAAAAGGCACAGTATTACAGGCTGGGGAAACAGAAAGTAAGGAAAGCTCAGATCAAATATTTAACAATAGCACCACGAGACAGTAAGGCCATAAGATGTAGGAAAAAGATACAGGCCATTCAGCCCATTGAGTCTGGTCCACTGCTATTTAATGACATCATGGTTGATCAGATAATCCCCATAACCCTCAATTTCCTATCTGATTAAAAATCCATCAATCTTAGCCTTGAATATGCATAGAAATCAATAGAAGCAATTTAAATTGATGTCACAAACCCAGGGACATTGCAAAGCCAGAGTTAAGGGAATAAAAGGGTAAATTGGAAGCTGCGGGCCCAATGGACGAAGAAAGTTAGGAATCTTTACAGTGGCTTTTGAAAAAGTGGGAGACCCTTCATTAAAACCACAACAAAGGCATAAAGCATTTATTTAAAATGCAGGGAACAGGAATCATCCAGGAAAAGGCCAAGGAAGAAATGGGATGATAATTAAAGTCACAGATTGTGTGAATAAGATGGAAAAAAATATGCTAAAGAACTGAATTAACCTCCAAAAGCTGTGGATAGCAGGAGTCAATTAGTAAATGGTGATTGAAGTGGACATTGTTTATTGAAACTGCAGGCAGCAGGAACAATGCAGTAAAACTGTTAAGGAAATGGGAATCATTTGCTACAGTGGGTTCCATCCAATGGAACTGCTGAAAGTGTGGGAAATCCCTTCCGTACGACAACTGTTCTATAACGGCAAAATGAAGGCCTTGTCAAGCACGGAAAACTCAATAATCACATCAAAAAGACACAACTAAAATAATTTTGCCAGGAAGATTTAATTTCAGAGATGAATCAAATAGTTCACAGAGCTGGACATCTGAAGAAAATAATCCTTGGGATCACAGAATTACTTCCAAACTAGATACTAAATAAGAAGCTGAACAAGTCAGTATTCTTTTGTATATGATTGAGAATGTAGCTGAGGATGTTATCAAGGAGTTAAAGAAACAACCCACCTTTTTAACTAAGTCCTGAAACACTTCAACAAATTACTTTAACCTCAGAATAGATAAAATTCTCAAAAGAGCAAAAATTGGTAGAAGAGCTGAATATCCTGTGAAATCCAAGGAAAATGTCATTGATGATCTCCACAGATGAGTGGAAAATGCAGCTTTGGTGATTGAAAATCAGAGTTCACAAGAGACACAATTGTTGTCAGGATTGCTGATGAGTCTTTGGAAAGTGTATTAAAATGGAGAAAATATTTGATTCTAGAGAAAGCCATTTAGATGGTGAGTGATGCAGAAGTCTGGAAGCAACACAGAAACGGAAGATGAAACTTGGCACAGGACATCAGAATCCATTCAGTTCTGAAAGAATAATACTACAAATAACACATGACAAACCAGTAAAGCAAATAGGACAGACAGCGGACACTAAACGTCCTTGATAGTGCTGTGGGACAAAGAAACCTCACAGGCACAGACAGTGCACAGGTACTAAAAATGAATGTTTATCTATTACACATGAAGTAACTCCCAGAAAATGTGCCAAAGTAGGACATGGTCAGAGAAAAGCATGTCATATAGCTACTCACACAAAGAGGAAGGTGGCTGAACCCAAACAGAAGGCAGCATCCATTGCGATAAGCTATGTTGGCATACGAAATGGAGAGAATGCAAACAAATCAACATTGAAGTGAAAGGTTTACCTGCTTCAGCTTGAGAACAATAAGACGCTGGCACAGTTTGAAGATAGGTCACAAGTGGCGGTGGGAGGGTGGGGGGGGTGGGGTTGCAGGGGGTGCGGTGGTGAACAGGCATTTGGTACATTTGCCTTCATTGGTCAGAACATTGAGTATGGGAGTTGGGAGGTCATGTTGCTGCTTTACAGGACATTGGTTAGGCTACTTTTCGAATACTGTTCAATTCTGGTCGCCCTGGTGTTGTTAAATCAGAATCATGTTGGTAAATCAACATGAAAGATGTTGTTAAATCAGAAAGTGTGCAGTGAATATTTACAAGGATGATACTGGGTCTCAAGTGTTCGAGTTGAGAGGAGAGGCTGGATAGGCTGGGGTTATTTTCCCTGGAGCATCGGATGCTGAGGGGTGACCCATAGGAATTTATAAAATCATGAGGGGCATGGAAAAGGTATTTTTCCAAGGGTAGCGGGGTCTAAAACTAGAGGGAAAAGCAGCTTTACAGGGATAGGGTAGGGGAGTGGGTTTGGATGGGATGCAAAAAGTAAAAGCTTGCAGCACAATGGCTGGGTTCAATTCCAGCATCGGGTGACCATCTGGAGTTTGCACATTCTCCCCTGTCTGTGTCAGTTTCCTCCGGATGCTCCGGTTTCCCCCCACAGTCCAAAGATTTGCAGGCTAGGTGGATTGGCCATGCTACAGTGTCAAGGGATGTGTAGGCTAGGTGGATTAGCTATGGGAAAGGCAAAGTTACAGTTATAGGGGAGCCGGGTGGGTCTGGGTAGGATGCTGTTTGGAGGGTTGGTGTAAACACGGGCTGAACGGCCTGCTTCCTGTAGGGATTCTGTGATTCTATATGAGTTGTCTCAGTACCAGGAGGGAGGTTTATAGTTGGGGGGTGGGGGGTCCCAAGTGGTCAGTTTGGACCTTACTTTCTTGATCTACCGCAGTGGTTTAGATTTGGATGTCATAGTTTTTCAGACAATATAAGAGTTGGGGGAGCTGTAAACTCTGAGAAGGAGAGTGGTGTGCTTCAAGAGAGAGGGTGTGTGGTAGGTGATATTTAACATAGAGAAGGACAAGGTGAAAGATTTTGTTAAGAAGAGTCCGTTTTTCCTGACCTCCCTCGGATGCAGCACTCTCTGTGCCAGCAGCAGATTATGGGGCTCCAGACCCACTGCAGATACCCGAGGGTTTCATCCAGCCAGACAGTCCAGTGCAGTGGGGAGGGAATACAGCACTGTCAGAGGTGGCATCTTTTGAATGTATTACTGACCTGAGGTCCCTCCTGCTCTTGTGGGTGGATTAAAAGATTGCAAGGCACTGCTTGAAGGAAACCATCAGAGTTCTCACTGCTTCTCCTGGCCAATGTTTGCTCCGCCATTGTCTCATGGAAACAGACTATCTCATTATCATCTCATTGCAGCTGCACAGGACATTGGTTAGGCCACCTTTGGAAGACTGCATGCAATTTTGGTCTCCCTGCTATAGGAAGGATGTTGTTAAACTTGAAAAGGTTCAGAAACAATTTACAAGCATGTTGCCAGGGTTGGAGGGTTTGAGCTATAGGGAGAGGCTGAATAGGCCGGGACTATTTTCCCTGGAGTGTTGGAAGCTGAGGGGTGACCTTATAGAGGTTTATAAAATCATGAGGGGCATGGATAGGGTGAATATCCAAGGTCTTTTCCCAGGATAGGGGAGTCCAAAATTAGAGGACATAGGTTTAAGGTGAGAGGGGAAAGATTTAAAAGGGATCTGAGGGGTGACTTTTTTGCACAGAGGGTGGTGCATGTATGGAATGAGCTGCCAGAGGAAGTGATTGAGGCTGATACAATTACAACATTTAAAAGGCATCTGGATGGGTATATGGATAGGAAGGGTTTATAGCGTGATGGGCCAAATGCTGGCAAATGGGAATAGATTAATTTAGGATATCTGGTCGATATGGACATGTTGCACTGAAGGGTCTGTTTCCGTACAACTCTATGACTCAATGCTAGGTGTGGGATCCTGCCGTGTGCCACATTTCCTACATGATAACTATAGTTAAAGTTCAAAAGGGATTCATTGGCTGTAAAATGCTTGTGGTGTCCTGAGGATGTGACAGGCACTACAGAGATGCAGCAAGTCTTTCTTCAATTGTGTGATTTCTGCCTGGAGAACAACACTCCAGGCAGTTGTTTGCTGACAAAATGAGGGGTGAGGCGGAGATGGGGCTGGGGGGGGAGAGAGTTGGAGCCATTAGAAAACAGGGAGGGGAGGGGAAACAAAGCCACCCCAACTGTGTGAAATTCCTCCAACATAGCTGGGAGTAAATGAGGGGAGTTACGAGGGAATGGATACAGAGCTGACTAAAGTGAACAGGGAAATCAGATAAAGAGATAAGTAAATTGAAATTCAGTGTAGTTAAGGAGGTATTTTAGAGTGGTCAGAAAAGTTACCTTTCAGTGAGATAGAAATATGTCTCTTTCATGGTTAACAAAGGATGTTAAAGGTTGTATCAAATTGAGAGGAAAGGTGTATCATTTCCACAAAGATATGGCATGTCAGAAGACTGGACAGAATATAAGGGACAGGAACGAATGACTAAAAGATTAACAAGGAGGGAAATATTAGGACTCGAGTGAAAACTAGCTAGAAATATAAAAATAGTAAAAGTTTCTACAGATATCCAAAATGAACATTGTAAATAAAGTGGTCCTCTAAAGAGTGAATCTGGGAAATTAACAACGGAAGTTAAGGAATGAATTGACAGATATTTTGCATCTGTCTTTGCTGTAGAGAATGTGAATAACATCTCAGAAATGATGTCGGATCTGGAGGTAAAAGGCAGGAAGAAACTTGAAACAATTGCATCACCAGAGAGAGGGTACTGAGTGGCCCTGGCCCTGATGAATGTTGGGGTCTGAAATGAAATGGTTCAAAGTATTTGCTTTCTTCTTATAACTGGCCCAAAATTCCTGAGATTCTGGAAAGTTCCTATCAGGTTGGAAAATTGCGAAAGGGATTCCTCTATTCCAGACAAGGAAGAAGCAGAAAACAGGAAACCACAAGCCATTAACTTGACATCTACCAAAGGCAAATTTATTAAGCAGGATATCAGAGGGTATTTAGAAAATCTCAGTGCAATGGGGCAGAGTCAACAGGGTTTTGTGTAAGGGAAATCACATTTAACAAATCATTGCAGCATTATGAAGGAGCAATAAGCAGCATGGGTAAAGGGGAATTTCAAAATGTACATTTCCAGCAGACATTTTTCAAAGTATCACATCACAGGCTATTGTACAAAATAACGGCCTTGATGTAGGGCATAACATATTAACATGGATCAAGGATTGGTTATTTAACAAGAAACTGAGAGTAAGCATAAATGGGTGACTCTGGGCTGAAAAGATGTAACAAGTCGAGTGCCTCAGGGAATTGGTGCTGAACCTTAAACAATTATAATTTACATAAATTATTTGGATGATGGGACTGTAGGTATGAAACATAGATAAATGGAAAGTAAGGTGTAAGGAGGACCTTAGGAACCTTCAAAGGGATATAAATAGAATCTATACAGTGTGGAAGCAGGCCATCCAGCCCTCCAAAGAGCATTCCACCCAGACCAATGCTGCTACCCCACATTTCCCATGGCTAATCACCCTAAACTGCACATCCCTGAACATTATGGGCAATTTAGCATGGCCAGTCCCACCCAACCTGCACATCTTTGGTCTGTTGGAAGAAACTGGAGCACCCAGAGGAAACCCATGCAGACACGGACAGAATTCCCACAGACAGTCACCTGCTGATGGAATTGAACCCAAGTCCCTGGTGCTGTGAGGCAGCAGCGCTAACCCCTAAGCCACTGTGCCACCAATAAAATAGGTTCCATGAAGGGGCAAAAATTTGGCAGATCAAGTGCAATATTGGAAAATCATATCCACTTTGGCAGGAAAGATAGATTTAAAAAAGCATACTATCTAAATAGAGATTTCAGAACTCCGTGGAACAGAGGGATGTGGGTGTCCTGCTACATGAATCACAAACATGTTACTGTGCAGGTACAGCAAGTGATGAGGAAGGCAAATGGAATGTTATCACTTACTGCAAGGAGAATGGAATATAAAAATAAGATGTTACAGTTGTAAAGGTGATTGGTGACATTGTAGACATTGTGTACGGTTTAGGTCTCCTTATCTAAGAAATGATATAAATGCATTAGAAGCAGTTTAAAAAAAGATCTACAAGACTGATAACTGGGATGGGGAGGCTATCTTATGGGACATTTGAATTTAGAAGAATGGGGGGTGATTTGAAGAGACCTGATGTGGTGGGTTCTGAGTGATTTCCCTTCTGGGAGAGTCTAGAATTAATGGGAAAGTTTCAAAATAAGGAAGTGCCCATTTAAGACAGATTTGAAGAGTTTTTTTTTTCTCTCAGAGAGTTGTGAGTCTTGGTAACTCTCTTCCCCAGAGGGTGGTGGAAGGCAGAGGTAGACAGATTCTTGACTCACCAGGGAGTCAAAGGTTATTGGGGGCTTGAATAATTTGGATTTGAGGTTAAAGCCAGAACACCCACAATTTTATTTAATGGCAGGGCAGGCTTGAAGGGCTGAATGTCCTCTTCCTGCTAATGCGTATGATTGTTCTTAGGGCTCTGTAGCAACACAGTATCATTCTCAACGAGCTGAAAATTCTCACTTCCTTTGCAACAATGGAGTTACTTAAAACTCTACGCTCCCCCTTCCACGCTGCCCCCCCCTCCCCCAGCCCCCCCACCACCCTGTTAACAGCCTCTGGCCCATCTCCTGTCAGTCCTGTAGGTGAATTAATTCATGAATGTAAAATATCTAGAACTGAAAGTAACAGCAGCAATGATCAATTGTCATAAACCTATCTGGGTCACTAATGTCCTTTAAGGAAGCAAATCCACCATCCTTAGTTGGTCTGGCCTACATGTGACTCCAAACCTACAGTAAGGTGGCTAACTCTATCCTGCCCTCTGAAATAGCCCAGTAAATAACCCAGTTCAAGGGCAATTAGGGATGGACAACAAATGCTGGCTATATCTGTGACACCCAGATGGCATGAATGGAATTTTTTTTATATAAAAGGCCTTGGGACACTTCCTGGACAATGATCGAGACAGGAGGGGGGTAGTGGGCGCAGAGGCTTTCTTCTGGCTGTTCAGCAATGGAGGCATCACCATGGAGCCCTGTGGCTCCCTCTGTGGTCAATGGGGGCTCCCGGTGTCTCCCTCTCCCTCTGTGCACTATGGGTGCTGGTTGGCAGTGTCGGTGAGGGTGTTGGCATGCAGCAACTTGGTGGGGATGGTGAATGGGGTAGCGATGGATGGGAGTTGGGAACATTGACTGCAGCTCCTGTTTGCCATGCAGGGTTCATGCTTCTGCAGTCGGAACGATGGCTCCCTCTCTGTCTGGGAATCCTGCTCCTGGGCACAGCTCACACTGTTGTCTCGGTGAAAGGGAGTCACTTGGCCAGTCACAGCTCGCTGAGCCAATCCCGCTTCTGGAACAAGCTCTGGGCCGTTCTGTTTATTGAGGTAAGGCAAGCTGTGTGATTCAAATGAACTAAAAGGAGCCACCCTTTACATAGGAACAGGAAGAGGCCATTCAGTCCTTCAGCTCTGTTATTCAATTAGACTGGAACTGATCCCTAGCTTGACCATTTAGCAGCCTTCTCTTCCTTATAATTCAGTCAGATCCAGTTATTCAAGCCTTGGGTGATCAAAGGCTGCATTATATTATTCAGGAAAATCCCCTGAAGACATACTGCAAAACCTGTTGGTCACTCATCCTCTGTAACTGACTTGCTTTCAGTAGAGCACAGTCTTACCAGGTTTAGGTTCGCTGTGGAAGGGCAGAAACCCAAAACACCAATCCTGAGTTGGGAAAGGACCATTTTCAACGGGATGAGAACATTAGGAATAACATGAAATGTCAGCCAAAAGTCTTCTGTAGGTATCTCAGTATGAAAGAAGTCGGAATAAGCACCATGGTGCTGGTTAGGGACAAACAAGGGGATCTAGCCATAGGGCCAGAGGGCATGACTGAGAAACTAAGCATGCTACTCTCTAGAGTTTAGGAGAATGAGAGGAGATCTAACTGAGGTATACAATTTGCCAAAGGGATTGACAATTCAGATGTAGAGAGGATGTTTCCCCTCATGGGTAATTTAGAACGAGAGGTTATCGTTTTCGAGTAAGGGGGAGCAGATTTAAAACAAAGATGAGGAGGAATTACTGTTCTGGAAAGGTTATGAATCTGTGGAATTCACTGCCCCAGAGTGCGGTCGATGCTGGGACACTGAGTATATGTAAGGAGGATAATTTAATTAATAAAGGGTTAAAAGGTTATAGAGAACGGGTGGGAAAGTAGAGTTGAGGCCCAGATGAGATCAGCTACAGACCCATGGCACTGTGGTTGACTCTCAACTGCCCTCTGGATAATTAGTGAATATTGTCCCATCCAGTGACACGCACATCCTGTGAATGAATCATATCAAACAGCACAGCAATCTAGAGGGGCTGAATGGCCCACTCCTGCTCCTGGTTCTTATGTTCTTACATATACGTCACATTTGTATTTACCAAGGAAGAAAGTGCTGCCAAGGTCTTAGTGACAGAGGAGCTGGTGAAACACTGGATGGTGTAAAAATTGATAAAGAGAAAGCTAGAAGGAGAAAAAAAATAGTAAAACTTGTGATGATGTGTACTGGAGATAAAAGGTACTGCAGATGCTGGAGAATCCGAGATAACAAGCATGGGGCTGGATGAACACAGCAGGTCAAGCAGCATCATAGGAGCAGGAAAACTTGACGTTTCGGGCCCAAACCCTTCATCAGGGTTTAGGCCCGAAATGTCAAGTTTTCCTGCTCCTATGATGCTCCATGATGTGTACTGGTTTGATTTGGTTTGTGTAGAACAGAGCTCCCAGTGCATTCATTTTCTAACTGTTACAGATTTTTATATTGGATTTTGACTGCTTGTACATAAAGTTAATAAAATCACCAGGATCTCAGTTAATAAACTATTGAATCAGATTTATAGAAAGACCCAGAAGAAGAAAGGTAATGATGGACAATGGTCATAATTTTCTATTGTTCCTGGGGTACAGGGTCAGGCTTGGGGCCTGGAAAACTGCGCATGTTCCATCCGTGTCCATAAACACAGGTAAGGACAAACCCAGCAATTCCAGGCCAGCAGGAAATCATTTAGAAACAATAAACTGGAATTAAATTAGCCATCACATCAACAAAAGAGAGATTCCTGAAGGTAAGCAATTACAGATTTGTTTCATGTTTAATTAACATGATCACGTTGTTCAGTGAGCTAACAGAGATGGTTGAAGAGGGCAACATGGTTAAATTTGGTGCAAGGGAAATTCTAAAAGATAAGCTGCCACAAAATCAGCTCTTCAGAAACATTGAGGGCTGTAGAATAAAAGAGACAATAGCCACATGGATGCAGAGTTGGCTGAATGACAGGAAACAGAGAAGCACAGTGAATGGTTGTGTTTTTGGACTGGACTGAAAGCTGTACATTGGCTGCAAGAACAGAGGGAGTTGAGGCTGACTGTAAACAACCTGTGATAGAGGAGGTTGACAAAGTGTCACCCTAGGTTTTATAAATAGATTATAAAAGTGAGAAAGTTACAATAAAATGCTGGTTCGGCCTCACTTAGAGAATATGGTTGAGTTCTGGTATTTCTGCCAAACAAAGAGACATTGGGGTGCAGGTTCATAGTTCCTTGAAGGTTGGGTCGCAGGTCGACAAGGCAGTGAAGAAGGTATTCGGTACGCTTGCCTTTATTGGTCAATGCGTTGATTATAGGAGTTGGGAGATCATGTTGCAGCTGTACAGGACATTGGTTAGACCACTTTTGGAATACTGCATTCTGTTCTGGTTTCCCTGCTGTAGGAAGGATGTTCTGAAATTTGAAAGGACTCGGAAAAGATTTCCAAGGATTTTGCTAGGGTTGGAAGGTTTGAGCTATAGGGGAGGCTGAATAGACTGGGGCTATTTTTCCTGGAGTGTCAGAAGCTGAGGGGTGACCTTATAGAGGTTTATAAAATCATGAGGAGCATGGATAAGGTGAATAGCCAAGGTCTTTTCCCAGGGTAGGGGAGTGCAAAACTAGAGGGCATAAGTTTAAGGTGAAAGGGGAGAAATTTTTCATGCCGAGGGAGGAGTTTAGAGGGATATGGGCCAAAAGCTGGCAAATGGGCTAGATTCATTTAGGATATCTGGGCAGCATGGACGAGTTGGATCAAAGGTGCTGTACATTTCTATGACTCTGTGCTTCGAGGAATGATGACAAGGCACAATAGAGTGAGCAGAAAAGGTGACAACAGGATTGAGGACATTCAGATATGTAGACAGGTTGGAAAGGCTGAGACTTAAAACAAACACGGAGATCGCTGGAGAAACTCAGCAGGTCTGGCAGCATCTGTGGGAGAGAGAAAAACAGAGTTCTAGTGCACTGTCACTCTTTCTCAGAAAGGGGTTGGACAAAGTTTTTTATAGTTTTGATGTGGGGGTGAGAAGAGGATCGAGGGGGCAGACAAATGCAGGAAGTGTTCAGCTTGGACAACAGAGGATTTGGTCGAGGCATTCCGAATCACAAGGGATCTGGTCGGAGTGGACAGGGGAGAAAGTGGTGGAAGGATTAAGAACCTGATGACATAGATTTATGGTGATTGGCAAAAATAGAAACATAGAAATGTAGAAAATAGGTGCGGGAGTAGGCCATTCGGCCCTTCGAGCCTGCACCACCATTTAATACGATCACGGCTGATCACACGATCTCAGTATCCCATTCCTGCCCTCTCTCCATATCCCTTGATCCATTTAGCCATAAGGGCCATGTTCAGCTCCCTCTTGAATAAATCTAATGAACTGGCCCCAACAGCTTCCTGTGGGAGAGAATTCCACAGGTTCACAACTTTCTGAGTGAAGAAATTCTCCCTCATCTCAGTCCTGAATGGCTTACCCCTTATTCTTAGACTGTGATGCCTTGTTCTGCACTTCCCCAACATCGGGAACATTTAGCAATAGTGATGTGAGGAAAAGAATTTCCATCACTGTCTGGGAGGGTGGTGGAAGCAGATACAAGCCGGACCATTCAGAAAGGAATTGGCTCTGTTCCTGAGAGGTGTGGGAGGATGGATGGGGGATGGGGGTACAGAAGAACATTCTGCAAAGCCAGAGAGAGAAAGAGATGGTGGGGGTTGTGGGGTTGGTGGGGGGAGGTGGTGGTGGTGGTTGGAGGCCGGACTGTGCGAGCAACTGGAAGGAGAAAGATCCCACGTTGAGCCTGGGAACAGCTCCATCAGTCTGAGCCTGTGTGAACAATCAGCCTCATTACAACAAACACATTCTCAAATGTCACTGTCTCGACAGACAATAGAGTCTCTCAGCCATTTCTTAAACTTTTTGCTGTTTTGAAGCCAAGTTATTTATCTGCTCAATGGAGGTAGTATTCCCCACCCTTCTCCCAGTTCCATTCCCCCACCTCCCTATGCCCCTCACTTTCTCCACAGCTCCTCTCGCTTCCACTGCCCCACTTCCCCTTATGTCCCCTCGCTTCCCTTTTTCTGCTCTCTCCCCTCCCCTCACTTCCCCTCCGTCTCTTACCCTTTCCTTTCCTTTTCCTCAGTAGCCCCACCTGTCTCCTACTTCTCATTTCTCCCTTCCTTACCTCATTTCCCCTTTCCTTCTCCCTCCTGCTCCCATTCTACTGCCTCTCCCCTCTCTTTGCCTCTTTGTGTGGTATTTATTAGGCCCCCTCTGTTTCCAGCCCCAGCAAGCTGGGAGTTTCTCGAATCCATATCCTGGCTGTGATTAGCTCAAGTGGCTGAAGGTGAGGGAAAGGTGAGCAGGAAGGGAGAGGGGTGGAAGGTTCTACTGCAGAGTTTGAGACGGACTTTAGAGAGAGTGGGGGGACAGAGAGGGAGAGAGGAGGAACAGAAGGAGGTTGGGGGGGGATGCAGAGACAGAGAAACAGATGGAATGATGGTGGGAGTGGTTGGGGAGCAGGTGTCTGAGAGAAACTGAGAATTCAGAAAGGTGACCCGGGGGCAGGTTGTGGGGGTTTAGAGTGTGTGGGTTTGAAGGGCAGGGTGTGGGGGCAGGGGATATGGGGGGTAGGGTGTGGAGGACGGGGTATGGGGGTCAGGGTGTGATGGATGGGGTGCAGGGGCATGGTGTGGGAGCAGGGATGTGGGGGACAGAGTGATGGGGCAGGGTGTGGGGGCCAGGGTGTGGGGGCAGGGGTATGGGAGTTTGGAGTGTGCGGGTTTGGGGGTGGGGTGTGGGGGCAGGTTTTGGGGGTGGGTGTGGGGGCAGGGGGCAGGTTTGGGGGCGGCAGTGTGGGGTTGAGTGTGGGGGTGGGGTATGGTGGTGGTGTTGTGGGGGTGGAGTGTGTGGACAGAGTATGGGTGAAGGGGTGTGGGGGCAGTGTGTGGGAGACGGGGTGTGGGGGCGGTGTGTGGGGGAAGGGGGTTTGGAGGTACGGTGTAAGGGGTGGAGTTTGGGGGCAGTGTGTATGGTGGTGGTGTGTGTGGGGGCATGGTGTGGAGGTGTGGTGTGGGGGGTGGGATGTGGCGGTTGGTTTGGAGGCGGGTTGTGGCGGGATATGGTGTGGGCAGGGGGTGTTGGGGTAGGGTATTGGGTGTGGGGACAGAGTTTTGGGGTGGGGTGTGGGAGCAGGGGGTGGCATGTGCAGGTGGGGGCTAGGATGGGGTGTGGGGACATGGTGTGGGAGCAGGGGTGTTGGCGATGGAATGTTGGGGGAGGGGTTGTGTTGTTGGGTGTTGGGGACTGGGTGTGGGGGCAGAGTTTGGGGGTGTGGTGTGGGAGCATGATTTGGGGGGCAGGGTGTGGGGTGTGGGGGTTGGTGGTGGCAGGGTATGGGTGCAGGCTTTGGGGCCTAAGTTTGGGGGCAGGGTATGGGGGTAGAGTTTGGGGGCAGGGTGTGGGGGAGTGGGGTGTGGGTGCAGGCTTTGGGGGCAGGGCTTGGGGGCAGGGTATGGGGGTAGGGTGTAGGGGCAGGATTTGGGGGGCAGGCTGTGGGGTGGGGTGTGGGGACAGAGTTTGGGGGTAGCGTTTGGGGGGGCAGGGTTTGGGGGCAGGGTTTGGGGCAGCGTTTGGTGGGCAGTGTTTGGTGGCAGCATTTGGGGGGCAGGATTTGGGGGCAGAGTTTGGTGGGCAGGTTTTTGGGGGGCAGAGTTTGGGGGCAGGTTTTTGGGGGCAGGGTTTGGGGGTAGTGTTTAGGGTTCAGGGTTTGGGGGCAGCATTTGGTGGGCAGTGTTTGGTGGCAGCATTTGGGGGGCAGGGTTTGGGGGCAGCGTTTGGGGGGGTGCAGGTTTTTGGTGGCAGGGTTTGGGGGCAGGTTTTGGGGGAGTGGGGATTTTGCTGGCAGAGTTTGGGGGGCAGGGTTTGGGGGAAGCATTTAGTAGGTAGCATTTGGTGGCAGCATTTGGGGGGCAGAGTTTGGGGGCAGAGTTTGTGGTAGAATTTGGGGGCAGGTTTTAGGGGCAGATTTTGAGGGGCATGTCTTTGGTGGCAGAGTTTGGGGGGAAGGGTTTGGGGGCAGAGTTTGGGGGGAGGTATTTGGGGGGCAGAGTTTGGTGGGCAGGGTTTGGGGGAAGGTTTTTGGGGGGGCACGTTTTTTGTGGCAGAGTTTGGCAGGGCAGGGTTTGGGGGCAGGTTTTTGGGGGCAGGGTTTTGGGGGGCAGGGTTTGTGGGCAGGTTTTTGAGGAGCAGGGTTTGGGGGCAGAATTTGGGGGCAGAGTTTGGGGGCAGGTTTTTGAGGGGCAGGGTTTGGTAGGCAGGGTTCAGTGGGCAGGGTTTGGGGGGGGCCAGGGCTTGGGGGCAGGTTTTTGAGGGGGCAAGGTTTGGGGGCAGGTTTTTGGGGGGCAGAGTTTGTGGGCAGGTTTTTGGGGGGCAGGGTTTGGGGGGCAGAATTTGGGGGCAGAGTTTGGAGGCAGGTTTTTGGGGGGCAGGGTTTGGGGGCAGGTTTTTGGGGGGCAGGGTTTGGTGGACAGGGTTTGTGGGTGGGGAATTCAAAACAAGGGAAGTGAACGCAGTGTGAAAGCTGTTGGGGATTGCCTTCTGTAAAGATGATGATGATGCCATGGGTAGGGGTTTCAGTGGAAAGCTGCCAGCCAGAGTAGGGTCAGTTTTGGTTTTGCTTCTTGCGCTAAGCATGTGCCCCCGGCAGGCTATGGATTCACTGGGTCTGGGAGAGGAAAAGGAAACCATTTTTACTGTGGGCCATCTCAGGCTGCATCAGGCTGGCAGCAGTGGCATGGGGTGTATGAGCAGCCCACCCAGACTGAGTGACCTTTCCCAGACCAAGTGACCTTTTCTGGACCTAGTGACCTTTCATGGACAGGGTGACCTTTCCTCGACGGGTGACCTTTCCTGGACGGGTGACCTTTCCCGGATGGGGTGACCTCCATTCTGAATGTCACCCCGCCCCACCCCCAAGAAGAGGTGCAAAGGTCAGGAGGTGACCAGGGAACGGGGAAATGACTTGCTGAGTTCAGTGTCTCCATGGACACTTCTGTCGTTCTCTACTTCATGATATTTAGGTACAAAATTTGCACCTTGACCCATCTGTGCTCCCTGTCCTTTCGTACCCTTCATGGTTGTTCCTATGACTCTACGCCGTACTAGCAATCTTACACCTAACAACCCCCTAGTCTGGTTCAGGGCTTGGTGCTGTGACCTTCTGGTCCAGTCACCAATATTTCATTCTGACCCTTGTCTGACAGCCTTGGGTTTAGTTTAAGAATATCTTTCAGATGGATCAGCAGACACACATACACACGCACACTCATACATACGCATGCACACGCACGCACACAGACACACACATAAACACAGATACACGGATACACAGACATACACGCACACACGTGCATGTACGCAGACACACACACAGACATAGATACACGCATACACAGACACACACGCACACACATGCACAAACACAGACCTACCCACGCACACATTCACATGGACACACTCACGTGCACACACACATACACATACAGATACACACAGACACAGACACACACACATGCAGACACACATGTACACACAGACACGCACACATATGCGCACACACATAGACACACGCGCATGTGAGTGCACACACACAGACACATACGTACACACACACACCTGCACTCACAGACACAGACACACATGCACACACAGACACATGCGCGTGCGCACACACACATGCACAAGCACAAGCACAGACACACACACACACACACACACACACACACACACACGCATGCTTCAACCCCTCTGCTCAGTGGAACTGACACACTCAAATAGTTAATGATTCCACAGGTGGTCAGGCTTTCCTGAATTTAGGAATGCTTATGAGTGTCCCTCTTTCCCAGGTCTGTGGATCGTTCACTGCAGAGGTGGGCACCCATCAGCATGTAAAGCTGCACCATGCCTACACCAATGTCATTGGCCTGGGCGACTCCAGCACCTGGAAGGCCCCTTTCTTCCCACGTTATATCTACCTGTTCGTCCTGCCCCTGGCAGTGCCTGTCATCACACCGATCGTGGCAATGGGTAAGTGCCTACTGACTGGCATGGCTCCTGGGGACAGAGCTACTGGTGTTGCTGCTTCTTGTCAGAGTCTGGTTTTAATCAGAGAGCATCCTCAAAGGCCCCTTTCCTGAACACTCTGACTTGAGAAAAGGACAGTGTATATGTGTTTACAATTGTTCATGGGATGAGTATTGCTGGCTTGGTCAGAGTCAACCCCATTGCTGTGGGTCTGGAGTTACGTGGAGGCCAGACCAGGTAAGGATGGCAGTTTCCTTCCCTAAAGGACATTAGTGAGCCAGATGGGATTTTATGACAATTGATAGTACCTGGGAAATAACAATGAAGACCATTAGACCATAAGATATAGGAGAAGAATTAGGCTATTCAATCCAAGGAAAAAAGAGTTAACGTTTCAGGTCCGATGACCCTTCCTCAGAACTAATGGTGGGTGTTAGAAGCAAGGGACTGGCATGGGTAGAGAATTGGCTGACTGGCAGAAGGCAGAGAGTGGGGGTAAAGGAGTCTTTATCAGGATGGCAGCCGGTGACTAGTGGAGTTCCACAGGGGTCAGTTTTGGGACCACAACTATTCACATTATACGTTAACGATGTAGATACTGCTAAGTCCAGATGATACAGAGATAGGCAGAGGGACAGGTACCCGAAACGTTAACTCTGTTTTTTCCCTCGATGCTGCCAGACCTGCTGAGCTTTTCCTGCAACTCTGTTTTTGTTCCTTCTGCAGCCTCCCCACTTCCTACCTGTCCCTCTGCCTATCTCTGTGTCTTTTGGACTTAGCAATATCCACATCGTTAATGTATAGCATGAATAGGTATTGTCCCAACGCTGACCACTGTGGAACTCCACTAGTCACTGGCTGCCAAACTGAAAAAGGCCCCTTTATCCCCACTCTCTGCCTTCTGTCAGTCAGCCATTTCTCTCTCCATGCCAGTACCTTGCTCCTAACACCATGGGCTCTTATCTTATTTGGCAGCCTCCTGTGGGGCTCCTTGTCAAAGGCTTTCTGGAAATCCAAATAGATCACATTAACTGGCTCTCCATTGTCTAACCTACTCATAACCTCCCCAAAGAATTCTAACAGATTTGTCAGGTATGACCTCCCCTTCACAAAGGGGATGACCCAGCCCTATTTTACTATGCACTTCCAAGTGCTCAGCAATCTCATCCTTAATAATGGACTCAAAAACCTTAACCAACAACCGAGGTCAGGCTAACTGGCCTATAATTTCCTGTCTTCTGTCTCCCTCCCTTCTTAAACACAGGTGTTACATTAGCTATTTTCCAGTCCTCTAGAACTCTCCCTCACTCCAGTAACTCCTGAAAGATTACCACCAATGTCTCTACAATCTCCTCAGCTATCTCCTTCAGAACTCTGTGGTTTAGTCCATCTGGTCTGGGTGATTTACCCACCTTCAGACTTTCCAGCTTCCCCAGCACCTTCTCCTTAGTGATGGCCACTACACTCATCTCTGCCCCCTGACTCTCTTGAAGTTCTGGTGTGCTCCTGATGTCTTCCACCATGAAATCTGATGCAAAGTACCAGTTCAGTTCCTCCGCCATTTCTTTGTTCCCCATTTCTACTTCTCCAGCCCATTTTCCAGCTGTCCAATGTTCACTCTTGCCTCTCTCTTCCCTTTTAGAAATCTTGCATAACTAGGGCTGTGGATAGGGCTTTAGACTAAATAGTGGGGGAGTGGGTTCAGTTGTATGGAAAATTATGGAAAAAATTAAATGGGAAGAGCTCATGCAGAATTATTGAAGTTTCCAGAACAAGTAATAAGACAGAGAGTATAGAAAGGGTCAGCAATCTGACTTCAGGCACAGCAGGTAGGGAACAACTGTACAGAGGGGACAGTCAATGCATGACTGAGGATGTTGTACTTAAACACACACAGTGTATGAAACAAGGGAAATGAGCTTATAGTGCAGATTGAAATTGGTGGGTGTGATGTTGTGGGTATCACAGAGACATGGCTGCAAGGGGATCAGGGCTGGGAACTAATATCCAAGGATACACGTTCTAGAGAAAGGATGGGCAGATGGGCAGAAGGGGCGGGGTTGTCTTGTTAGTAAGAAATGAAATTAAATCCATTGCAAGAAGTGAGATAGAGTCAGAAGGTAGAGTTGAGGAACTGCAAAGGGAATGAAAACCCTGATGGGAGTTGTGTACAGGCCTCCTAGCAGTGGTCAGGATGTGGGCAGAAAATAATTCAGGAGATCGAAAAGGCATGTAAGAAAGACAATATTATAATAAACATGGGGGAAGCTTCAAATGTACAAGTCGACTGGGAAAATCAGGTTGGTAGTAAGTCCCAAGGTAGGTTTACGGAACTTGTGATAGAGCCCACGAGGAAACCGGCAGTTCTGGTTTTGGTGATGTGTAATGAGGCAGACTTGATTAGGGTGAAGAAAGCCCCAAAGGGCAGTGACTATAACAGGATAAAATTCACCCTGCAATCTGAGAGGGAGAAGCTAGAATCAGGTGTAACAGTCTTACAGCTGAGTTAGGGCAACTACAGAGACATGAGGGAGGAGCTGGCCAGAGGTGATTGGAAGGGGAGCCTTGCAGGGAAGAAGGTGGAGCAGCAATGGCAGGGGTTTCTCGGGGGAATTCGGGATGCACAGCAGAAATTCATCCCAAGAAAGAAGAATCATACTAAGGGGAGGAGCAGGCAACCATGGCTGACAATGGATGACAGGGACAGCATTTAAGCAAAAGAAAAACATACAATGTGGTGAAGATTAGTGGGAAGAGTTTAACAACCAGCAGAGGACAACTAAAAAAGCAATAAGGGGGAGAAAATGAAATCTGAGCGTAATCGAGCTAATGATATAAAAGAAGATAGCAGGAGATTTTTTTTTAAGGGTATCTAAGTGGACTGGTTTCTTCTGATTTTTATTGAATTCAAATATCACCATCTGCCATGGTAGGATTCAAACCTTTGACCCCAGAACATTAATCTGGAGTTCTGAACTATTGGCCCAGTGATATTGCCATGATCCCCTCTAGCCCCAAGCCTTCTAGTGCAGGCAACTTACAGGATTGAAGAGGAAAGGACAGAAAGCCAAGCTTGTCTCTAACTGGGAGATACTAAACTTGGATTCTGAATCCTAAACAGAAGATGGAGAGGGAGAAGAGGAGAGAGAGGTGAGGAGATGGAGAATCCCACGGGATTGGATAGAGTTAGAGGAGAGGACTGGGACTGTGACGTCTGCAGATTCCAAACAATACTAAACACAGGGAGGTTTAAAACATGAACCCCCTGACTGCTGGGACACAAATGGGACTGCAGCAAGGTGAATCCTCAATGTTGGGTAGGGTCCTGAGTCCATTGGCCATGCTACAGTGTTATAGAGGAGTCTGCTCATGCCTCAGGGAAGTAACATCCAGAATCACACTCCATCTCCCATCCACAAGGGTGACAGCAGGATTCATAACAATTGTTGTACAGTCAAGTAGTTTGGCTTTTGCTCAAAATGATTTGACTTGTCTGAAAGGCCTGGTGTTCCAATGAGGAATGTTAGGATTCAGGAACATTGACTTTTTCTTATTTGTCTCTCAGTGGTTCACTTGTTCATTGCTTCAATCAATTGAGCCAGAGCCAAGTGACATAATGGAGCAGATTACCGTGAGAAAAGCTTCAGCAAAACAAGATTCAGTTTAAGATTCTGAGAAAGCATTTTCAAAGTTGAAAAATGCTTTGCTGCTTGGTTTCAGACCAAAGCACGTAATCACTTTCTGAAACCTACATTTCAGCTGTTTGCCAAATGACCTTCAACTAATTCCCATCACTGAATCCCCCACTATCAACATCCTGGGGGTTAGCATTGACCAGAAACTCAACTGGACTCAACACATAAATACAGTGGCCACAAGAGCAGGTCAGAAGGTGGGAATACTGTGGCAACTAACTCACCTCCTGACTTCCCAAAGCCTGTCCACCATCAACAAGGTACAAGTCAGGAGAGTGATGGAATACTCCGCACTTGCCTGGATGAGTGCAGCCCCAACAACACTCAGGAAGCTCAACACCATCCAGGACAAAGCAGCCCCAATTGATTGGCATTATACGCACCAAGTGAGCATTTAATTATACATCAATGACACAAATGGCAGCAGAGGACTGCACTGTCGGAGGGTGTGTGCTGAGGGAGCGCCGCACTGTCGGAGGGTGTGTACTGAGGGAGCGCCGCACTGTCGGAGGGTGTGTACTGAGGGACAGCCGCACTGCCAGAGGGTCAGTCCTGAGGGACCGCCGCACTGCCAGAGGGTCAGTCCTGAAGGATCGCAGCACTGCCTGAGGGTCAGTCCTGAGGGAGTGCCGCACTGTCAGAGGGTCTGTACTGAGGGAGCTTCGCACTGCCAGAGGGTCAGTCCTGTGGGAGTGCCGCACTGTCAGAGAGTCTGTACTGAGGGAGTGCCACACTGTCGGAGGGTCAGTGCTGAGGGAGTGCCGCACTGTCAGAGAGTCTGTACTGAGGGAGCGCTGCACTGTCAGAGGGTCAGTGCTGAGGGAGCGCTACACTGTCAGAGGGTCAGCGCTGAGGGAGTGCCGCACTGTCAGAGGGTCAGTGCTGAGGGAGCGCTACACTGTCAGAGGGTCAGCGCTGAGGGAGTGCCGCACTGTCGGAGGGTCAGTGCTGAGGGAGTACCGCACTATCGGAGGGTCAGTGCTGAGGGAGTGCCGCACTATCGGAGGGTCAGTGCTGAGGGAGTGCCGCACTGTCAGAGGGACAGAGCTGAGGGAGTGCTGCACTGTTGGAGGGTCAGTACTGAGGGAGCGCCGCACTGTTGGAGGGTCAGTACTGAGGGAGAGCCGCACTGTCAGAGGGTCAGTACTGAGGGAGCGCCGCACTGTTGGAGGGTCAGTACTGAGGGAGCGCCGCACTGTTGGAGGGTCAGTACTGAGGGAGAGCCTCACTGTCAGAGGGACAGAGCTGAGGGAGTGCCGCACTGTCAGAGGGTCCGTGCTGAGGGAGCACCACACTGTCAGAGGGTCCGTGCTGATCTGTCTGATGTGTTGCCTTTTAGATGCGCCTCCATTCAGCCTAATGGAAAGAGCCTGAAGTCCTTTTTCTGGGATGTGAAACGGAGCTGCCATGTTATCCCAGACGGTTCTGAAACATTTGCCAATATCCAGCTCTGAGTACCTGCCCTCTGGTTTCACAAAATCCAGCACCTACTTCAAGCCCCATCATCCTGACTACACAGGGATTACCCAGGACATTTAAACTTCCATTAGCTGATATATCTGCTTCCGGAACCTTCCGAGAAAGTCCCCCAACTCTCAGGTAGTGGCAGTGCCTTTGGAGGGTGCTGACTGCCTTTGCTAGAGATAGTTAATCTGGACACGTTAGACAGAGAGAAAACAGCTCTAACTCCTAGGTATTAGCATGACTGACCCCGTTCTCTCTCCTTCCGACAGCCGCCTATCCACCTGACCCAAATACACCCCCCAAAACTAACCACCCTTCCCAACCAGTCTACACCTTCCTAACTAACCATTGCCTCCTCAGTGACCTGAGCTGACTACCCCCCAACCCCAGCCAGTCTACCTCCTGACCTGACCATGCCCGACTCCCATTTCTGAAGAAGGGTCCCAACCCAAAACGTTGACTTTCCTGCTCCTCTGATGCTGCCTGGCCTGCTGTGTTCCTCCAGCTCCACACTGTGTTATCTCTGTCGCCACGTCTCAATTACCCCTCAACCTGACCCAAGTACTCCCCAACCCAGTGTTCACCCCCACTCACTGACCTGATGCTCAAATATCTTCTAAAACTTCTCAAAGAGGCTTCAGGGCATTTGATCTCTGGCTGGAATGCAGCAGCTCATGCTGTTAAATAGAGTGAGTGGGTTATGTCTGAATAATCTCTGCTCTGCTGTCCATGAGCATTGATGAAGGATCCTTTTATTAGACATGACTGTGAAAATATTGTCCTCTTAAAATTTTCTTTTAATCCAATGGATGAGAGCATTGCTGGCTCGTCCAGCATTCATTGCCCATCCCAGGTTCCCCAAAGGGTATTAAAAAGTCAACCTGTGGATCTGGAATCACAGACACCAGCCCAGGTAAGGGTTCTAGGTCAGGAAGTCTGAAGGATTTTGGTGACACAGATGGGTTTTTCCTGACAGTTGACATTGGTTTCATGGTCATCATTAGGCTCCAGGTTTTTAACTAAATCTAAATTCCACCATCTACCATGGTCCCTAGATCATTGGTGGGGTTTACTGGATTAATATTCTATACCAGCGGGTATTGCCTTCCCCAGGAGTGTCATGGTGTAACATTGCCCGCTTTGGGTTTGAAATCAGGATTGTTAAGTTGATCAGGGGGTGTGGACGCTGTCCTGATCATTGACCTTTTCCCATTTGTGAGACATTTTCACTGTGACCACTACATTTGTTGACAGGATAATGTATTTTCTAAAGCATTTCACTGGAAGTGACTTGTGAGGCATTAAAGTGAAGCAAGTTTGCTCACGGTGCCTCCTGTGGGATCGGTCTGTGCAGCGTACAGAAGTGAGGAGGCTGGCACAAACTGAAGCCCATGTCATGGATTTTTTTCACCAGGGTTGATCCAGGATCTACCAGCTCTCATTGTCCTGAGGACCCTCTCCACCATCTCGCTGGGCATGTGGCTGCACTGCTGGTTCCTGATGAATGTGTCTGGTTTCCGCTCACTGCTCTCTGCATTTCTCTGCATGCTGTTGTACAAAGCCCTTTACTCCATTCCGTATATACACGTCAATATATTTCAGGTAAGGGCTGCAGCAGGGAGCTGTGGGTGTGTGAAAGTGCCAACTCTCTCTCTCCCTCTCCACATTGCTACATCTCCTCCACCTGTTTATTCCCCGACGTAGGGACTGCGCACATCGGGCTGGGTAATGTCCTTCTGAGATTTACCACTGCGCTCTCGCCAAGCTGTTCCCAGGCCAACTGTGCAGTTCAAAGCTCAAACACCCCCTCCACCACCTTCCAACCCACTCCATTAAACCCCTCCATCCTTATCTCTGAACCCTCTCCATCTTAGTGTCTGAACCCCCTCTCCAAACCCCCTCCACCCTGTCCCCGAATCCCCTCCACCCCCCTCCCCAAATTCCCTTCACCCTGTCCCTGAAGCCCCTCCACCCCCTCCCCGAACCCCCTCCACCACCTCCCTGAACCCCCTCCACCCCCTCCCCGAATCCCCTCCACCACCTCCCTGAACCCCCTCCACCCCGTCCCTGAATCCCCTCCACCCCCCTCCCCAAATCCCCTTCACCCCGTCCCCAAACTTCCTCCATGACGTCCACGAACCCACTCCACCCCCTCCCCGAATCCCCTCTCTGAACCACTTCATCTCTCTCTTAACTCACTCTATTCATACATTCATACAGAACGGAAACAGACCCTTCGGTTCAACTCATCCGTGCTGACCAAGTTGCCCAAACTAAACTAGACCCACTTGCCTGTGTTTGGCTCATATCCCTCTAAACCTTTCCTATTCATGTACCCGTCCAAATGTCTTTTTAATGTTGTAACTGTACCTGCATCTACCTCTGGCAGTTCATTCCACACACACTAACCACCCTCTGTGTAAAAAAGTTGCCCCTCAGGTCCCTTTTAAATCTTTCCCCTCTCACCTTAAATATATGCCCCTTAGTTTTGAACTCCTCCACCCTGGGGAAAAGACCTTTGCTATCCACCTTTGCTATCTGTGCCCCTCATGATTTTATAAACTTCTATAAGGTCACCCCTCAACCTCCTCCATGCCAATGAAAAAAGTCCCAGTCTATCCAGCCTCTCCCTATACTCTCAAATACTCCAATCTCGGTAACATTCTGGTAAATCTTTCCTGAACCCTCTACAGTTTAATAATATCTTTCCAACAATAGGATAACCAGAAGTGTACACAGTACTCCAGAAGTGGCCTCAATAGTGTGCTGTATAATCGCAACATGATGTCCCAACTCCCACACTCAAAGGTCTCAGTAATGAAGGAAAGTGTGCTAAATGCCTTTTTAACCACCCTATCTATATGTGCCTGGGTCTGCCTATGTACCTGAACCCCTAGGTCTCTCTGTTCTACAACACTGTCAAGGGCCCTACCATTAACTGTATAAGTCCTGCCCTGGTGTGTCTAACAAAATGCAATACCTCGTATTTATTTAAATTAAACTCCATCTGCCAATCCTCAGCCCATTGGCCCAATTGATCAAGATCCCTTTGTAATCTTAGATAACCTTCTTCACTGTCCACCATACCACCGAATTTGGTGTCATCCGCAAACTTGCTAACCATGCTCCTAAATTCTCATCCAAATCTTTTATATAAATGGCAAATAAACGTGGACCCAGCACCGATCCCTGCGGAACACAGCTGGTCACAGGCCTCTGGTCTTAAGTAAATCTGTCCCCCCGAACCCACTCCAATCTCATTCTTAACTCACTCCATTCCCTCACATTTAACAACCTTTCCCATTCCGATAATGTTATGCTCCTCATCTCTTCTCCCCACACTTGCGTCCTACAATCTTTAATTTTCTAACTTGCGGAAAGTTATTCACTCTGGAGCGATTTCTGTAATCACTGTTACTTTCGGCCTGTTCCGCAGTTGAAGCCTCTCCTGCTCTCCCCCACTCCACACACACACACACACACACACTCCCACCCCGGTTTCTCACAACAACTTAACCATTCCGATACCCACAGGCAGGTCCCCCTTTCCTTCGGGATATTGCTGTTCCTGGTCAGTGCAATGATGGATCCAACAGACACTCCTAGATGATACAGTGAGGCATCCATGACAACAGAATAATCCTGTTTAACACTGAGATCCATTTCACAATAAGACCTTTGTAAAGAAATCGCTTCTGAGTTCCTGTGGGGGTGGCATGGAGTAGGGGAGGGGACTGCTCAGCTGAACCGACTGTTTATAATGTTTCTAATAAATGGGCCCACAGATTTAACCAATCCCTGGCAAGTGATTGATCAGATCTTTACCATTAAGATGACACAGTGAACAGTGATGGGAAACAGTGGACTGCACGAGGTCTATCATCCTGAAAAGTTAAATTGTTAACAGCGAGAGTACATGGCTGACAGGAATAAACCGGGAGAAAGTCATGGAGTCATACGCACAGACACAGGCCCTTCGGCCCAACTCACCCATGCCGGCCAGGTTACCGAAACTGAACCAGTCCATTTGCCTGCATTTGCCCCATATCCCTCTAAACCTTTCCTATTCTGTCCAAAGATCTTTTGAATGTTGTAATTGTACTCACCGCTACCACTTCCTTTGGCAGCACAGTCCATTCTTTTTCATTCATAGGATGAGGGTGTCACTGAATGGGCCAACATTTATTGCCCATCCCTAATTGCCCCAGACAACAATTAAGAGTCAACCACATTGCTGTGGGTCTGCAGTCCTTCCCTTAAGGACATTAGTGAACTGGATAGGTTTTTTAATCCCCTGAACACTAGATTCATGGTCATCATTAGACTCTAAATTCCAGGTATTTATTGGATTCAAATTCCTCCATCTGCTGTGGCAGGATTTAAACCCAGGTCCCCGGGACGTTACCTACGTCTCTAGATTAACAGTCCAGTGACAATACCACTAGGCTGTTGCCTCCTGTACGCACCACCCTCTGTGAAAATATTGCCCTCAGATCCCTTTTAAATCTTTCCCTTCTCACTTTAAACCTTTGCCCTCTAGTTTTGGACTCCCCTACCCTGGGGAAAAGATCTTTGCTATTCACCTTATCTGTGTCCTTCATGATTTTATAAACCTCTATAAGGTCACCCCTCAAACTCCGATGCTCCAGGAAGAAACGTCCCAGCCTATCCAGCCTCTCCTCATAACTCAAACCCTCCAGTCTCAGTTAGATTCGTGTAGAAACTCGATGAGGAAATCCTCAATGAATGCTCCCCCAGTTTCTTTCTCTTCTGCGTGGGACCCTAAGCTCTGAGCGTGGCAGTGACCTCCAAACATCAATGCTGCATGTGTGTGGGCTTTGAAGGAACATTGCCCCGATGTTGTTTGTGTGTTCCCAAACATGTGGGAGAGTGTGAAGGCCAGCTTGCTGGAAAACAGGCAAATGCCCTTCCAATTAACTCACTTAGAGAAAGAGAAGTGATGGGGGTGTGTGTCAGATTGATAGCAACCAAGGGAAGGTCAAGACATGTAATTACAATGTACACAAAATGGCCAAGTTTAAATTGAGACATATCAAACTTCCTAATAGGATTCAAAAAGTTTACACAACATTTGGAGCTGTGGTTTCTAGATTCTGGTGTGTGATGTAAATCATTAAGCTCTGCAGTCCTGCCACATCCAGTCGTGAATGGTGGTGGACAATTAAACAACTCACTGGAGGAGGAGGCTCCACAAATATCCCCATCCTCAATGATGGAAGAGCCCAGCACATCAGTGCAAAATCTAAGGCTGAAGCTTTCACAGAAATCTTCAGTCAGAAGTGCCGAGTGGATGATCAATCTCGGCCTCCTCCAGTGGTCCCCAGCATCACAGACACCAGTCTTCAGCTAATTTGATTCACTCCACATGATATCAAGAAATGGCTGGAGACACTGGATACTGGAAATGCTATGGGCCCTGACAACATTTCGGCAGTAGTACTGAAAACGTGTGCTCCAGGACTTGCCGTTCCCGTAGCCAAGCTGTTCCAGTACAGTTACAACACTGGTATCTACCCGACCATGTGGAACATTGCCCAGGTATGTCCTGAACATAGAAAGCAGGACAAATCCAACTCAGCCAATTAGCGCCCCATCAGTCTCCTCTCGATCATCAGTAAAGTGATGGAAGGTGTCAGTAACAGTGCTATCAAGCAGCACCTGCTCAGAAATAACCTGCTCAGTGACGCCCAGTTTGGGTTCCGCCAGGGTCACTCAGTTCCCGACCTCATTATTAAAACAAAAAACCTCATCTGACCCTAACCCTGCCACCCCAACCTGCAATGTGTATCAGGCCATGGATTAACTCCTGGTTTTGGGAATTATTCTGACAGCATATCGGCTTGGCGATGTTCTCCCTGGATAAGAAGCCGAAGAGGATCTACCAGATGGCCTATGGGGTGTTGAACCTGCCTCGGAATCCGCTCCTGGACTGGTCATTTGGACACTCACTCATCAACTGCCATGTGGAGCACCATCTGTTCCCCACACTGTCCGACAACATGTGCCTCAAGGTGGAGTCAGCAGGGAGCGGGGAGTCAGAGGGAGGGAGAGACCAGGGGAAGTCATGGGGAGATAGAAACTGGGTGGAGTCAGGGGGAGAGGGAGACCAGGGGATGGTTTTTGTGTGTGTGTGTGTGTGTGT
>JAHRHZ010000078.1:2873404-2886627 GCA_024137785.1 Ginglymostoma cirratum
GACTTGTCTGCCTCCTCTCCACCTATCCTCTCCTCTATCCATCTTCTATCCGCCTCCCCCTCTCTCCCTATTTATTTCAGAACCCTCTTCCCCTCCCCCATTTCTGAAGAAGGGTCTAGGCCTGAAACGTCAAGATTTCCTGCTCCTATGATGCTGCTTGGCCTGCTGTGTTCATCCAGCTCCACACCTTGTTATCTCAGAGAATCAGTCTTTCCTAGGTTTAAGTCTCCCAAGCACGTCCTATGTCTGCCTTGGTGTTAGGACCTCCAAAGTGGTCCTGATAATGCACCTCCTAAAGTATGTCCCATCTGCAAGAGAATGTGGCCCTGTATCTGCAGCAGAATAGTGTCAACAATAATGAACAACAGTGCCACCACATGGATCTCAGCAATACTACAACCAACACTGTATATGAGATGGATATAAACTTGTAAAAGTCCTTCCATTTACTTAGCTATTCCACCTTCGGTTAAAAGACTAAATTTATTTCATTCCTTCAATGCACTAAGATAAAAAGCACTGTTCCTTTCAATTTATCATGGTCTTAGCTAGTAATTATTGTCCAATTACCCTTCAAAAGGTGACAGTGCCCCAACATTAACTTGATCTGAGCAGCTGGCCAGGAGATATCGGAGGGACAGTGTAGACTCAGCCACATTGCTGTGGGTCTGGAGTCATATGTACACCAGACCAGGTAAAGACGGCAGTTTTCCTTATCCAAAGTACATCAGTGACCCAGGTGGGGCTTTACAACAATCTCAGTGTCTCAGTCACCATTACTACCAGCTTCCACTTCTTTAAAATGCATTGAATTAACCAAATTTAAATACCCCAGCATTTACTGAGGCGATTTGAATGCAACTCCAAATTATTAACTCTGGCCCTCAATCTCAGAAGAAGTGATTGCACATTGAAGATAGAGAGGAGGAGGAATTCCATCACTGCACAGGGCTCTTGAAACTGGGTCATTCAAGCCTAGAATAGACCGAGTGTGGCATGAAGGAGCCCTTACAAAACTGGTATCAATGGGTATCGGGGGCAAGCTCTCCGGTTGGTTGGAGTCATACCTGACACATAGGAAGATGGTTCTGGTTGTTGGGGGTCAGTCGTCTCAGCTCCAGGACATCTCTGCAGGAGTTCCTCAGGGTAGTGTCCTAAGCCCAACCACCTTCAGCTGCTTCATCAATGACCTTCCCTTCATCATTAGGGCTGAGGTGGGGATTGCACAATGTTCTGCACCGTTCACAACTCCACACAAACTGAAGCAGTCCGTGTCCCACACAGCAGGCTAGTCATGAAGGTTAGGTTGCATGGGATCCAGGGAGAGCTAGCTAATTAGATTCAAAATTGGCTCAATGGTAGGAAGCAGAGGGTGATGGTTGAAGGTTGTTTCTCAGACTGAAGGACTGTGACTTGTGGTGTGCCACAGGGGTCGGTGTTGGGGCCTTTGGTATTTGTTATTTACATAATTGATCTGGATGTGAATATGCAAGGCATGATTAGTAAGTTTGTGGATGATACAAAATTAGGAGATATTGTTGATAGCAAAGAAGATTATCAAAAATTACAGAGGGATCTTGTTCGGATGGGGAAGTGGGTTGAGCATTGGCAAATGCAATTCAATACAGATAAGTGTGAGGTATTGCATTTTGGAAAGTCAAACCAAGGCAGGACTTATACAGTAAATGGTAAGGCCCTAAGGAGTGTTGTGGTACAAAGAGACCTAGGAGTACAAGTACATAGTTTGTTGAAAGCAGCATCACAGGTAGACAGGGTGGTGAAGAAGGCATGTAGCATGCTGGCTTTCATTAGTCAAGGCATTGAGTACAGGGATTGGGACGTTATGTTATAGCTGTATAAGTCATTGGTGAGGCTGCACTTGGAGTATTGTGTACAGTTTTGGCCACCCTGTTATAGGAGAGACATAGTTAAACTGGAAAGTGTGCTAAGAAGATTTACGAGGATTTTGTCAGGGCTAGTAGGCCTGAGTTACAGGGAAAGGTTGGCCAGGATAGGACTTCATTCCTTGGAACATAGGAGAGTGAGGGGTGACCTTATTGAGGTGTATAAAATCATAAGGGGCATTGATAAAATAAATGCATATAGTATTTTTCCCAGGGATGGAGAATTGAAAACTAGAGGGCATAGGTTTAAGGTGAGAGGGGAAAGATTTAAGAAGGACCTGAGGGGCAACTTCTTCACGCAGAGAGTGGTGCGTATATGGAATGGGCTGCCAGAGAAAGTGGTTGAGGCAGGTACAAAAGCAACATCTAAACAACATTTAGATAGGTACAAGGATGGGAAGGGTTTAGAGGGGCATGGTCAAAATGCGGGCAGTTGGAACTGGCTGAGTAGGCACAATGGTCAGCATGGACAAGTTTGGGCCGAAGGGCCTATTTCCATGCTGTATTACTCTATGACGCTACTCTATGTCCAAATGCAACAAGATCTGGGCACAATCCAGGCTTGGGCTGACAAGTAGCAAGTAACAGTTGTTACAAAGTTGGGTAGAGTATACATAATTTGGAAGGCAGGAAATTAGAATCTGTCGGTAAAAATGATTGTGGGGAAAAGAGTGTGGTGGTCCCTTTAAGAGCTTGATCTTGGAAGTTTATAAATGCAGGTGCACAGAGAGTGCCCGAGTGGAAATATTCTGTATTAAGCAGCATTTTTCCCAAGACAACAAGTTTGAATTTGGCCAATAAATTTGAACAAAGCACCTAAATACAGAAAGCCAATTGAATTTAAATCTGATGGTGTTGACAACCTGAAACCAATCATACTATAAGAATTTGATTATGTCATTATGGGTATAAAAGACGAGGGCATTTGGAAAGTCAGGGAGAGCCATCTGCTACCTGCCAGAGTTAGCACCATTCAGCTCTCAGTGAAAGCCCATCTAATTAATCAAAGGTACCACAGTATTTTAGCTCAAGGTCCTCATTGAAGAACTTATAGAGATAAAACATCCCTGACAGCAGAATTAGCAGAAGAAAGGTGTTTGTGAAGAGATCGGAGATGACAGAATATTTGGGAAGACAGTCTGTGTGAACTTGGAGAGATCAAGTTATAATTTATTGCTCCTTATTAATTGGGTTTACATTAGTGGGACTTGTCTTTATTTAAACAGCATTCGGTAGAATTTAGTTTAGTTAGAGAGTAGTTGGTATAAAGGGGGGAAATTGTTTGTCAGTATCTCTTTTAATTTGTTCATTGTTAAGGTTATAATAAGGTTAAATAAATAAATTGTTAACTGTTATTTATAAAGTGTACCAGGGATTTCCTTTCCTTTAACCATTAATGTAACAGGTTATGATGGTAAAGGTGAGCTTCTCTGGGTGTTTCGGGGGTAACTATTAGAAGGAAACATCCATTCCCATAATAGCAGATTGGGTAACAAGGTGTGGGGCTGGATGAATGCAGCAGGCCAAGCAGCACCATAGGAGCAGGAAAGCTTGATGTTTCAGGCTTAGACCCTTCTCCAGCATCTGCGGTACCTATTATCTCTTATAGCAGATTGGGGCTTGTGTTTTAGTTTAATTATCAGAGGGGTTTGGCTATCTCCCCTCCCCAACAGATTTTGGGGGCTCATCTGAAATCTGGATAGATTTGGACAGATTGAGTCTGGGATCTGGACAGTTTGAGTTCAAGATTTGATGGTTTGTGTACAGAATCTGAAAGGATTTGGACAGATTCACATAGACTTGGGGTTAAAGTTTTAGCAAAGACCTGTAGCTCGGGTTGTGAGTGAGGTTGTTGACTTGCTCGCCAAGCTGGCTTGTTTTTGTTCAGATGTTTAATCACCATGCTAGGTAATGTTATCAGTGAGGCCTCTGATGAAGCGATGTTATTCTACTCCGCTTGGAATTTGTACTGTCATTTCTGCCTTTGTTGTGTATGGGTTTGGACATGGGGTCCAATTCTATATGTTTGTTGATTGCATTACGGGTTAAGAACCATGCCTCTGAGAATTCCATACGGACATGCACAGGAATTCCCAGAGGCATGGTTCTTAACCCGTAATGCAATCATCAAATACATAGAATTGGACCCCATGTACAAACCCCTACACAACAAAGCTGGAAATGACAGTACTCACCATAACAGACTGGACAGTATAAATTCCAAGTGGAGTAGAATAACATCGTTCCATTGGAGGATCCACTGATGATGTCACCTAGCATGGTGATGAAAAGTCTGAACAAAAACAAGCCAGCTCAGTGAGCAAGTCAACAACCTCAGACTTGGGGATTATTGTCCTAGATCTTTAAATAAAACTTGGGTAAGAAAAATCTGTTTATTTCCAGTTATGTGTGGTAGGTTAAATTAAACATGAGGGAAATCTAAAGAGGTTCTGGGATTTGAAGATGCTACCCAAATTTGCCAAGAAAGTTTAGAAAGACAGAGGAAGGATATACTTTTAGAATTAGCAAGCAGGTTAAGTTTGGGTTTAACAAGGGATAAAAGGAAACTTGAAAATGTAATGGAGTTAGTCAAGCACTTAGGTATATCAGATATGCAGGCCAGTGCAGCGGAGTTAGAAAAACCTAGATAGCAAATGAGACACCTGGAGTTAGAGAATGAAAGGAGAGAGTTTGAATTACAGTTAGAAGCAGAAGAAAGAGAAAGAGAGAGAGAGAGATTGTGAGAGAGAGAGAGAGAGAATGATCGAGTTGGAACTTGAAGCAAAAAGACTTCAAATGACAGAAAGAAAAAGTACAAGATAGAAGTGAAGATGAGCGAACTCATAGTGGCCAATAGCCTAGTAGGCATATATATACAAATATGTCCAAACATAACCAAAATTTGACAAAAAAGATGTAGGAGCCTTCTTCATTTCCTTCGAGGAAATTGGCTAAACAGATGAACTGGTCAGAGGATATGTGGGTAACGTTAATTCAGACTAAGTTGGGTAGGCAGGACTATTGAGGTGTTTGTAGTGCTGTCAGATGAGGTGTCAAGAGAATACAAAGAAGGAAAACAGACTATTTAGAGTGCCTATAAATTGGTACCAGAGGCATATAGGCAGCGGTTCAGAATCATAATGAAGGAACCAGGTCAGATTTATGATAACAAGCATGGGGCTGGCTGAACACAGCAGGTCAAGCAGCATCATAGGAGCAGGAAAACTTGACGTTTCGGGCCTAGACCCTTCATCAGAAATGGGGGAGGGGAAGAGGGTTCTGAAATAAATAGGGAGAGAGGGGGAGGCGGATAGAGGATGGATAGAGGAGAGGATAGGTGGAGAGGAGGCAGATAAGTCGAAGAGGCGGGGATGGAGCCAGTAAAGGTGAGTGTAGGTGGGGGGGTAGGGAGGAGATAGGTCAGTCCAGGGAGGACGGACAGGTCAAGGGGGCGGGATGATGTTAGTAGATAGGAGATGGGGGTGTGGCTTGAGGTGAGAGGAAAAACAGGTTAGGGAGGTGGAGATGAGCTGGGCTGGTTTTGGGATGCGGTTGCGGGAGGGGAGATTTTGAAGCCTGTGAAATCCACATTGATGCCATTGGGCTGCAGGGTTCCCAGGCCGAATATGATTTGCTGTTCCTGCAGCCTTCGGGTGGCATCACTGTGGCATTGCAGGAGGCCCAGGATGGACATGTCATCTGAGGAATGGGAGGGGGAGTTGAAACTCCCCCTCACTCCCCCCCCTCCCATACAAGGCACAAGTCAGGAGTGTGATGGAATACTCCCCACTTGCTTGGATGGGTGCAGCCCCAACAACACTCAAGAAGCTCTGACACCATCCAGGACAAAGCAGCTACTTGATTGGCACCACATCCACAAGCATCCACTCCCTCCACCACTGACGCTCAGTAGCAGCAGTGTGCACTATCTACAAGATGCACTGCAGAAATTCACCAAAGATCCTCAGACAGCACCTTCCAAACCCACGACTCACTTCCATCTAGAAGTAGAAGGACAGCAGATATGTATGAAAACCACCAGGTTCCCCTCCAAGCCACTCACCGTCCTGACGTGGAAATATATTACCCTTCCTTCACTGTCACTGGGTCAAAATCCTAGAAGTCCCTCCCTAATGGCATTGTGGATCAACCCACAGCAAGTGGACTGCAGCAATTCAAGAAGGCAGCTCATCACCACCACCACCTTCTCAAGGGCAACTAGGGATGGGCAATAAATGCTGAGTAGCCAGTGGCACCCATATCCTGTGAATCAATTTTGAAAAGTTCTGAATTAGAATAGAAATGGAAAAGTGTTACAGAGTGTGGGGGAAGACGCCATAAGAATCTTCCTTCACTCTAATACCTCAGAGAGTCCATTAAAAGACAAAGGACCCACATTTGCAATGTTTATACAAACTGTTCAAAGGCAAAGCCCCAATCTCTGCAGATCAGCACAGACCTTTCGACAAACAAAGCCCAGGGTAACTTTCCAACAGGAATAGTTCGACAGGAGCAGGGACCTTGATGGAACATTAGACACAGAATGAATGGTCTTGCTGCACAATTAACCCTGTAGCCAACTGGAATGACTGGGCTCTGGGTAGGTGTCATATGCATCACAAAGCTCGATGGTCTGGTCATTCTTTAACATGAAAGTGTTGATCATAAGCTGTATGTTTCATTATTACAGCCCCATTCACAGCCACAGTGTGCCTTACAGCTATTTATAACCAATGAAATGCCTTTGAAGTGTTGCCACTGTCAGACGCACCATCATATTTCCTGTTTCCATCACAGTCAAAGTCTGTCTTCAACGTACAAACATCACGAAGACATAAGACTCACACTTTTCTCTCTCATTGACATTCTCCATGTGATAACCTGCAACCATCCCTACACATTCCTGCCGAAAGTCAATATCCAACAATTAGCTTCTCGACACTGTCCCTCTGTTCAGTTGGATTCCCAGTTCTGCTCCTTGACTCCCTTTGTATTCCTCAACACCAGGAGCCAACACAAAGCTGTCAAGTTCAGTGCTAAAACCTGCAGTTTCCTGCTCAGGGTTCACAGCTTTTCACACAGAGAATTCCAGTTGTCTGTGTACGGTGTTTGGAAGATCTGCTTTCTGCTTTCCCTCTCAAATGGTTTACTTTTAATCAAGATCAAATTCCACCAGCTGCCATGGTGAGATTTGAAGCCGTGCTCCCACAGCATTAGACGATGTCGCTGGATGACTAGTCCAGTGGTAATACCACTCCAACAACATCCCCTCTTGATCCAGCTCTCATGACTTAAGAAACAATATTCCTTTAGCAACTGAGGTGTGTCTAAGAGTATGGGCATGAATGTGAAAGTGAGATTGTGTGAGAATGTGTCTATCTGAGTGTGCATGTGTGTGTGACAGAGTATTTACGAGCAAAGAAGATAGAACATAGAACAGTACAGGCCCTTCGGCCCACGATGTTGTGCCGAACTTTTACCCTAAACCTAAGGTCTATCTAACCTCCACTCCTACCTTATACTATCATCCATGTGCCTGTCTAGTAGCTGCTTAAATGCCCCGAATGAGGCTGACTCGACTACCCTCCCCGGCAATGCATTCCACACCCCTACCACACTCTGAGTGAAGAACCTACCTCTGACGTCTCCCCTATATCTACCTCCACTCACTTTAAAACTATGCCCCTTCGTAATAGCTACCTCCGCCCTAGGAAAAAGTCTCTGGCTGTCCACCCTATCTATACCTCTGATAATTTTGTACACAAGTATGCGTGTATGTGTGTAAGAGACTGAGAGTGACAGAGAGAGAGAGTGTGCGCACGTGTGTATTTGAGAGACTGAGAGAGTGTCTCTCTGTGAGGAAGTGAGTGAGGGAGGGAGGGAGTGAGTGAGTGAAGGAGGTTTTCTAGTTTACACACAGTAATGGTGGCCTTTCCCAGTTCCCATGGAAATATCCCCATGATATTTAATATCAGTTGCATTGCCATCATACCCAGTGCATAACATCAAGATGCTGCACAGTACTTTCCTGAACATATCTTGGTAACCAAAATATCAAAGGGGGGTTTATGAAAGGTAGTCCCCTCATTCCTCTTTCAAAGTTGGATTGATGAAGAAGCAATGGGTTGAATTGGCACTTGCTGCTTTGTCACAGAGGAAAGATTCTGGCATAATTTTTGGAAAGGAATTGGGTAAAGGGTAATAGGGAAAGAGCAGAACTGAACAAACAGCTCTTTCAAGGAACCAACACAGACATCATGGGCTGAACGGCCTCCTTGTGCTGTTTGGTTTTAGATTGCAGAACACAGAAATGGGAGATGCCATCTGTAAACATGAAAGTATATAAAGTAAAAGAAAGTGCAAGTTCCACCTGATCAAAAGTGAACAAGGTGTGGAGCTAGATGAACACAGCAGGCCAAGCAGCATCATAGGAGCAGGAAAGCTTGACGTTTTGGGCCGAGACCCTGCTTGGCCTGCTGTGTTCATCCAGCTCCACACCTTGTTATCTCGGATTCTCCAGCATCTGCAGTACCTATTATCTCTGATCAAAAGGGAACGTCATTTTCTTAAACCTCAGGCTATTTTTTTTTTCAACGAATCTTGAGCAGGCAAAGGTAGGAAACAACTTGGGAATATTCTCAAGGCCCGGATCTCCTCTCTTTACCACTGGTTCGTCCCGGTCCAGGGATGGGAATGCAACGTGTGTAAAAGTAACTGGCTCCACTCACTCACTCTCAACGTACACCAGTTCCCACTCTCTCAATGTTCCCTGCTCACTCATCAAAACATTGGTTAGGACACAGTTAAAGTATAAAGTGCAGTTCTGGAATCCACCTTATAGGAGGGATGTGATAGGACTGGAGAGGGTGCAGAGATTTACCAAGATGTTACAAAAACAGAAATGGGGCTGGAGAAATTCAGGTGGTCAGGCAGCCTCTGTGGAGAGAAAGCAGTTCGTGTTTTGGGTCCAGTGACCCTTCTTCAGAACTCAACCAGAATGCTACCCGGGCTGGAGTGTCTCAGTTACAAAGAGAGATTGTACAGACTAGGGATGTTTTCCTTCGAGCAGAGGGGATATGACTGAAATATATAAAACTAAGGTATAGACAGGGTAGATTGGAAGAAACTTTTTTCTCTTGATGACTAGGGGGCATAGATTTAAGGGAAGGGGCAGCAGGTTTAGAGGAGATATCAGAAAATGAAACAAAACTGTGGATACTGTAAATCCGAAACAAAAACAGTGCTAGAGAAACTCAGCAGGGCTGGGAGAGAAAAACAGAGTGAACATTTAAAGTCTTGTGACAGAGCCTGTAGGTACCACCACAACTGCCTGTCTCCCCGGAGAGAGCCTCAACTGCATGACCTCCTGACCTGCCAAAGAGGCTGATGTCTTACAAATGAATTAACTAAACATGCCTTACTGTTCCTGTGCAGCATTTTACTCGCTAACAAACTGGGCGAAGTGATGGCCCAGTGGTTTATTGCTGGACTGTTAATCCAGAGACCCATGGCAGACACATCTGCCATGGCGGGATTTGAACCTAAGTTGCCAAAACATTACTTGGTTCCCTGAATTAACAGTCTAGCAATAATAGCAAAAGGCCATCACCTAAATCTGATGGAACACTGCCCGAATTGTTAATTTTGGAAAATTAACACCAACATATCTATTACATCATTAGCCACCTCCTAAGAGCTTACAATGATGTCCATTTGAACCCAGACATGTGCTAGCCTACAGCTCCATCGGTTTGCTTAGTTCCATTTCCCTGTGACCTCAATTTCACTAAGTTCATCATTTCCTTCCACCGCCTGACTCTCAGCTTTTACTAGAATGATTATCATACCCTCTGTAGTGAAGACAGAAGCAAAATATTTATTTTATCTCCCGTTTCCTTATCGATTAACTTCCCATTACCTCTCTCTACAGAAGCAACTTATTTTACTCTTTTCTTTTTGAAATACTCCCGTAGAAACACGTGCTAGCTGTTTTACGTTCCTAGTCAGCTTCTTCTAATTTCTTCCTGATTAACTTTAGTTATTGACGGCCGCTTTTTATGTTCTGACCTGCTCCTCACCATCGTGCAGTTACATACAATTTGAACTTGATGCTTTCCCCGAATTCATTTACCACAGGTCCTCCCAGAATGAGTTGTCCACTTATGCTGACATATCCCTTTAAATGTGTCTCACTGCCTATCGATCTATTCTTTAGCCGAGGATGCTATTTCACAACAGCTAGGGCAGCTTTCACATCCCCATATTTGCCCTTATTTAGATACCAGACTTGCACCTAATCTCTTCCCTTTCAAAACTCAAAGTAAAAATCAGCTGTGTTTTAGTTGCTGCTACATGGGCATGCCTTTACTCAGAGGTCATTCATTCATCCTGCCATATTACACAATGCCAAGTATAATGTAACCTGCTGTCTGGTCAGTTCCACAAAGTTTCTTACAGTGGCACAATCTCAAAATCATTCTATGAACTCCGGATCCAGGATCCTGTTGCCAATCCGATTTGTCAGTTTGTGTTGATTAAACTTCCTTCACCACAGCAACTAATAATTCATTTTGCATCGGAGATAAAAGGTACTGCAGATGCTGGAGAATCCGAGATAACAAGCATGGGGCTGGATGAACACAGCAGGTCAAGCAGCATCATAGGAGCAGGAAAACTTGACGTTTCGGGCCTAAACCCTTCTGATGAAGAATTCTTTTTGCATACTGGGTTCCACATTGCAGGGACTGGTTAGGGGTCTGTACAGAACATCCCATTAATGATTTCTTTCCTATTCCTCATCTTTATCCAAAGCGATTCATCCTGATCTCCTGAACCAAGGTAATCTCTAACAACTGCAATGTCATCCTTTACTACATCTCCACCTTTACCTAGCTTCCTGTTCTTCAATTTTCAAGGCCAAATCCTTGTCATTTTGCAGCCACAATTCTGCAATGGCTATAACAGCAAATGTATTTATTCCAGCTTGTGCTCTCACTTTGCTTTACTTGGTCGTGAATGCTGCACGCATTCTTTAATCTTGTCTTTATCATCTTTGTTGGTGCATCCCTATCTCCTTTTGCACTCACCCAGCAGGAATGCCATCCTCACTGTGAGGTTTCAAGGATCAGCCTTTCAAGGGTAAGACCAGAGAAGAGAAACAGCTCTGTGTGGGTACAGCCAGCTCTACACTGATAGCAGTACAACACAGTATTCACGTCCTGTCAGCAGCAGCAGAAACCAGCCCACACGTTTAAATTTACTAGGCAGTTTCAGCAGATATCCCTTTCCCCCCAGTCAGCATGTCCTAAAGTTCAACAGCAATATCTTCAGCCCCATCACCCCGCAACAGCAGATCTAGCCCAACATTTCTAACTGAAAGGTTTGGGAGCTGGTGGACAAAGAGACGGTGACAGACAGACAAAGACACACACATTAGACTGTGAAGAGATTTGTTGCTTCAGTATTTACTGGATTCATAATTGTGATTAGCCATAACATTACAATTCAAAGTTTTGCACAATTCAAAACAGGCATGATTAACATCGGAAACCTTTTCACAATCACTTGACCCTAAGCGAGCAGGACAATACTATGGTCAGTAAATACATTCACACACTTGAGTCAGACGACCTTAACAGTCACGCGTGCTGTAACCTTAAAGGCTGTAAATAAATTGTTTAGTCTTAATGGTGCAAGATCAGGGTAATGTGGTTTAAATGAAGATACTGGGGAACTGTGGAAATAGCAGGCAGAATGCAGCTATCCCTTTACAGAGATGCTGGTGGACAGTGTTGGGAAATCGTTGTTAAAAATAAGTGTATGTGCACGTTTAGTCTCATTTTTCAGTGGGAACAGGTAAACAAACAGCGACCAGCAGTTTCTGTCACTCCTGTGTTAGGAGACAAGCTGGTGCTGCATCTTCACTTTCTAAACCTTCCATTTCAGAACATAGGGGACACTAGAGATGGATCAAGTTCCATCAGTCGCAAATGCCCCACAAGTCCTGGGTCACTGACCATAACAAAACTTTGAAAAACGCTCATTATATTTAAGGACCAAATATCCCATACGCAAAACAGACCAATAAATCACAATAAAGGTCAGAAAGCAGGCAAACAGCCTGGTGCACAGGCACCAAGATCCACAGAGGGTCAAGTAATTGGGAGACAGTTCATTACAAACAATTATCAAAAATGACTGTTAAATAAAGTGCTAAAGAAAAAGATTACAAAATGAAAATTGAAAAATACATAACTGAGCCGTGTAATGCAGAATGCAGGCAATACTTAGATCAAAACTGTCATAATGCCCTTTAAAAACCCACTTTGATATTGCATTTTCAAGTACAAGTATGTGGCAAAATTGAAGTAATCACAATACGTTTTTATTTCATAAACAGTTGCTCCAATGTTTGGCCAAAAGTTTACACTTTTTTTTTGGTTCCTACTATTCCCTGCTTCATCTGCCCGGCTGCCCGAAGTGCAGGATTACCTCCAGCTGTCCAGGATGTTGCTCTGTCACCTCTTCATAGCATTCGGCTTCGCTTGTGACTGGGTGATTCAGTGATGACGTCGCTGCATTGGGCCGGAGCCCGCTTCCTTGAGCTGTCCAGATGGTGAGCCATCTCTTCAGCTATAAAGCTGTTTAAGTCCACGTCCTGCAGGCTGCCACGCCTACGCACCGAGGCGGAGTTACTGCCGCCATGTGTCGGGGACCCGGGTGTTCCTGAGCGCACGCTGACATTCGCCATGGCACCACTGAGACCTGTGGGGGAGGGGGGCAAGGTACATCAAGTCAGAAGTGATCGTTATCAATCTCAGCTCTACTCTCTCTCTCTCAACACACCACTGGGCTTCAGGCAGCCCTGAGAGTAGGACAGAGCTCTCTAACACAGCAGCACAATGGATCAGTCAATCCCAAAGAAAAGTGTGGGAGAACAGAGAGAACCAAATACATAATCCCCAAAACGAGGGCGGCAGGGAGTTAAAGCCTAAAAAGACCATCTTGTGGTTTATAACCCAGATCAGTGAACAAGTGATAAGCAGCAATGATCAATTTGTACAATAGAACCATTCATCCGCCAAAGTGATCAGACAATCAAAGTGAGGCTAGTTCTTTAACTTTGTACAATACTGGGAGATCCATTACTGAGGACATTAAAACAATAGCAAGATTCCAGTGCAGAATTACCAGTGAGGGGAAGATTTAGTTATCATAGAGTGGAGACACTAACACTGCTTCCATGGCAGCAGAGATTTAAGATGAGAGTTAGAGATAACAAGGTGTAGGGCTGGATGAACACAGCAGGCCGAGCAGCAT
>JAHRHZ010000078.1:2887027-2907177 GCA_024137785.1 Ginglymostoma cirratum
GAGAAAATTTTCTGATGAAGGGTCTAGGCCCGAAACCTCAAACTTTCCTGCTCCTGTCATGCTGCTTGGCCTGCTGTGTTCATCCAGCCCCACACCTTGTTATGTCGGATTCTCCAGCATCTGCAGTACCTATTATCTCTAAGACGAGAGTTAACTGAGTTTTTAAAATTAAGAAATGGACAATGGGGCAGAGTTTTGGTTGGGGAACAGAGATGATGAGGGGACACGACTTATAGATTAATCACAGACAGAAAGGTTAGGAAATATTTCTTTACATGTCTTTTACTGCAGTTAAATCAAAGATCATTGCATTTTTTTTAGGGACAGTTAATAAATATTTGAAATGTAGGGAGATGTAGGACTCAGGACAGAGAAGGGGCTGCAGCATTACATTGAGACTACTTTAGATAACGGGCCAAATAGCTTCTGTACAGTTCCTCTTGCTCACCATCATAAAAGTTACAAAACACAATGGAAACGCGTAAATAACGATCTGTGGTTGGCTGCAAGGATTGATGGGATCCCAGCTTCACCTCCCCTCCAGTCACTCAGCATGTCACTGAGTGAGTGTGCATGCCTGTGTGCGTGTGCGAAAGTGCGCATGTGTTTGGGCGGGCGGGGGATGATAATTCTTCATTGTCCTTCCAGCTGATCAGGTGTGCCACTCAGTCACATCAAAAATGTGCAGCAAGTCGTGATCGTCACTAAAGCCCGAGGGGAAACTAGGAATAGAAAATAAATACTGGCCCTACCAGGAAATCCTGGGTCCCATTACTGCCTGACACAGGAGACTTGGAATGCAAGATAATGGATTTGGATCCCTCTGTACCAAACTCTCCCTCACCCCATGCTATAAATAATCAGCTTCTGGATAAAGTATTCTTCATCTCTATTTCCATATCCTGCCAGAAGCCATCCTCTAGACGTCCCCTTGCAATAGTCACGAAGCAATATTTAAAATATATAACCATTTCAATCTGGATGTTCTCTTGGAAAACAAGAAAGTCAATGAGATTTAAAAGCAGGTAGCTACGTGGGTCAATGTTGCAATGAAACGTCATGGGGTTGGTATTGGAATGCATGCATGCTTACAGTGGTCATTTCAGCTAGGTGCAAGTAATTTGATAATTACCTCTTGTTGAGTAGGGAATGGAGGTCAGAGAACATTTCCTTAAACTCGTCTCAGATTTTGATCTGATTCTGATGAACCAATTTCATAACATGGTTCTGATGGACGGTGGAGGGGCTAGAAATAGTCAATATGGTGGAGCTCAGAAGGTCAGGATCTGGCCAGAAATGTTGACAGCTTTTTAAAAGGCTAAAGGGAGGGAGAGAGGTAATGCCAAGTGGAGGAGGCAGGGTGGGAGTGCAAGAGTGACGACAGAATATTGAACTGTTAGGAGTAAATTAGGACAGGAGAGAGGGTGCAGGGCAGCAAGGCCAGACTGTTAATGTATAGGAGGCCGGAGTTAGGCTTTCAACTTGGATTAGGGGTGGAGAAGTGCAGTAAGGCTCTACAGGACAAACCAGATAAAAATGAACCTGGTAAAGTGGCATGAGGAGCAATAATGGCTTTAATTTTCAAAATATCAATGCCAGTTTATAACCTCACTTCTCAAAATAAAACAGCTGAAAGTGAGCAGATATCAGTCAGAAAGTAATTGAAATAATCTTTCAGTTACCATGCACAGCAATGGCATCAGTAAATGCCTGTAGGTCACCCTCTGCAGTCCTGTTTGAATCTTCCTGTGCCAACACAGAAGAGGGAATGTTTAGCCGAGGTGCCAGTCTGCTGTTCCTGGACGGGGGTGACTTCCTGCACAAGAAGCTGAGCAGGTCCTCTCGGTGAATGATGTGTCTCCTCTTCTTCACCCAAGCCAGCATTTCCTTGTTTCTCCTCTGATAGCCTGCCTGCGCACCCAGATCCAAGCTCGCTCGATAGGCTTCGAGCCCGTCTGAGGATGGAAAGGTGAATGTTAGACCAAGGAGAGTGACACAGGCTGCGGCCCACTCAATCTAATCTCTAAAGGACCACAGCATCTAAAATGACAAAAGACAAAACTGAGTTTAGTACACACACGTACCCGTGCCACATTCCTGAAACAGAACACAGCACGAGGAAACAATCCAAACCATATGATTCAAGAACAAGATCACTATTTAGATTAAAACCATCCCTTTAGACAATTCAATCTTATTCCAAGCACTATCCAGTTATTCAAAATTGTTGATTGCCCAGAGATCCTTCGAGTTTAATCATTCACCATACCACAGAATCTGATGAGATAACGGATTGCAAGCAAACACAAATTCCAGCATTTAGGTAGAAGACAGAGCAGCTAACGGTGCACAGATTAATAGAAGGGATATATAAGAGGTCAGAATCAGCAGAGAGATCTCAGAAGGTCATAGATCTAGAGGACATTATGAGAATGTGGAGGATGAAAGGAAGAAAAGTCTTTGGAGTGGATCAAAAACACAGTTGAGAATTGAGACAGTTTGCTGGACCAGCAACAAGATTGATGCAAGGACACAAATAACAGAATTTTGATTATTTCACATTTTCATAACAGGGAAGATAGAAGACTGGCTGAGGCAGCATAGAATAGTTAAAACTAAAGATAAAAAAGACACCGATGAGGGTTTCAGCAGCTAAGGCAGAGATGGAGTGAGCTGATAGGAGAATGTGAGCGAGGTAGTCTTGTCATTGGAATGGATATGGGACTGAAGGAACAAGGAGAACTTAAAGGTTACAAGGAGTAACAGGAAAAAATCAGAGACAGTGGAGGGATTGAACAAGTTAATGGTGAGGTAGCAGAGAAGGAGTTGGGTGCTGATCTGCAAGGATGAGGGGTCAATGGTGGGCTTTGTGAGGAAACAAGGCAGAGCCAGAGCAGATTTGCAAGGGAATCTGACAGTACTTGAAGAAAGTAAACTATTGACTGTGACAGCTAGGGGGTAGGGAGATCAGCAGGTTGATGGGAATAGGATTGAGGGAGCAATGGTTTGGTCTCATGGACAAGAGGTCAGGGTGTACCAAGGATATGGGACAGAAATTAGAGTTATGAGCCTAGGCCAGGCACACACATCGCATTTGGGAAATTAGGCACTTTGGGCTAGGAGAAAGGAAGGAAGCAAGCAAGAGAGAAAAGATGGTTTCAATCTCCTCACTTTCAATGGGTGCAAGGCTTCAAGAAAAGACAAGTAAATGGCACGGTGCATTCTTATGAAGAATGAGTGGTTACAGCAGAGAGAAGCAGGACTTTGTAATCCTGAGAGATCCAGTGGGAACATGAGAATTAAAGGGAGAAGACCACAAGATTACTTGAAACTGCTCTGCCATTCTTGACCAATCTTCTGAATTTCTCCATAGCTCACTGTACCAAATATTCCAGGTGTTATACCAGCACCTGTCTGTGAACTTTAACACTTTCCTGCCCAATGCCCTTTCTCATTTCTCTCCTACATGACTGTCCCCGATCTAGAATCCCCAGTCGGAGGGAACAGTGTCTCAAACGACCACTCTGTCAAGTCCCTTAAGCATCTTGTACATTTCAATGAGATCACCTCTCATTCTCCTAAACTCTCCACAGTATCGCTCCAATTTACCCAGCTGCACATCAAAGGGCAGCCTTCTCTACCCAGGAACAAACTCAGTGATCCTTTGCTATTTATAATGGTGGTAATTTCCAAAATTCACTCAATTCTGGTTTCGATGACAATGTCTGCCTTTTAGATGGAGGTGAGGAAAAATTTTTCTGGAGGTTGACAGGCTATGGGACAGGATCAGTGAATGTTTTTAAGACAGATTCTTGACTAAATTTTCCCAAGCTTTATGAATTAACCCCACCCGTTACACAATACTAGATCCAAAATAACTTTATTCCAAGCTGGCCCTATAACATAACTGTTCTAGGAAGCTGTTGTGAATGCACTCTACAAATTCACCATTAAATTGTCCAGTATATTTAAGTTTAAAATCCCCCATGAAAATTACATTGCCTTTATTAGAAACTCCAGATATTTCAGATTCATTCAACAGTTCAACTACCGTTACCAGGTTTACAAACTACTGCTAGAGAACAATTAATCTTTTATTCCTAATCTCCACCCATACTGATTATTCTTCCTAATCTTCTGACTCCAGACTCCTCTTTAAACTTGGTATATCTCATCCTATTAACATGACTCATTTCCCTTTTCCACTCTGGCTGAATTTTAACAATGTTGTGGACCCTGGATTATTTACTTCCCAACCTTGGCGACTTGCAACTATGTCTCTGTCTTGGCAACATGATCGAACCCACTGATCTCTTGCTCTGTTGGTAGCTTGTCCTTTACTATGAATGCTTCATTGATTCAGATGAAGACCATTGAGCTTTATTTTAACTAGTTGAGTATAGATCTAACCTGCTGATAAATTATTGATGTTACACTGTCACTTGCTGGCCAATTCTGCCAGTATATCTCCAGATCATTACACTGTTCTCATTTGCTTAAAAACTTCTCTTTAAAAAAGATTTTAGATATCCTTTTACCTGACTCTTCCCACTGCTCTTAGCTTAAAGCATGGTGCACAAATTGATAGCACAGATGCTAATCTGAGATATGTGGACCCCACACAATGGCCTTTGTCCATTACTGGACACTTGCAGTCCCCTCTTTTCACACCAGAGCCACACATTTAAATCTCTAATCTGTTTAAACCTCCAGCCATTTGCCTGTAGTTTAAGTAACCCAGTGATTATTATGCAAGGCTCTGTTTATTAACTTCAAACCAAATTTCTCAAACTTGCTTAGCAGAATAATAGTTGCTGGTTTGACCAAAAGCACTGGCTCACAAATGGACAATGACAAATGGATCCTGTCCTTCAAAGCTCTTCTCCAACCATGATACCCTGGTACCAGACAGACAATACAACCTTCAGAACGGCCAGTCACAACTGCAGAAAACATTAAATGCTCCCCTGAACGATGGTGTTACTCATCACCACACACACACACTTATTCATACATTTCCCTCTGCGCCCACCCCCCACCCCCGTACTGGAATGGCTCCTTGTACTACGGTACACTGGTCAGAGGCAAATCCATCCTGCAATCCTGCTGGTCAAACCAAGACCATGGCTTATAATGAACGGACAACTTTCAAGTTTGCCCCTCTTGGACTTAAGGGAGTGGGAATGAAGGCTATTTTACACTCAAATCAAAGCTCACTAGCCAAGGAGCAACCTGAAAGCATCTGAAAAATCATGCACATGCAGCCCTGTAACATGACTATTAGAATTACAGAATGTTTACTGCAAGGGCAAGGGCAGGCCTTTCAGCCCATCATACTTGCATCAGGTAAACATTTCACTCAAAGCTGTCACCCACCACACTATTCCTTTTTCAATTCTAATCCAACAACCTTTCTGAATGCCTTAACTGAACCTGCCTTTACCACACTCAGCCAGCACGCTCCAAACCCTCACATCACCTCTGCTGTTTTTGCAAAACTAGCCCAATTTCCTTCCTAATTTGACTGTGTGGCAGTGTGAATTTATTTCCCCTTGCCCGGCTACCTTTGTAAAACTTGAAGCACCAGGCAATGAGCTGGCAGGGTTAATTATTCCATTCACAGCTTTGTTGGTGGTGGCAGGATTTGTCCAAATACAATGCTTGTATTTTTGGGTTCTTGGGGCCTGGACTCTGCTCTTGGCAGCATAACAGTGACTTGTTGGCCATGATGCACTGAGTGACCTCCTGAGAACGAGAGATGCCTTGTCAATGAAAATTCTTCAGCCTGTCTATTTAAAGTTTGATCCACTGATAAAAGGGCTAAAAAATATGCCTTTCAAAATGTGTGAACCTTGGACATTCAAGCAGAACACGTTACTTAACCCAAGCATAAACATTCTACTCGACTCTGAAGGATCCAGTAGCCATTTGGATCCATGTGACACTGTTTGGTCAACCACACTCACAATGAGATAGAGCAATCAATCAGTGATGTACCTTTATATAGACAAGTCACAGAAGTGGCTGCTGCCTGGAATGGTTTCCACAAGCTCTGAATACCCAGCTGCTGTTCATATACGCGATCTGAAAGAGGCAACATAATTTCTTAAATTGGATCCCTCAACCAAAATGTAAAGCTCCCCTCAATGCTGATTAAAAGCAATTATATTTAATCTCAACCAACCCATTGGTACCAAGCACCCTTTGTTCCAAAATGGAAACTTACTATAGACAAAAACCTGGACTGAAATAAAATAAAATAACTATTAATAACCAGATTCAAACAAATTCATTATTCTCAAATTAGCTCAAGGAACCATGTCAGCTAAGTAAGAAAAATATGACAATAGACATCATACGATGCTACTTTTTTTAAATTGCTGCTACTAAACATTGTACTCCAATGTTATAAGGACAGACCGGTACCAAATCAGTAATGTAGTCATGTTAGATAGCAGCAGACACACCAGTATTGTATGACCATACCTTGATCTTACATCATGCCAATTAGAAAACACATTAAGTCAGAACCAAGGAACTACACACCTGGGAGCTGGGTGTAAGATAAAACCTTTAAAAACTCTTGTTTTATCCATTCATGGGACACAGTTGTCACTGACTAGGCCATCATTCATTGCCCATCCCTAGTTGCCCTGAAGGTGGTGGTGGGGAGCTGTCTTCTCGACCCGCTGCAGTCCATTTGGGGTAAGTAGACCCACAGTACTTTAAGAACAGTGAATGGCTCAGAGGGGACCTTACAGGGGTGGTGTTCCCATCTATCTGCTGCCCTTGTCCTTCTTGATGGAAGCGGTTGTGGGTTTGGAAGGTGCTGTCTACGGAGCCTTGATGAAATTCTGCAGTGCATCATGTAGATGGTACACACTGCTCCTGCTATGTAGCATTGGTGGAGTGAGTAGATATTTGTGCATGTGGTGCCAATTAAGCTGGTTGTTTTATCCCAGTCAGCTTTGAGCTTTGTGTGTTGTTGGAGCTGCACCAATCCAGGAAAGTGAGGAGTATTTCATCACACTCTTGATTTGTGCCTTGTAGGTGGTGGACAGGCTTTGAAAAGTCAGGTGGTGAGTTAGTCGACACAGCTTCTGACCTGCTCTTGTGCCTCAGATAGTGGGCAGGATTTTTAGTCTCTGGCCTGTTCTTGTAGCTGCTGTATTTGTATGGCTGGGTCAAGTTCCATGTCTGATCAATGGTAACACCCAGGGTGTTGATAATGGGGAGTTCAGTGATGGAAATACCATTCAATGTCAATAACAATGATTAGATTCTCTCTTATTGGAGATGGTCACTCTTGTCACACAAATGCCAATGTTACTTCCCACTTTTCAGCCAAAACATGGCTATAGTCCAGACCTGGCTGTGCTTGGACCCAGGCTGCTTTAGTATCGAAGGAGTTGTGAATGGTGACTGCACAATCTTTAGCACCAGTCAACATCCCCACCTCTGTCTGTATGCAGGAGGGAGGTGATTGAGTGGCACAATGAACACTGCACACAAAATTAAACAGTTGCTCTTTCAAAGTCAAGGCCATCCATTTCAAGAGAAATTTTGTCTCAGTGTCTGTGGAGCTCTTATTCCCAAAGGTTACTGGGGTTAAATCAGCCATGATCTCACTGATGATGGAGCGGGGTCAGAGATGGGGGAGGGAGGGAGGAGATTCTATGACTGTATCCAATATTATGTGCATCAGATGACAAATACCACCTTGGCTTGGCTCACAGCACACACACTCTGTAGTTACAGACCATGGGATCATGTGCAGCTTCAACTCCTGAATATGAAATCCAGGATTCACTGAGGAAAGTGTCCAGAGTTGCTGTCAACTGAGGCATCTTCCAAACCAGATGATGTGTCAATATTTAGCCTGCCCATCATGCAAAAATCAAACAAACTTAATTTAAACATTACATTTCTAAAACACATTGCTGATAGGTGAAGTCATTAGATCAAACTGTGATACTTGCTAAATGTCTCGATTATGGAATAATGATGATAATTTGGAGACTGTGGCTGATCTATGACCACAGTAAAGAGAGAATATGGGGTGGAATGGCCTCTTCCCATGCCTGTTGAAGAGAAGTAGGTATTCCCCTCCAATCCTCCTTATCCACATCTCTCCCCACACACTGTCTGCCCACCTCCTCTCTCTTGCCTAACTCAACTCTTCCATCTTTTATAACCCCAGCTCCTACCCTACTCTCACACAATTTACAGGACCTTGAGTTTCTGTCTCTTTTTCTCCCACCCCCTTCTCTCACCGCGGACGCCCCCCCAAATCCCCTGTCTCTACCGCTGCCCAGGTCACTCTAACGCTCATCCCTGTTACACTTTCTACCAAACCGACCCCTCCCCAGGTCTCTGTCCCCCAATTACCCCTCCCCATTTACCTCACCACATCGGGCTACCCCCAGACAGAATTTGTCTCCCCCCCCCCCCCCCCCCCCCGGATTTCTCTCTCTCTCTCTCCCCCCCCCCCGATACCTTTGTAGAGCTGGGCGATGGCGGTGGCCGAGTTCTGGAAGCACAACCAAAGCCGCTGTCTCTGGGCCTCGGCCTCGCTTCCTCCGGGGCCACTGTCAGGCCCGGGCTCCTGCCTCTCATCCTCCTCCAGGCACTGTCGCTCCCAACCGGACAGCCAGTTTTCGGGGCCGTGCCCCGCCATACCGGAGTCACTGGGATCCTTAGCCTCCTCCATAGGCGGCCCTACACCGCCCGCCGCCTCCTCCTCCCCCCACCTCCGCCGTCGCAGTCCAGCCGCCGCACCGCGCCTGCGCGCAGACTCCCGGGGCCGCCTCCTGCCGGTGTCCGGCCCATTGCGCCTGCGCTCTTCGCGCGCCTCGGCGCCCAGTTTCACTTCCGTTCTGTCCAGCAGCACTGCGCCGGCGTTGTACCCTGGCCCCGCCTCCGGTGACGATGCTTCTTCCGTGTGCGCAGGCGCCATCTCCGCACTGGATTCTGGGTGTTGTAGTTGTTCGGCGGCGCTGCGTCACCGTGTCGTCTATTGCCACGTGATACATCTCGGTCCAATGAAGATGGGGGCGATTGTGCCGTCACGTGACATGCTGTGACCGACAGTAACCCGGCTGTCTGTACCCGGATATTGACCCTCCTTGTTCGAGTCAGAGATGTTGCATTTATATAGCACCTCCCACGCTGTGAGGTGCTCCGTTGGCCTGGCCTGCTGGGTTTCTGCTGTACTGTGATGCTAACAGTTTGGTTTAATTCCTGTACAGGCTGAGGGGGGTCTCCATGAAGGTGCTGGTTTTTCCACCACCCCGTCCCCTGAGGTGTGGTGAATCCGCAGGTTAAACTCTTTCTCCCCCCCCCCCCCCCCCCAAGTCATCTTAAATTTCCCTCCGAGCCACTCCAGCGTCCTGACTTGGAAAATGTATCTCCGTCCTTTCAGTCTCATTGGGTCAAAATCCCAGAACTCCCTCCCTAACAGCATTATATCATTTAAACTGCTGCTACAATGGGCTGAATAGCCTCCTTCTGCACGGTAATAATTCTGCGCGATCCTCTGACCCACACCAAATGGACTGCAGCGGTTCAGGAAGGCAGCTTACCAACATCTTGACTGGATTGTTAATGCTCAACCAGGGTGACTGGTGAAAATAAACATCCTCTTGTAATTATTTTTATCTCTCATCCCCTTGTAATTATTTTTGAGCAAGTTTCGCTCAAAAATTGTATGAATCAACTAGGTGTGTTCTCTTCATTTTCCAAGTTTGAACATCTTGGCTGCCTCAAGGGTATCACATTCAACAATATTTCTTTGGAATTGAAAGAGTAGTTATTTGAAGCCAAAATGTTGATCTTTTCAAGAGGCATCTTTGACTGAGTTCGCGTGGTTGAATTAAGTGAAGGAATTCGGCATCAATCGAACCATCAAGGTATAATTCTGTCGCACATGTAGCGTCATGAAATACAGAACAAAGAAGTATTGAAAAGCCGTATATGGCAATTTTAAGTCAGATGACCTAAAGTCTTCAGTTTCTTGGGGTAATGAGGTCCAGAGCATGTACGTGAAAAACAGTTTTTTTTCTGAAACTTTTAAGTTAGAAATTGCCCTGCATGAAAAGCACGTTAGTCACTTTGCTTTAAATGTCCATGTATTTTTCATTCTTGACCAAACTGGTAGAATAAGTTGATTGGCACATGTGTAGAATGATAGAATGTGTACTTGACAGAATTATTTACTGTGAAATACTCAAGTTCTGGTAGTTGCTGGTACTGTAGGGATGAGGTCAGAGTGTTGCAAAAGAAATTATGTTTAAAGTCTAATATTTATTCTAGACAGGATTACAACGAAGGATGCATCAAAGGGGTGGCACAGTGGCTCAGTGGTTAGCAATGCTGCCTCACAGTGCCAGGGAGCCGGGTTCATTTCCACCCTCGGGCGACAGTCTGTGTGGAGTTTGCAAGTTCTCTGTGTGGGTTTCCTCCCACAGTCCAAAGATGTGCAGGCTAGGTGGATTGGCTATGCTAAATTGCCCATAGTGTTCAGGGAGGTGTAGATTAGGTGAGTTATATGGGGATGGGTCTGGGTAGGATGCTCTGAGGGTCAGTGTGGACTTGTTGGGCCGAAGGGCCTGTTCCCACACTGTAGGGATTCTATCTTCTCAAAGGCAGCTAGAGATGGGTAATAAATGCTGGTCCAGCCAGCAATATTCATATCTTGTGAAAGATTTTTTTTAAACCCTCAGACCTCATTCGGAATTTTACAGCCAATGAAATAGATTACATTGCCCCATACTTTACAGCATAAGTTTCAGCATCATCTCATTCTCTTCCTCTTTACAACCTGAAACAAAAACTAAGTACGAGAGAAACTCAGTGGGTCTGTCAGAAGTGTAGAGAGAAAATCAGAGTTAATGTTTCAAATCCAATGATCCTTCGTCAAAACCGGAACCCTTCTAAAACTGTGGATGTATTTACACGGGATTACACTGAATTGATGGCATGGAAACAGGCCATCCACCCCAACCAATCCATTCTGGTGTTTGTAGACTTCAATCGTGCTCTCTTCTTTTCTAAATGTACTGTTATAATCAATTCTATACCCACTAACAAGCTCATACAGCTTCCACCTACCATTTGATCAAACCACATTCTCATTGTAAAGTGCTTCTTCTGAAATCCTAATTGTATTTCTTAACATCTACATCACTGGTCGCTTGTGACATACTGTTACACAATAGGAAACATCCAGTTGTGTCCACGCTGTCAAGACTTTTCATAATTCTGAAGACCTCAATTAGGTCATTGCTCAAACTACGTTTTTTCCAAGAGACCCAGTCTTGTATCCTTTCCTGACAGGTATACCCATGCATCTCTGGCATCATCCTTGTAACCGTCTATTACACCCTGTCCAAACATTCAAATTAGAAGCAGGAATAGGTCACTCACTGCTTTGGTCTGCTTTGCCATTTGATATGATCTTGACTGATTTAACTGTGGCCTCAACTCTGCTTTCCTGCCTTTTCCTAATACTCTTTGACTCCTTTATTAGTCCCTTTCTGGGATGTGAATTTCTTATAACTGAAAGAAAAGTATCATCTGTCTTAAGTGTTATGTTTAAATGGCACCCCCTGTGTCCAGTCTCTCCCATAGGGAGAAACATGCTTTCAACATTCACCCTGTCAATATCTTCAAGATATGTTTCAATAACATTACCACTGATGCTTCTAAACTCTGAAAGATACAGGCCTGATCCATTCCACCTTTCTTCATAAGATAAATCCCCTAAAATGTGGCAACCAGAAATGTGCCAAGTACTCTACGTGTAGTCTAACTGATTTGATACAGGTATAGTTTAACTCCTTTACTTTTGCATTTTATCTCCTTAGAAATGAAACTTAATAGGTGGCTTGGTACTGGTTTCTACTCACTTGGTGACACCCCTATTCTTCCTACTAAAGTGTAATACCTCGAATTCTGTGCGTGGAGACCCATAAATCTGAAAAGAAAGGAACCGCCAAACATGATTCTGAATTTAAACAAGATGACATGAACTCAGTTCTGTTGAAGGACGGCTGAAGGTCAGTCGAAACTTGACTCAAAGGCTTTAATGGACATGAAAACATTTACAGATGGGGTAGTCAATGGAATTTCAGGAGCTCTGAGCCTGGACTTACCATTTGTAAAGGTGGAAGCCCTAGTGACTATCTTCAAAGAGGAGGAGAGTTTGCTGAATTGAGAATAAGCAGTATGAGAGAGAATTACTCTCATGTTCCAGCTTATAACAGCTAGTACCCAGGAGCCAGATGGATTGTCAGTAATCAGCAATGTCAGTCCTGACACAATTTGCAGATAAAACAAATTGTTAAATCTTCTGGATTGTTCATGAAGTCTATTACAGGACCTTATTGTACATTTTCCAAGACACATTCTAAAAAGGCATACAAGGAATACAAAGTACCACATCTTAGAAAAGGGCATGGAAAGACTATAAAGGCTTTGTAAAATGCAAAAGATCTTTTTGAAAGATTGAAAGGAAGTAAATCAACCAGTGCTGAAATAAATGCTTGTTTATAGGCAGGCTGTGATTAAGAATGCTGCAAGTGGAGCTTTAAATTCTAACTAATATCATGGGATTGTCATTTTACTAGTTCTGATGAAATCACATCGGATCCAAAATGTTAACTGTGTTTCTCTCTCCAGCTGAGTTTCTCCAGTGCTTTCTGTTTTTATTTAAGATTTACAGCATCTGCGCAGCATTTTGCTTTTGTTTTATTGGCTAAGCCTTGCAGCATTGCAAATGTGACATGTTTCTATGTTTCCTTGTGAAATGTGTAAAAAGGGGAAAATGTTACCTGTATATAATAAGTTGTTTGTTAAAAGTGTTCGTAATTTTTGTCGTATTCTGATAACAGTGAGTAGAATCTCTGAAATTATTGCTTGCTCATACAGAACTTAATTATTGCAAAAAGAGACACAAAATCAAAGCTTTTTGACTTGCAATCACCAGGGCTAGGATACAAGAAACAGTCTGAGACAGCTCTAACCCCATTGTTGACATCCTTAACTTGGCTTTTATTGTCTTGATTGTCCTGGGTATATAAATAACAACTTGGTAAATAAGTTTCTGCATTTCAGGGTTGGTGTGGTGAGCGAATACTGAGCTTGAGCTTTGTCTAGTTCTGCTTTAAAAGCAATTTCATCTCCAGTATGGAGTTTTAATTTACGTATGAGAGTGCTTTTTCTTTCCTGCAGGCCTGTAACATTAACAGTGGACTTAGTTTTTCCACTTTCCTTCTAAACATGCCCTTTCCTGATATTTTTTATTTACTTTGAAACTACTGCAATGTATTTTGCCACATCTTGCTCTTGCTTGTCTGCATTTTAATTTTTTTAAAAAACTTTCCTGCACAGCATTAAAGACCAGGAGTCAAACCTGGATCAGGCTTGTACCCATGTAAGAGTCATCTGAATAGTAGCAAACGAACACTTCAGTTTGCCCGGTACCAATACTGGAAGGTGCTAAAACAAAGCAATAGCTGTTTTCTCCCCAAGACAATGATGTCTTGGTCAATGATGTCTAGCCACTGGTCTCTCTCCACACTGGAAGATGCAGGATTTGGGCACCTCTTTTAACTCAGAGGAGTTAGTATGTGTTCAACAAAATGACAGGTTGATGTACGTAACATTTGTAACATAGTATGCTACTTATTAGAAAAAGACTGTATGGAGCTAAACATGAATGCACAGCTCTGTAGTTGTGATCGTCATTTAATTACCAATGCACATTATTTTGCTACACTTCAGAATCTTTTTGTCACGCAGTTAACAGCAAAGTGACAGTGCGGGCAAGACAGGGGTTTGGGACGGTTGTGGGGAGTGCTGTCAGCTGATTAGAGTCTTCATTTGACAACCCGCCTCCACTCACCCCACCCCTCAAGTCTACCGACCGCTGTCATTGACAAATGTCAGTCTCCAAGGTCATAGTTTATATTCATGATTGCATGGGTCAGCTCTCTTCACTCAGGAAGTTAAAAATCCTCATCTGTCTGCTGTGAGATTGTAGTCAGATCCTCAGGGAGGGATTCAGATCTTCACTGGAGAAAGCTGCAGAATGTAAAAGACAAAAGTGACTCTAAGCTGCTGTGTTTGATTTGTAAAGTTTTCTGTGAAGTTACTTGCTCACTTTAGCAGCTGTTCACATCAATCCCATGTTCAAGCCACATGGAGCTGGGTGATAAGGGGTCAAAAACAAAAGTGGCCTTGAGGGGCTCTAGGCTAGATTTGCAATGTCAGGGTTTGGTACCAGGGCCAGAGGTGATTTCAGACAGTCAGAAGCTCAATGTTTGATTTTTAATAGAGATTTGTAGCTACTCAGGTATTGGTGACAATTCTGAAATATATTGCTTCCTGGGAGAAAGAGCTCTGACCTCCACAGAGGTAAAGATTCAATCAGATTTAAGGTGAGGGGGTCCTAGGCTTCTAATTTAGCCAAACATCTCGGACATATAGCAACTGGATGCCTTTAGCGACAACGCCTTAGCAATAACCCAATAGCTGCATCCCTAATACTCACCCCTAAAGCCTCGCGCTAATTCTAAGCAGAGCCAAGAGTTATTGTGCCACAATTGATAATGTAAATCACCCACGTTATCACTAATCACTCCAATGTTAAAACATACATGGCTGTCAGTCTGTTAGAGAAAACACATTGTCCCCTCCTGGCTGGATTATTCAGCAGTATTCAAGCTAGGAGCTCCTGGGGAAAACAGCTACAGCCATTACTCAAATCAGTCAGCAGTGCAAGGCAGAGTGTGCTAGAACAACCTCAACTATCCCAGTCTCCCCATGTCACTGAACTCCCTTATCCCCGGTGCTGTCCCAGTCTATTTCCCCCTGCACCATTTCTATGGCCGAATGTGCGATATACCCAGAATTATACACAATATTCCAGTTGAGGTCTAACCAAATCCTTAATAAGGAGCTTCACTTCCTCATTCTGAAAATAGTGCCTCTGTTCATATAAACCAGCAGGCTAGACTATTATTCTTATGTTTATGGGGAATCAGTTTAAAAAGGAGGGATCTTCCATTTCAGATGAGATGAGGAGAATTCTCTGAGGGTCATAGATCACAAGTGTGTGCACATCTTGGATATTACGGATTTATGAAATTCCTGGCTCTCTCACTGTAATTCAATATGGGTGTAATGAATTCTATGTTTCTCACTAGGTCACTTTCTAACCAAAGAGCCCCAGCTTTGAATGTCCTTCTTTTATTCCCCATTGGAATGTGCCTAGTTTGTAACTGAACTGTCTCCTCCTTAAAGATCCCTTGGCTCATTTAATGTGTAACTGACAAACTTTTTCTCTTCAACTTACTGCGATTCGCCACCCTCTATACGGTATTTCCATGTTTGATTGTTCCTTGTCCCTTTCACATCTACTCTAAAGCTGACAATGTTGTGATCACTGTTTCCTCACTTTATTCTCCAACACTGGATCCAACACTCCTTCCTTCCTCATCAGGCTGACCATGAAAGTTCCCTTAGACACATTTCAAGAATTACACGCCTCCCACTCCCACTCCCTCCATACTGGATCTCTTTGCCAATATCTGTGTCTTCACAAGCATTAGTCCTGACTTTTGTTCATCATTCCTACAAGTACAGAGGAATATTCCTTGAAGACCAGGAGGATTAATTTACATCTTCATGGCCAAGGTTCAGTGATTTATTTTATGAAAAGAAAATTGTCAAAAATAAAAGTTATTTGGAGCTCCAGGATGAATATTGAACTTTTGCAAACCAAATACTCGACAAATTTTCCCTGGCAGAATATATTACTTGTAAGTACAGCATATAAAGTCCTGCCATTGCAGGAGGTATGCTCCCAGAAACTGTTGTAAACAGTGATTTTCACAAACTGTGAACATGGCAGATTAACGTGCCTAGTGTGCACATTCTCCTCCAGCAGATACATTTTTTAAAAACAGTGTGGAGCTGGAGGAACAGGAAAACTGATATTTCTGGTCGGGTCCCTTCTTCAGAAAAGTTTCTGAAAAAGGGTCCAGACCCGAAACGTCAGCTTTCCTGCTCCTCTGGTGCTGCCTGGCCTGCTGTGTTCATCCAGCTCCACACTGTGTTATCTCTGACTCCAGCATCGGCAGTTCTTAACTATCTCTACAGTTTTTTATAAGTTCTTTTCTTTGCCACAGGGGATAAGTAAGGATTAGACTTGCAGTTGGTAAAGTGTACAGTAAGTCGTGTGGGAATAAGCAAATTTGAGTAGGGCAGACACAAATAAATACATTGACTTTGTGTACCAGCAGGAAAATATTCTAAAATTAAAATTGGCAATTCAATTATTGTTGTGTCATTTTTGCGATAGCTTTGTCAGTAATCTATGAAATGAAGTTCATTAAAGATGCGTACATCAAAGACAATTTTGGTGGCAATTGACTGTTTTGATAAGCAAACATTCATTCCGAATCAGTCCGAAGGTGTGCAGGTTAGCTGGTTTACCCTGGGAGACGTGGGGTTAGATGGATAGTGTGGGGATGTTCTTCACATGGTCAGTGTGGACTCAATAGGCCAAATGGCCTGGGGACAGGAATATCAAAAGGACTGAAATAAAATGAAGAACTATGGATGCTGGGAATCTGAAACAAAAACTTCTTCTGAAGAAGGGTTACTGGATTCAAGATGCTAATTATAGAATCCCCTACAGTGTAGGAGCAGGCCATTCGGCCCATACCAACCCTCCAAAGAGCATCCCACTCAGACTCACCCCATCCCTGTAACCCTGCATTCCCCATGGCCAATCCACCTAACCTGCACATCTTTGGGTTGTGGGAGGAAACTGCAGCACCCGGACGAAACCCACCCAGACACAGGGAGGGGAATCTCCATGCAGACAACCACCCATGGGGAAGATTTGCATACAGGTCCCTGGCACTGTGAGGCAGCAGGGCTACCCACTGAGCCACTGTGTTTCCCTGTTAACTCTGCTTTCTCTCAGCCAGACCTGCTGAATCTATCCAGCACTTCTGTTTTAATATCCAAAAGATTAAAATGTTACAGAAAGGAATGGTTAAGTGTGGAGCTTTTACTGTTTTGATACTAACAATAGCTCTCCAACATGTCTGATCTACCAGCCAACACTTGCTGCTGGTTAGTTCATCTCCCTTACACACACAAATCCAGTGGCTTTGGCCTAAGGTAACAATATCCACACAGGGTTTTGTATTACTGAATTAAAGATTATACAGTGCAACAAGGACACCATTCAGCCCTTTAGGTCAACGCTGGCTCTTTTGATCGGCACTCCAGTTGGCTGTATTCCTGCCCTGTTCTTTCCCCCAATCCTCAGAAACACCTTCAAGTATTTAACCAATACCATCTGAAGGCTATTGATCGTATCTGTATCTACCACCCTACCAGGCAGGGAATTCCAAACCAAATTACTGTATGTGGAAAAGGGTTTTCCCTCATACCACACCATCTGTTAAACACATTGTGAGCCCTCTGGCTTTGATCGATGGAAATATTTTGTCCCATAAGAACCTTGTATGTTTCAATAAGGTTGCATCTCATTCTTCTCAATTCTGATGTCTATGAATCTACTCAACCTCTCCTCATAATTCAGTCCCTACATACTTCCCTCCACTGTATCAGCCTAGTGAATCTTCTTTCAGCTACCTCCAATGCCTGTATATATTTCCTTAGATAAGTAGCCCAAAACAGCTAACAGTATTCCACCAGTGGTCTGACTTTTATACTTTGAAATACAGCCCAAAATTCCATTGTTTTCTCTAACAAGTACACATTCAGACCAGGAAGTTATCAACTAAATATTCTGTATCTTCCATGTATCCCACCATTATCAAATATTTCCTCATCCAATGTCCTGATTACCCCCTCCCCCCATCTATACTAGCTTTAGCAAAGTTAACTTCCCTGGTAAATACTGAGGAGTTGCGTCCATGGGGGTGTCATTGGCTACCCTGATGATAAAAGGATTCATTGCTCAATCAGAGGCAACCATTCCGTGCGTTATAAAATTTCAGGGCATACGTAGCATGTGCACGTAGATGGGATCAAGAAGATTAGTTTGGGATTGAAACTCGGCCATGGGGAGAGCGCGGGGCTGTGGGATCAGTTTGGGATTGAAACACGGCCATAGGGAGAGAGTGCGGCAGTGGGATCAGTTTGGGATTGATACAGGACTATGGGGAGAAAGCCAGGCAGTGGGATCGGTTTGGGATTGATACAGGGCTATGGGGAGAGAGTGGGGCAATGAGATCGGTTTCAGATTGATACAGGGCCATGGGGAGAGAGCGGGTTTAATTTGATTTGGTTGGATTGTTCTGTCAAGGACCTAGCAGAAATCTGACAGGAGTAACATTGTGTTTTCATGCTGCAGCCTACACTGGATCGTTTGCACAACCTGACACTCTGTGAAACCCTATTCCCAATTCCATTCTTCTTTCCATTTCCTTGTTTTATCCCTTCCAAGAAGGCAGGGACAACACCCATCCCCTTCCTCTTGGTATACTCAATCTGACCAACAGGAGTCACTGTCTACGGTCTTGTATTAAATGTTCTCCCCTTTCCTGTGGGGCAAGCCTTGAGTTTCAGTTGTCAGCTCCCCACAACGACAGCAAGGACCAGGAAGAAGGGGCGGATAGTGGTCTTTCTCTCTGTGGAACTAGCTACTGTGTGCTTCCTGAAATAATGTAATATGGAATCACCTTCCTAAGCAACAGACTTGTGAGTGAGATTGCTGTCTAATGTTCCTGTACCTGCTGACGTTAGGACATGAAGGCTCGTACACTGCCCCTGATGACAGCTCGACATATAGGACACATCCGGAGACTAGGAGCACAGTCGCTGCACACCACCAAGTGTCCGCAAGGAATAAAGACAATGGAGACCTCTTTATCCAAACACACTTTGCAGGTTCGTTCATTCTTGAGCTGCCGCAGTTGTTCTTCTGCACTCAAGTCTGTAAACATATGCAGACACAAGGATATTGAGACAATCTTCACTGACTTTATCACATCCTGTATACAGTAACAGTGGATGATAATCTCTTTGCACATAAAGGGTTCCCTGTTGGTTGAATCACCACCAAGTGATGTGCAGAAAACTGCATGGAATACACAGCACGGATAATGGCCATTTGGCCCAACCAATCTATTCTGGTGCTTACCATTCACTCAACTCTCCTCTCATCTTCCCTCATATAATCCTATCCACCATAACCTGCTAGTCCTCTCCCTTGCCAGCCTCTCCTGTAATGCCTCACCACACTTCACCTGACTGTCCCAGTGGGAGCGAATTCCACACTCTCACCCCTCGCTAGGCTGGAGACGTTCCCTTTCAACTCCCTTTTTAATTTCTTTGTGACCACCTTATATTGATGGCATCATGCTTTGTTCATCGCCACAGGCAGTAACACTCTCTCTAAGTCCATATTTTCAAACTGTGTTGTAATCTTAAAGACGTCTTTTTGCTCACAGCTGAAGGGAACGAAGCCACAAAGCCTGTCCATCATTTCCCGACGGATAAGTTTGCAGTCCTGGTGCCGTTATCACTTTGCGCAATTCTCTGTATCCTGTCCATGAGATGGTGACCAGAATAGTAAACAATACTTCTGATGGTTTAATATAAGGTTAGCTTGGTTTAGCTTTTTTTAAAAAGTTCTCATTGACCTTTGTTACTATTTTAAATTAATCTTGTATCTGTCTTCCATAGATTCCTCATCATGTTTATTTACCTCGTTTTAAAAGACAGTGGATGGAATTATAGAATTGTTTTGACTGGCCATTCAGCCCATCATGCCTGTGCTGGTTCTATCCCTACTGTCAATCTCCTTTCTCCCCATATCCCTGCCCACCACTTATATCCAAATAATCATCCAATTCCCTCTGGAATGTCTCAAGAGAACCTGCCACTGCCACATTTCCAGAACTCAATGTGTGGTTAGTTTTATATTTTCACAGCCAATACAACATGCCATCACATACAAGAGTAAATTTACTGCAGTGAATTGGCTGGTTTTATATTCCAGCTACATTTTTAATACATCACTTGTAACCTCTGCTGAATATTGTACTGGGCTTTCTGACTATCCCCCTAGCTTTCACAGCTCTCTGACTATCCCCCTAGCTTTC
>JAHRHZ010000078.1:2915471-2967766 GCA_024137785.1 Ginglymostoma cirratum
CACACATGCACACACCCAGTCTCTCTCTCCCACACACACACGTGCGCACATGCACACACCCAGTCTCTCTCTCCCACACACACACGTGCGCGCACACACACATAGTCTCTCTCACACACACACCCAGTCTCTCTCACACACAAACACACACACACCCAGTCTCTCTCACACACACAAACACACACACACAGACATACCCAGTCTCACACACACACACACCCAACACAAAAACATTTCCCAGTGCTGACCCAGACAGACACACACCTGACACTCAGAAAGATACACACAAACACACTCCAACACACACACCCACACACTGACATAACAGCTTCAACAACACAGAAGGATCTAGACCCGAAACATCAGCTTTCCTGCTGCTCTGATGCTGCTTGGCCTGCTGTGTTCATCCAGCTCCACACCTAGTTATCACAGACATTTACCTCAACAGTCTCCCGCCACCACACCCGACACATACACATCCACACAAACTCAGGATGAGTCGGGAAGACAGAGACTATGAACATAGGAGCAGACTTAAGCCATTCAGCCCATCGAGTCTGCTGCGCCATCCAATGAAATCATGGCTGATCTGATCATTCTCAACTCCACTTTCCTGCCTTTAACTCTTGATTTCCTCACAGTTGAAAACTCTGTCAACCTCCACCTTGAATATACTCAAACAGCCCTCTGCAGAAATCCACAGATTCACTACCATCTGAGAGAAAATGCTTCATCTCTGGAGACCCTTTATTCTGGGATGATGCTCTCTGGTCCTAGACTCTCTCACAAGGGGAATCAACCTCTCCACATCTACTGGAACATAGAACATAGAATATAGAACACAGAACATAGAACATAGAACATAGAACATAGAACATAGAACATAGAACATAGAACAGTACAGCACAGTACAATCCCTTGGGCCCAAGATGTTGTGCTGAACTTTTACCCGAAATCTAAGGTCTATCTAACCTCCACTCCCACCTTATACTATCATCCATATGCCTATCTAATAGCCGCTTAAATGCCCCTAATGAGGCCGACTCCACTACGCTTTCCGGCAATGCATTCCACACCCCACCACTCTCTGAGGAAAGAACCTACCTCTGATGTCTCCCCTGTATCTACCTCCACTCACTTTAAAACTATGCCCCCTCGTAATAGATACCTCCATCTGAGGAAAAAGTCTCTGGCCGTACACTCTGTCTATACCGCTGATCATTTTGTACACCTCAAGTCTGCCAAGTCTTCTAAGAAACGCATATGTTTTAATAAGGTTGCGACATATACTTCCAAATTCCGATGAGTACAGGCCTAACCTAATAACCATCTCCTCATAAAATGATCCCTCCATACCTGGAATCAGCTGAGTGAACCTTCTCTGAACTACATTTGTTATTTCTTTATTCATTAACGGGATGAGGGCATCGCTGGCCAGGCAGCATTTATTGCCCATCCCTAATTGCCCAGAGGGCAGTTAAGAGTCAACCACATTGCTATGGGCCTGGAGTCACACGCAGGCCAGTCCAGGTAAGAATGATGGTTTCTTTCCCTAAAGGACATTAGTGAACCAGATGGCTTTTTCCTGACAATCAGCAATGGATTCATGATCATCATTAGATTCTTAATTCCAAATATTTATTGAATTCAAATTCCACCATCAGCTTTGGTGGGATTCACACCCAGGTCCGCAGAATGCTATCTGGATCTCTGGGTTAACAGTCCAATGACAATACCATTAGGCCATCATCTCCTCTCCAATGCCACTATATCTTACTTTAGATAAGGGAGCTAAAACTGTTCACAATATTCCGGCTATGGCTTGACTAATGCCTTGTATAGTTTTAACAAAACCTCCCTACTTCTATACTCCATTCCCTTTGAAATAAAGGCCAAAATTCCATTTAGCTTCCCTATTACCTGCAAAACATTGATGCTATTTTATGTAGTTCATGCACAAGGACTCACAAATCCCTCTGTGCTACAGCTTTCTGCAGTCTTTCTCCATTTCAATAACACTTAGATTCCCAACTCTTCCAACCAAAGTACATAACCTCATTTTTCCCACATTATACACACACACCCAATCCTGTACACACTCTCCTACACACACCCTCACACACACATTCCTACACACGTGCACACACATATACACACACTCTCCTACACACACACACACACACACACAGACATTCCTACGCATACATACACATACTGTCTCCCACGTGCACACTCACTCTCTCACACGTGCTCTCTCTCACGTTCACACTCTCATTCTCACACTCAGGCACACTTACACACACACATTTTCTCTCCCTCTCTCACACTGACATACACACACACATAAGTATCGAGCATTGGTTAAAAATACATATTTGGTCAAAGCTTTCCATCTTGTACTTATTGGGACAGCTGGAGTGTGTACATGCACCTTGTCCCTCTCAACTCAACCAAATGAGTGACAGCTCCTCACTAGCTCATTTCTCAGGGCAATGTATTGATTAATCAGCATCAAATTGCCAGGTTAAAATGTAAACAAAGTATGGCAGTTAACTGTCAATCATCTTTAATTGGTGCTTTCTCACATGTAACACCTCTGTCTGGCTCACTTGCCAATCACTCAGCACTCTCCTTTCATACAGTATACATTTTAGACTTGGTATTTCTTGTAAATTCACCTGACACATACAAGATGGAAAGCTTTGGCAAAATGTGTCTTTTCCTGCAGCAGTCAAGTGCTGTTCCACCAAACACCTGTACATACAAATGTGTAGATGCATGTGCTCTCTCTCTGTCACACGCTCACACACACATACATACACACACACACACACACACACACTTGCGCGCCAATGCAGACACAATGTTAAAGGTAGCACCAGCATTACTGAACCCACCGCTGACTCGGTGATGTGGGAATGTAGTTCCTGAATCCTGTTCACATAATCTCTCCCTTTCATCTGGATTAAGAATTCGCAGCTGGCAAAACAGGGCATTAAAATTAGTTACAAAAACATCCATCAAATATCATCTAATACTCACCCCTCTCACTCACAACCACTTTCTTCCCCATCTCTCCTGATCAGGCAGACTCCTGACATGATGACAGTATTCAGTAGTTCTCCAAAATATTGTTGAGTGATTCATCTTCACAGTGAGATTATCGAATAGGCTCAGCCAGGAGAGTGAACTGAACATCACAGACCCTGTCCTCAGCCAGTGCCTAAAATGACCGTGTAGTGATCAGGAGTAATTACTTGGGCTGATTCTCCCCTTCACACCCCTCTCCTTGAGGTTATCAGAGACAGGGTCATTGTAACAGCCCCAGGATAGAAAAAACAGACCAAAGCCCACATCCTCTTCTCGTCGCTGGGAGACAGGATGGGGGCAGAATTGGCAAAGATCTGCAACCACTCCCAACGTACAATACCCTCAGCTGGAGGTAGATAATGACAAACTTTAGCACTCTCCCACATGTACAGTTTGAAGGGAGTTTGAGGGGGATTTTAAACCTGTATATGGCTGGCTTCTGGAACCTTGTAAAACCAGGAGATGCTAAAATAAGCCCAGCCTGTTATAACAGCCAAGCCTCAATGACATATCGAGCAAGGGCTTATTAACAGACCATATTAATAAGGCTCTGCTTGATATATCAATGAGGCTACTTAATTGGTCCCCATTAACATATACATTCCCAGGCCTCATTCATCAGGATGGCTACATTTTCAGTAGTTAAAATCAGGACACAATGACTGTTGAGTGACTTAGGGCAAGGATCTCAGAGCAGGGCAGTTGAAGGTGTGAGTAGATGGCCCGAGGGGCAGAATGGTCTACACTTGTCCCTGGTTTTGGCATCACGTTGTGACATCTTGTGGACAACATCCAGCCTGAGTTGGTAACCCCTAAAGACTCCCAAATATTGAAGACCGTTATAACGCACTGTCTCTTTCTTCATTTCAGCCTTGTTTTCTTAAGGAGAACTGAACCAAGGCTTTGTTTGTCACAAGATCATAAAATCCTCTATCCTGCTCTAACTGTTCAATGTGCAAAACAAGACTGATCTCTATTTAAAACATTTGTTTCCTTTCATTTCCACCCAGGCTTCTAACAATAAATGTTACCAGCCAGGAGCTGGATTTTAAACTGGTGAATGTGGGAGATTTGGATAACTCCAGAACCACGAGCGGGTAAATTCATGGTCTTTCAACAAGGAGTTTGGTTAAACGTGCTAAGGTCACTCTAACCGTTCCTCAGGCCAGCTGGTGCTTTGTTGCTGGCTGTTGTCTGACACCCTCATCAAAAGCAGCTCATGGTCACTCAGTGGCAATCACTTTTCATCACCCAGAGAGTGACTCCCTCCTGGCTTCCTGCTGCTCATTGTCATTTACCCCCATAACCTTAGGGTCTACCTCACTGCCCTATCTTCTCCTACACTCATCCCCATGCCCTCACATTCTTTCTCATGCTAGTCTCCCTGTCTCCCCCCTCCATCATCATAGAATCTCTACAGCATGGGAGCAGGCCATTCGGCCTGCTGAGTTCACAGCAACCCTTCGAAAATCATCCCACCCACGCCCACGCCCCTGCCCCATCCCTGTAATCCTGTATTTCCCATGGCCAATCCACCCATCCTACACACCCTTGGACACCAAGGGGCAATTTCCCATGGCCAATCCACCTAGCATGCACATCCCTGGACACTATGGGTAATCTCCAATGGCTAATCCACCCTAGCCTTGGACTATGGGAGGAAACTGGAGCACACAGAGGAAACTCACACAGACACAGGGAGTATGTGCAAACTCCACACAAACAGTCACCCAAGAGCAGAACTGAACCTAGGTCCCTAGCACTGTGAGGCAGCGGTGCTAACCACTGAGGCACCACCCCCGCTGTTCCTGTCCAACTGTCTTCCCTGCTAGTCTCCTCCTCTGCCCTGCCTCCATTCCTCACCCATTCCTCTCCAAAACGCTTCACACAAACAGGGGAAAAGCTGCAGACATGGTCCTGTGAGCTATTTTGAGCAATTTCTCAGGAGAGGGGGACATTTAGTCCAAACTGGGAACGTCCTGACCAAAGCTGGAAAATCCTGTCTTCGGATCATTAATGCATTCAGCTGGGACTCACTAACATGTAGCCCTGAGCATCGTTCGTGATGTGTAGTTGGGGAAAGAAAAAAAACATCATGACATTTGGTTCTACTTTAGCTCACCGCTGGACCACTGCAGGCAGGTAGACAAAGTCCCACAATGTCCGGGTCAGTCCTGTATCTGACAGGAAGAGCTCTCATAGACAATCATACCCCTGAGACATGGGGATATGTATGAGATAAGGGGAGGGACAACTACCTCATCGGCTGGGGCCAGGAGAGAGATTTTCCCAGGACACTGCACACCATGGAGTGAGGCCTTCTCCAAAATGGAATTTGAAGAAAGCAATTGGATCCAACTGCTCCAGACAAACATCAGAAATGCAGTTCTAGTCAAAGGGTTTCCAATCATCTGGAGTTAGGCAGGGGCTGTCCTCAACCTTCTGTCTTGTTCATGCAGCATGTGGGCATAAAGTGGCGTATCAAGCCCAGGCAGTGGAGGCATTCAGTACAAGGTCTCTCTGGACATGGACACCATCACGGTCTTCTCTTTGAGCTCAGTGTCAGAACGTGGACTGGGAAGTGTCTCCGTCTCAGGCACCACAGTAACTTGAGGCAAATGTGAGACCACATTCTTTAGGAATCTGGCCAACCGATCCAATTCATCCTCAGGCTGGAATACCGAAGATGTTGAGGATTGGTCAAGCATGAAGAACTGGAAGCAGTGCGTGGCCATGGGTAAGTGAAAGTGGCACTGCAGCTAGGAACCTGGTCCTTGGGTCTCTCAGTGTAGCTGGATTTGGCACAGTCTGGTCCACACATTATTCCCGCACTGGGGTGGTCACTTTTCGCTTTACCTGGAGATTGAAAATGAAGATGATGTACAACTTGCAAGAGAGATGTGGTGGGGGGGATGGGGGGAGTTGGGGCGTTGTTTGGGTGGGAAAGTCCCCAACCTGCGACTACCTTTGCGTGCTCTGAGTGCAGAGTCTTAATGCGCCAAATCCACTTAATACATTAAATCCAGAGCACCAAGCACTGGATTTTCACAATCAAGGAGACTTTCAAAGTGACGGACAGGACCCAGATTTGGAAGGTCTACTCCAATTTCTGAGAGATCCTGTTTTCACCGGGGGAGGGGTGTGAAGGGGGTGAACTATACACAAGGGAAAGCCAAGGGCAGCCAATCACACCCTATGCTGAATTCAAATGTTTCTGTATAATAGCGTGGACCTCAAGCAAAGGGGCTGTACATTCAGACTGCTCAAAGAGATTCTTCAAGCTTTACCATCTTTGATGTGAGATGATGACATAAATGTTTGTTTCGTAAAGGGATTAACTGAGAGGTTTTTAAAAGTCTGGAATGGGTATCCATAAATTGCATTTTCTTTACTATAGTGAAGTCAGTAATGGATATTTGGACCTTCATTTTATTTCATTCCGTTGTGGCTCCTGAAGTTGACCAATGCGGATACTCACTGAGTTTAAAAAAAAACACTGAAACTCCTTCAACCACAAGTCAATGAGGCAGTGACCACCTGTAGGAAGCGGAGAATGGGGTTTCTGTCACATGGTTCCGAGGTGGTGGATGGTCAAAGGTATTTGGGATGACACCATTTCACTGGAACTTTGAAACAAGCAGCAACATCTGGTTTGGCTGGTGGTGAGAGGGGCCCTCACTTTTCGATCCTTCCTATGTGTCCAGAGATCCGTATTACCACCTGCACGTGGCCGTTGGTGGTGGGAAAGAATCAAGTGATCCATGTCCTTGTGGAATGTGCTGTTATGTAGGAGGGGCAGGATTGCTTTTATAAGTTTCATCGCAGGCAGCTCCGTGACACAGAGACACACATTAACTGTACCTGGTGATCCATTAATGTGGTGAAAGGTGGTCTTGGGTCTGCCCAATACACATTGCTTTTCCAGCTCAAGAAGCCATCGATAGCAGAGTGTGGTTTGTATTTTGTCAAGGAGAAACAAAGTATCATTAGGAATTTACACTTTATTACTTCCTCAAAAACTGTTCGCACAGTTTTAAGTATGTAGTTAGCCTGGTAGCATGCTGCAGTGACTGGGGTACCCGAATTGCACCTCTTGCACAAAGCTAGTTTTGAACATCCCACATTTATCACCTGAACAGTTGGTGAAATGCTGCTCATCACGTCAGCATCCGAGGTTGATCATAAACCAGCCAGACATAGCAGCGAAGTCCGGTTCCTCTAGGGGGGAACCTGAATCGCTCCACTGTTAATGTCAATTCCTTTCACATTGGTTAAAATAAAGTGGAGCCACTCACTAAACTTCAGCATCTTCCTGCTTGGAGCGTCTGGGTCTGTCAGAGAGAGAGTGTAAAGCCCAGACCAGTTAATGCCAACTGGACAGATCTGCAGAGATAATAGGAACTGCAGATGCTGGAGAATCCGAGATAACAAGGTGTAGAGCTGGATGAACACAGCAGGCCAAGCAGCATCATAGGAGCAGGAAATCTTGACGTTTCGGGCCTAGACCCTTCATCAGAAATCGGGGCGGGGAAGAGGGTTCTGAAATAAATAGGGAGAGAGGGGGAGGCGGATAGAAGATGGATGGAGGAGAGGATAGGTGGAGAGGAGACAGACCGGTCAAAGAGGCGGGGGTGGAGCCAGTAAAGGTGAGTGTAGGTGGGGAGGTAAGAAGGAGATAGGTCAGTCCATGGAGGACGGACAGGTCAAGGGGGCGGGATGAGGTTAGTAGGTAGGAGATGGGGGTGCGGCTTGAGGTGGGAGGGGGGGATAGGTGAGAGGAAGAACAGGTTAGGGAGGCGGGGACGAGCTGGGCTGGTTATGGGAAGCGGTTGGGGGAGGGGAGATTTTGAAGCTTGTGAAATCCACATTGATACCATTGGGCTGCAGGGTTTCCAAGCTGAATATGAGTTGCTGTTCCTGCAGCCTTCGGGTGGCATCGTTGTGGCACTGCAGGAGGCCCAAGATGGACATGTCGTCTGAGAAATGGGAGGGGGAGTTGAAATGTTTCACGACTGGGAGGTACAGTTGTTTAGTGCAAACCGAGCGTAGATGTTCTGCAAAGCGGTCCCCAAACCACCGCTTGGTTTCCCCGATGTAGAGGAGGCCACAACGGGAACAGCGGATGCAGTATACCACATTGGCAGATGTGCAGGTGAACATCTGCCTGATATGGAAAGTCTTCTTGGGGCCTGGGATGGGGGCGAGGGAGGAGGTGTAGGGGCAGGTGTAGCACTTCCTGCGGTCGCAGGGAAAAGTGCCGGGTGTGGTGGGGCTGGAGGGGAATGTGGAGTGGACAAGGGAGTCACAGAGAGAGTGGTCTCTCCGGAAAGCAGACAAGGCTGGGGAGGGAAAGATGTCTTTGGTGGTGGGGTTGGATTGCAGATGGCGGAAGTGTTGGAGGATGATGCGTTGGATCCGGAGGTTGGTGGGGTGGTACGTGAGGGCAAGGGGGATTTTTTTTGGTTGTTATTGCGGGGACGGGGTGTGAGGGATGAGCTACGGGAAATGTGGGAGACACGGTTGAGGGCGTTCTCGACCACTGCGGTGGGGGGGATGTTGCAGTCCTTGAAGAACGAGGGCATCTGAGATGTTCGGGAGTGGAATGCCTCATCCTGGGAGCAGATACGGCACCTGTGTCAACATGGCACTGTGCCCAAGATGTCGATCTGCACCATGACACAGCTGATATTCAGCACGCTTCTCTTCCACATTGATCAAGGCCAGATCCACCGGACACTCATGCAGGTCGACTGACATCTCATTGTGAATGTAGACTGCCGCATTCCGAGATTCGGGGGCCGTGTGCTGTGGGACACACTGACGTTTATAGGGCAGTCACTGTAAAGGTCACAGTCTTAAAGTTCCTCCTCACCACTGTACAATGAATTTTGCAAAATAATTGTAAATGTAGTGAGTAACAGAAAATTCTGAAACATTTTCTGCTTTATATAATCTCAACTATGAAGTGGAATGTATCTTTATAAATTTTATGAACAAGGTAGGACGTTTGAGGCTTAATCTGCATTCCCCAGATGACCTATTGAAAGGAGAGAAGGAACATGGGGAAAGGCCCAGGCAGTATGGTGCCTCAGTGGTTAGCACTGTTGCCTCACACAGCCAGGTTTGATTCCACCCTCAGGTGACTCTCAGGTGTGGAGTTTGCGTATTGTCTGTGTGGGTTTTCTCCTACAATCCAAAGGTGTGCAAGTTAGTGCGGATTGGCCATGCTAAATTGCCCATAGTGTCCAGGGATGTGCATGTTAGGATTAACCATGGGAAATGCAGGTTTACAGGGATAGGGTTAGGGGTTGGGACTGGAATGGCTGATCTTTGGAGGGTCAGTGTGGACTCGATATGCTGAATGGCCTACTTCCATACTGTATAGATTCTAACAGCAGGGCAAACTGATCTTGTCAGGGAGAATCACAGAAAAACATTACTCCAACATGCAAAGATTCCAATGGCTGCTTCCCATTTGAACACGGCACAGTGATTTCTTTGGCTTTCACTCCACAGTTTAAGCGTGGAGTTTTGGCTCACGGTGAGTGTGCAGCTGCATCAGGCTATTCAACATTGAGAGCTGCACAGCCAGGTTTCTAGATTATAATCTGTCTCCAATCCTAATGTTGGGATGGATTACAAAGCCTGCTAGGTGTCTCAGTGCTAAGTAGTGCCTGTGCTCTGCTGGCCCATCCCTCTAAAGGGGAGCAGAGGCCTCTGGAGATCCAAATGCGCTGAAGAGAATTATTGGTGCAAAGTGTGCTGCCAAGATTAAAGTGAGTTTAACAGAACTTTCAAACAATCAATTGTCCAACATCTTGTGTAATGAAGTGATATTTAGAGAACTGTGATTCTCTCTCACACAGTCTGGTGGTTTGTTTTGATCTACTTTTACTCTCCAAAACAAGATATGCCCACCAATCCTTCACAATATCACTGTTATGTGCATAATTTTGCCACTAAACTTGTTGCAGTAAGTTAGGGCTGATGATTAACAGTGTAAGTAACTTAAACTGAGATTTCTGTTCTTACTTTAGTGGTCAACCCAGAAAGGGAATGATCTGTGTGTTGCAGATAGGCAATGTCTGCCACAAATGTGAATAAGATTCTTTCTTTTCTTTCTTGCTTCTCTCCCTTAATCCAATCTTTCTTTCCCTCTCATTGGGAGGAATTTTTTGGAGGTGATGGGGTCTTGGCTACTAGTTGCAGAGCCACTGGGAGACCCACATTAGACTTTTGGGGAAAACAGCTGAATTATGAGCCAGACACTTGTCAGGTCACTGGTGGACATTCCCGGGATCCAGACACTGCAGGCAAAAAGTCCTGATTGGCTGGCAGCTCTTTTGCTCAGCAGCGCCAATATCAGGGGTTTCAGGGCAGGGGTACAGGGGGGCTTCTTCCCAATTACAGGTGCATGGATCAGTGCTTTTCAATAGTGGACCCCACTCCCCGGCAGAATGCACTGTCATCACCATCCCACCTGAATAAGTGCCCAAGACATCATGGGGAGAGGGGAAAACTATAAGACACTTTTATTTCTCTTTCTGTGTCTGATTTGACTCCAATTCACCCAATTTCCTTCTGTCTTTATGTTTCCATTCTGCTCACAATACTCCAATGTGGTCTACAAGCCTTGGGACAGCGGAAATATGACCCTCTTCTGTTCTAGTTTGAGGTATAAAGGCCAGCATTTTATTGTGGTGAATTGTCGAAGCCCAACAGGTGAGTCACCTCTCATCACATCCTGCCAATTAGAATAAAAACAAAGTTGCTGGAAAAGCTCAGCAGATCTGGCAGCATCTGTGAAGGAGAAAACAGAGTTAACATTTTGGGGCCAGTGACCCTCAGAACTGCCAATTAGAATACCCATCTCCACTGCTCAATGAAACTTTAAATCATGCCAACGATTTGCCTTCAGTTCCATGGGCTTCAGCTTCAGTTAATGGTCTTGTACAGGTCCCACCCCATCAACTAGACCTCTCACACAGGCCTCAAACAGCCCGTGGCCTCTTAGGCCCAAAACATAAACAGGCAGAGCACAGGTAACACGGAGTGTCACATCTCAAAAACACAACCTGCCGCACACGGTTAAGCTGTTGGTAGTCAGTACCGTGGAAACCATTTTGCATGCTCCATCCATGGATCATCTCCCAGCTCCCAGTTTCGGAGTTCTCCATCGCAGTGAAAACATTTCACATTGTCACGGTGACCTGTCAAGCAGGAAATCTCCAGAAAGTAACTTGAGTGGTTTAATGATGAGCCTGATCTCTAGGGTGACAGCCATGCTGGAAATACCAAACACTGCAACTCAAATCAGCAAAGTCCATCTGACCATCACTGGGACCCAGACAATGTAAAGCCAAAACCTCTATTCACACCTCTGCACATTCCACTCTCCCCTCAGCCACGTCAGAGCAATGTTCCTCCCAGATGTGACCATTCTTCAGGCAGTGACTGACTCTCAGCTATTCAACCTCAGGGTGAATCACATATAAGACTGAACTGTTCTCATGCAATGTGACCCTTGTCCAACTGCCAAGGGTAAACCTGGAGCATAGTTTGGAGAGGAGGTAGGGTAAAGGAAGGGATGTTTCTTTCTTTATTAACGGGATGAGGGTGTCGCTGGCTAAGCAGTATTTATTGCCCATCCCTAATTGCACACAGGGCAATTCAGAGTTAACCACATTGCTGTGGGTCTGGAGTCACATGTAGGCCAGACTAGGTAAGGATGGCAATTTCCTTCCCTAAAGGACATTAGTGAACCAGATAGGTTTTCCCAACAATGGACAATGGATTCACGGTCATCATTAGATTCTTAGTTCCAGATATTTATTCAATTCAAATTCCACCATCTGTTGTGGTGGGATTAGAACCCAAGTTCCCAGAACATCATCTGGGTCTCTGAATTAACAATCTAGTGTTAATACCACTAGGCCATTGCCTCCCCTAAAGCGTGGCACTTTACCCATTAAAGTTGGATTATGTAGCCAAACATAGCTGTGATAGAAGACAGAAAGAAAGAATTTCCTCCAGACAGAACGAGGGACTCAGAGAGCATGGGTGTGTATGCATCAGGGTGAACATTCTTTTTGAAACGGAAACAAAAAGCTGGAAAAACTCAGGTCTGGTAGCTTCCATGGGAAGGAAGCAGAATTAATGAGCTCCAGTTAGCAAAGTTGCGATCCTGGTGACTCTTCATCAGAACTGGAGAGTCAGTGAAACATTGACACACTGGAAACATGAACTGTACCCGAAGGCTGCAGGAACAGCAAATCATATTCAGCCTGGGAACCCTGCAGCCCAATGGCATCAATGTGGATTTCACAAGCTTCAAAATCTCCCCTCCCCCAACCGCATCCCAAAACCAGCCCAGCTCATCTCCACCTCCCTAACCTGTTTTTCCTCTCACCCCAAGCCACACCCCCATCTCCTATCTACTAACATCATCCCGCCCCCTTGACCTGTCCGTCCTCCCTGGACTGACCTATCTCCTCCCTACCCCCCTACCTACACTCACCTTTACTGGCTCCATCCCCGCCTCTTCGACTTGTCTGCCTCCTCTCCACCTATCCTCTCCTCTATCCACCTCCCCCTCTCTCCCTATTTATTTCAGAACCCTCTTCCCCTCCCCCATTTCTGATGAAGGGTTTAGGCCCGAAACGTCAAGTTTTCCTGCTCCTATGATGCTGCTTGACCTGCTGTGTTCATCCAGCCCCATGCTCATTATCTCGGAAACATGAACTGTGCTTCCTTCCCACACATGCTGCCAGACCTGCTGACTTTCTCTAGCTATTTGTTTTTGTTTCAGATTTCCAACATCCACAGTTCTTTATTTTATTTTTGAGAATTATTTTTGCGCTTGCAAATCTATGTTGTTTGGTCTTGTATATGTCAGCATGTTTATGTCTAAGTCTGTGCATGTGTCAGAATCACGTGAACATGTCAGGGTATTTGTGGATGAATATATCGGAGCATGGACATATGCATCTCAGGTTATGTGCACATTTGTTGGCGTATACACCTATGTTAGGATGTGCGCGCATACACACATATTAAGGTATGCGTGCTTGCCAGGACGTGTGTGCACATGTGGTACATCGGGAACTATTTGTGTGCATGTCAAATTGTGTCTACTTCTGGCACAACTTGTCTCAACTGATACACAGAGACCACATACTTTTATGTTTTGGGATTATAAACTTAAACAACAGGAATGTTTTGCAAGTGAAAACCAGGTGCTGCACATTTATTGAGCTGCTCAAGGCAATGTTTGCTTTTTGAAGCAGTGAGGGGGAAAAGATTGTTGATTTGCTCGCCGAGCTGGCTTCGTTCTCCTTTAGACATTTCGTCACCATGCTAGGTAACATCATCAGTGAGACCTCCAATGAAGTGATGTTCTGTTCTGCTTGGGATTTATACTGTCTGGTCAGTTATGGTGAGTACTGTCATTTCCGGTTTTGATCTGTATGGGTTTGTATTTGGGGTCCAATTCTATGTGTTTGTTGATTGCATTATGGGTTGAGAACCATGCCTCTAGGAATTCCCGTGCATGTCTATGTTTGGCTTGGGCTACTATGGTTACCTTGTCCCAGTTAAACTGATCGCCTTCATTGTCTGAGTGCACCAATATTAAGGAGGGTTCGTCATGTCGTTTTGCTGCTAGCTGATGTTCGTGTATTCTGATGGCTAGTTTCCTTCCTGTCAGTCCCATGTAATGTTTGTGGCAGTCATCGCATGGTATTTTGTAGACCACGTTGGTTCTGCATGTTGTGGGAATGGTTTCAGACAGGATAAATTCCAGGCGGAGTAGAATAACATCGCTTTGTCGGAGGCCTCACTGATGATGTCACCTGGCGTGGTGACGAAACGTCTGAACGAGAACCAGCCAGCTCAGCGAGCATGTCAACAACCTCACCCATAACCCGAGCTCTGTCTTAATGCGTGTATTTGGCATTTCTGAAGGGCCACTAGTTGCATGATAATAGATGAGTAATAAGACCATAAGATACAGGGGGATAATTAGGCCATTCAGCATGTCGACTCTGCTCTGCCATTTGATCATGGCTGAAACATTTCTCAATTTGATTCTTCTGCCTTCAACCCATAACATTTGATTTCCCCTTACCAGTCAAGAACCTATATATCTCTGACTTCAATTCACTCAATGACTTGGCCTCCACAGCTCCCTGAGGCAACGAGTTCCACAAATTCACCAACTTCTGGCTGTAGAGATTCTTCCTCATCTCAGTTCTAAAGGGTTATCCTTTCACTCTCGGGTCCTAGTCTCTCCTATGAGTGGAAATATCTTCTCCATGTCCACTCTATCCAGGCCTCTCAGTATTCTGTAAGTTTCAATCAGATCCCTCATCATCCTTCTAAACTCCATTGAGTACAGACCAGAGTCCTCAACTGCTCCTTATATGAAAAGCTGTTCATCCCCAGGATCACTTTTGTAAACCCTGTCTGGTCCCCCTCCAAGGCCACCGCATCCTTCCTTAAATACAGGACCCAAAACAGCTCACAATATTCCAAATGCAGTTTGACCAGTGCCTGATACAGCCTCAGCAGTACAGCACTGCTTTTGTATTCTAGCCCTCTTGAAACAAATGCTAACATTGCATTTGCTTTCCTGAACGCCAACTCAACCTGCATGTTAACCTTAAGGGAATCCTGAACTAGGACTCCCAAGTCCCTTTGTGCTTCAGATTTCTGAAGGCTTTCCCCATTTAGAAAATAGCTCATGTCTCTATTTTTCCTGCCAAAATGCATAATCTCACACTTTCCCATGTTGTATTCCATCTACTACTTCTTTGCCACTAGTTTGTCCAAGTCCTTCTGCAACCTCCACACTTTCTCAACACTACTTATCCCTCCACCTACCTTTGTGTCATCTGTAAACTTAGCAACACAGCCCTCAGTTGCTTTGTCCAGATCGTTAATGCATAACATAAATAGCTGTTGTCCCAACACCAACCCCTGTAGGACTCTACTAGTCGCTGGCTGGCATCCTGAAAATGATGCCTTTATCCTCACTCTCTGCCTTCTGCCAGTCAGCCATTCCTCTATCAATCCTTGCCCCTAACACCGTGGGCTCTTTCACAGCCTCCTGTGTGGCATCTTGTCAAAGGTCTTCTTGAAATCTAAACAGACAAAGATGAGCCAGTGGATGTGATCTAACTTGCTCGATTCTTCCTCAAAGAGTTTTAGCAGATTTGTCAGGCATGACCGACCCATGATGAAGCCCCATGCACTTCCTTATACCCCACAATCTCATCTTTAACAATGGATTTTCAAATTTTACCAATTACTGAGGTCAGGCTGACCCATAATTTCCTGTGTTCTGCCTCGCTCCCTTCTTAAACATGGGCATTACATTAGACATTTTCCAAGTCCTCTGGGACCCTCCTTGACTCCAGTGATTCCTGAAAGATCACCACCAATACCTCCACAATCTCCTCAGCTATCTCCTCCACATTCTGGGGTGTAGTCCATCTGGTTCTGGTGACTTATCCACCTTCAGCACTTTCACCTTCCCCAGCATCTGCCCCCTGAAGTTCTGGTAGGTAATCCTCTCTTTTGTCTGCCATTTGTTAAAGTTAAGTGTGTTACTTTCTGATGAAGGAGAAACCTGCTGTGATTTGTGTTTGGCTCGAATGGCTGTTGATCAAGCAAACCAATCACTTTGGTGGTCTGACTGGGATCGGATTCATTTTGGGACGACTTGCAGAACATTGCGGCACCATTATTGGGGAGCACTTCCATTTAAATTGTAACAAGTTACACGTGATGCTAGCACTAACCTACCCCCTCCCCAACCATCTGTCTGCCTCCAATTTTCCTTTTTACTTCCCATGTGCTGAGTCCTTTTCACAATCCCCTCCAGCTGGCATCTTTATTCAATTTAACAACTCCATGTATATTTCCTGTAAAATGTTTTCAACATGACTCATTCACAATAAAGCGTAAGTATACGATGTTCCGGGAAACTAGGCCAGCTAATGGTCTGTTTATAACTGATTGAGCCTCCTAGTAAACATTTCACTCTGCCTTACAATTTAAAACAAATTCAAACAAAGGATTTCAGAACTGCAGCCCAGAAATTACTACTGAAGCCTCAACAGAAAATAAAAGCTCAAACCAAATAGCACGTTTTTCACATTCTCGAAGTGAAATACAAAGTGTCCCATTGCTGTAATGTGGGAAATATGGGAGTTAATATACACACAGCATACCGTCACGTATCTGATGCAATGATCAAGTTAACTGATTAAGGGATAAATATTGACCAGGACACTGGGGACAACATCCTTACTCTTCAAATAGATCCTAGTGGGACATTTATACTCCTATGAGGGCAGCAGGGGCTGTTTAACATCTCATTTGAAAGACACAACCTTGGACAGTGCAGCATTCCCTCAGTACTGCACAAGGTGAAATGTTAGGGATTTAATAGTGAGAGCAGGAGGATTTTCTTCACTCAGAGACAGTTGTGATGTTGTAGAATTTACCTCCAGGGTCAGTGATTAAGACAGTCATTATTACATATTGAAGACTAGTTTGGAGACATAGATGAGACTGAAAGAATTTGAGTGTACAAGGGACGAGGATAGGTGAATGTTCTCATTGAATGAGAGAGCACAGAAAGAGGCCATTCATCCAGTGCCTGTGGTCATTTTTTTTTTGTTGCTGTGTCTGTGCCAGATTTGGTAGCAATACATTTAGTGCCATTTGCCTGCTCTTTCCCCACTGGCCTCCAGTATCGTCCCTGCATTTAATTATTGGATTGTTTCCACTGTCCTTTAATGCGGTGATTTAGACTACAACTAAATGTATTAAAAAGTCTTTATGTCACCTCTGGTTACACACCCTTCATCATAGAATCCCTAGAGTGTGGAAGCAGACCATTCAGCCCGAGTCCACACTAACCCTCCTAAGATCATCCCATCCAGATCACCTGCGCACCCCCCCCAACCCTATCGCTGTAACCCTGCATTGCCCATGGCTAATCCACCTAAATTACACATCCCCAGACACTATGTGCAATTTCCTATGGCCAAACCACCTAACCTGCACACCTTTGGACTGTGGGAGGAAACCCACACAGACACAGAGAGATTGCCTGTGTGGAGTTTGCACAGTTGCCCGAGGGTGGAATTGAACCTGGATCCCTGGCACTGTGTGGAGGCAGCGCTATCCATTGAGCCACTGTACCGCCTTCTGCTGATGAAAACAATTTCTTCCTTTCAAAACATTGAAAAATTTGAACTCCATCCCTAAATCTCCCTGAGCTTCTCCAGTGCCTCCACATAACCAAATTGCCTCATCCCTGTAACATTCCAGTGAATCTCTTCTGTCCCCTCTCTATGGCCGTAATATCCTCCATAAAGTGTGGTCACCAGAGTAGGGACAATGGTAGTAAAGCGGCAGTATCACTGAACTAGTAATCCTGAGGGGATTGCACTGGGGGCACAGATTTGAATCTCAACAGCTAGTGGTGATATTTCAATTCAATTAATGAACCTGAAATTGAAAGCTAATCTCATGAAACAAATTTTCTTGGGTAAAAGTCCATCTGGTTCTCTAAGGCCCTCTACGGAAGGCAATCTGCCATCTTTACCTGGGCTGGCCTACATGCGATTGACTCTTATCTACCCCCTGAAACGGCCTAGCAAGCTGCTCAGGTCAAGGGCAATTAAGAACGGATAATAAACGCCACCCTTGCCAGCGACACCACATCCCATGATCGACTGTTTAAAAGTTTATTATGCTGCTGCTCATTCTTCTCAACAAAATCCATCACTTTAAATTTATTTGCATTATATCTTGCCTGCCATGTGTTTTCCTTTTCTTTTCACTGCTTACTATGTTTCTCAATCCTGTTCATCTGCAAACCTTTACCTACCCAAGTCTAGGTCAATATTATAGATCAAAGATCATTGGCCCTAGTAATGACTCACTCATTATAGCCACCACTCACTTATACCCTTTTGCTTTCAATCCCTTGGTCAATAGCAAATCCATTCTGCCACAGTCCCTTTTAATCCCAGGGGCTTTATTTTGATAACAAACCTATTATTTGATGCTGTGTTATGCAGGAGTCTGGGCCTCTGGATTACTCAAAGTGATATTCACATGTCATCATCTCTCCATGCCAACATTGAAAATGTGTGGCACAGGAGGACATTCATCCCACTGTATTGATGCTGGTCAATAGAACAGCTTTCCAGCTTAATCCAATTGTCTTGGTCTGCGGTCCTATAAATTATAGCACTTCAATGCACATTGAAATGTTTAACTATGGAGTTCGTGGTTATCTCTACTACCTTTTTAGGCAATGACTTTCAGACCCCCAAAAATTCTTTATTAACTCTCCTCTAAGCTTCTATTAACTATCTTAAATCTATAAAAAACAAAAGAACTGCGGATGCCAGAAATCAGAAACAAAAAAGAAATTGTTGGAAAGGTTCAGCAGGTCTAACAGCGTCTGTGGTGAGAAATCAGAGTTAATGTTTCAGGTGCAATGGCCCTTCTTCAGAACAATTCTGAGGGAGGGTCACTGGACCCAAAATATCAACTCTGATCTCTCACCACAGATGCTGCAGAGCTGTTGAGACTTTCCAAAAATTTCTGTTTTGGTTACTTAAATCTACGTTCCACAGATATTGACCTGTTAAGAGTGGAGAGGAGAAAACCTGTCCAGGCTCACTATAAAACACCTCAATTAAATGTCCACTAGCTTCCTTTGTACCAAAGAAAATAACCTCAGCCCGTCTCATTTTCACTCTTGGCTAAAATTTCTCTATGCCTGGCAACATCCTCCAAAATCTCCTCTGCACCTTCTCTAATACAATCACATCCTTCCTGTAATGTGGAACCTGAACTATATGCAGGATCACTAATCAGCATTAATTCCCTGCTTTCATGGTGTGCCTTGGCTGATGGGAGAAAGCATCCAGTTTCATCTTAACAAGCTCATCCACCTGGTATCAACGAGGATACATTTCAAAGTCCCTCTGAACCATTACACTTCTTCGTATTCTCCCACTTGTGTATTCCTCTGCCATGACTGACCTCTCCAAATGCATCAACTTACATTTTTCCAGGCTGAATTCCATTTGCCACTTCTCTGTCCACTTGACCAGTTTACTGATATCTTCCTGCGCTCTACAGCTTTTCTTCTCGCCAGCAACCCCACAGCCAAAGTGCATATCCTTATATAGAGATACATGGGAACACCACCAGCAAGTTCCTCTCCAATCCACTCACCATATTGATTTGGAAATATATTGCCGTTCCTTCAGTGTCACTGGGTCAAATTCCTGGAACTATTTCGCCTAACAGCACTGTGGGTCAACCTACGGCGGTTTCAAGGCAGATCACCACCCGCTTCTCAGGGACTGCTAAGGATGGGCAATAAGTGCTGGTTCACCCACGTCTCACAAGTGGGGAAAAAAAAGCCTTCCTATTAAAATCTAGGACGGTCGAAACTGCAGATGGGAGTCAGAGATAACACGGTGTGGAGCTGGAGGCTACACAGATATCTAGGTTCATCTGCTAATTACACGTTAATTCTGCAAAATCATTAACAGTTTCCTGCACTTTGCTGTTTAGTATTGCAGTACTTCTCTGTATCTGCCCATCCACCACCACAAACACAAAGAGGTATTGAGCCTTACCAGTGTAGAAGAAGCCAGCATGGGCCAGTTGCTGTGGTTGGATCGGGATATCAGCCGGCCAGCTCTGGTAGGTTCTCAGTCTCACCTCCTCTGCATCCATCTCTATATTGAAAGGCAGCGCTGAGTCCTCCACACTTATCCGCTGGAGCTGGCTAATGATTTGCCCATCCACGGTGTCAGCCTTTTGCTGCTTTAGGCTGGGGTCAACACAATTGTTCAGGTCGCAGGCAGAGGAACAAGGGGGGCAATGCCTCCCCGGCTCTGACCCAGAGTGTCTGACTGGTAGCCATTGTCTCAAGCAGGTGCTGTGGAAACACAAGTTACTACCCGGCTGCTTCCAGATTATTCTCTGGGTCTTAGCTTCTGATCTCAGAGGGATGGAGTCTTGGAGTGGATTAGGAGCCCATTCACTCTTCAAACAGTCTGCTTTTTCAGTAATGGCATGACTATTTCCCAGGAACTGGCATGTGAGCACTCCCATGGGATCAGCCTGCACTGAGAGCTTAGAGACTGCAGGAGGCTGACCTTGATCTCCACAGGCTCCTCCACCAAGGTACCAATAACCTACAGCTGGCCTAGCTTCCAGGCAATGGAGTTGGTCAGCTGGGGAGTGTGGTCCAGCCTTGGCCAGATCATAGGACAGTGAGGGTTCACCTATGCTGGGGAATTGCTCCCAAGTCCAAATGCTACAGCAGTCAGAGGGGATTGCTCTGCCTCTTTCTGTACTCATCACTGCCGCAGACCCCCTTTGAGCACTCTCCCTCCCCACAGATACTTGCTCTACACTCTCCCAGACTGCAATCGCCCTACTCATTCTCCCCCTCTCTGCACCCATTGACTCCTTATTCTCCATCTTAAATATTTGGGACAGCTCTCTGATTTCCAACTTTAAATCAACATTCTTTGCAGTAAACGAATTAGAATGAATGACTAAGAGGAAAGTGAGGCCAGCTTCAAACCACTGGACAACCTTTTAAACATGGCAAGTACTTTCAATAACCTCTCCAACATTCACATCAGTATTACTGATAACCTCCTTTTACTAGCATCACTCTAAACAAAGGCAAAACAAATTTACAGAAACCCATAAACCAAAGTCACTTAACTTAAAATACTGCACTCAATTGCGCATCATCACTGGTCAGAATGGATTCCAGTCCACACTCAACCTTGAGTGACTTTCTTTTTCGCACAATATTCACTGTCTGAGTGTGTGCTGGGTAACTGTGCAGTAGATTAGTTTACCGGACTGTTCAGTCTGTCACATTCTCTTGTTCCAGTGCAGTGGGTGTGGAGCTTTGTCTGATTCCATGTGATCACAATCAGCCTGGACTGGAAAGAGCCAGTCACATTATGCTGAGCTGGTCTGTCCTCACACAATCACCACGTCAGCTCTTTACTGTGTCTTTGTTAAACCATACCACATCACAGTTGAAATGCAAACTAACTTTTATATGGATAGTTAGATACAAGTCCTCTTGATTTCAGACACTAGTTTGGTCACTCAGAAGATACATATTGAAAACAACTCTTGGCTGGTCAAAACCAGAGTGCTAGTTATGGCTGTGGTCAGCACTTTTGCTCCTGAATCAAAACTTGTAGGTTCAAGTCCCACTCCGGGCATTTGAGCATATATCTAGGCCTACCCAAGTGCAATACTGAGGGAGTCCAGTGCTGCCTTTGGAATAACAAGTTAACCTGCCCTTCTGTTATCACCGTGCTGTTTGTGGGATCTTGCTGTGTGAAAATTCCTTGCTGTCTTTCGTATAAGATGACCATTAGAGTTCATTCTTCACTGGTGCTTTGGAAAATACTGGGGATTGGATAATGATAAAGAAACACAAGTTCTCACTGTTCCTTTCCTTGTTACTCTAGTCGATTGCTTTCCCCTCTTCCTGTGAAGGTGCTGACCACTTTCTACACCTCAGTGACTGCTCTAAGTCCCCTTCTCTAACCACCATTTTTAGAGTGATATCTCTTATCCAATCCACCCCAGGCTCTGTTAAGCAGACCTAAGTGATGCTTGGTTACTGTGATAGTTATTCTGACCCTTAATTGACTCAATTGAGTCTGTTAACAGCATTTACTGTTAATAAACGTGTTTCTGGACTCAATTTAATTATCTACCTTTAGTCTCTGAGAGACTGGGGTCTCTGTGTCTCTCGCTCTCTCCTCCTCACTATGTTTCTCTCAGTTCACAAAGTGGTAATATATATCAGAGGTTAAATGGTTAGATATAGTCCAGACATATACTTGTTAGGTCACAGTTTTATTTCTACTTACATATCACAAAACTCTGCACTCCTTCTGACTTGCTTTTCTTCATATACGTTTTAACAATTTTAATCAAACTACTCATATGTTCTGGCATACCTCTGGCACAAGTGAGACTTGAACCAGAACCTTCTGGATGAGGTGGGAACACTACCCCTGGGATACGGGTTCCTTTAAAATAATTATTGAAAATGTTTAATTAACCTGTTCATGCATGTTATGACATCTCTGGTTCAGCTGGGCTTGAATCCAGACACTGGTCCAGAGGTAGGGACACTACCACAGCACCACAAAAGCCTTCAAAGACCCCATTGTACAATTAACTAATTAATTTCTAACACACATTCTTCTTACTACTTTTGACTCCTAGGTACTTAGCACTTAATTCTGCTAATAGGATTCTAAGAAGTAGGGTCTCTCTCAAGCCTTATTACTGTCAGTAAAAGTTGCCATTTTAAAAGTCAAGGGTTAATCAAGGCAGTCAACATGGGTGTGATAAGGGAAGTCATATCTGATTAATGTGATTGAATTTTCTGAGGATGCAGCGAGGAGGGCTAACATAGCTAGCAAAAAAACACACATCAACTAGGAGGAAACATAAATTGCTGGGAAAACACAGCAGGTCCGGCAGAATCCGTGAAGAGAAAGAGTGTTAACGTTTCAGGTCCAGTGCCCCTTCTTCAGCATCCGCAGTTTTCTTTTTTGTTTTTATGAATTAGGAGGAGTAGGCCTCTCAGATCCTTGAGCCTGCTCTGCCATTCAGTAATATCGCGGCTGATCTGACTGTGGCTCAATCATGCATTCCTGCACGCACCTAATAAACTCTGACTCCCTCCTTCATCAATAATCTGACACCACCTTAAAAATATTCAATGACCCCACCTTCGATGCTGTCAGGAGGAGAGACTTTCAGAGTCCCGATCCTCAGAAAAACATAACTCTCATCATCATCTTAAATGGAAGGCTCATTTTTGAACTTTGTTCCCTAGTTCTAGTCTCCCTCAGGGAAACATCCTTTCAGTATTCACATTCATCTTTTTCAATAAAGTTACCTCTTTTCTAAACTCCAGTAGATACAGCCCAGTCTGTCCAACCTGTCATCATAAAATAACCTTCTCTGTGCCAGGAATCTGCTCAGTAGATCTTCTCAGAACTACTTTAACACATTTGTAACCCTACTTAAATAGGGAGACCAAACTGTACACAATTCTCCTGATGTGGTTTCATCAATCCCTTTACAACTGTAGCAAACTTTCCATACTTTACATTCTATTGTCCTTGCAATAAGCAGCAACATTTCATTTGCTTCCTAATCACTTGCTGTATCAGCACAGTACAGTTTTGCGATTCATGTACTGGGATACCCAGGCCCTCTGTTCCCTAGTTCTGCAATCTCTCCTCATTTAACTAATGCTGTTTTTCTATTCTTCTCATCAGAATGTACAAGTTCCCATTTTTCCATATTACAGATCATCTAAATTTTTTGCCCATTCACTTAAACTATCTAAAATCTTTAGTCGATTCTTTATGCACTCTAGAACAATGATCTCTTAGAGATTTCTCAAGAAGCATCTTTCACAACTGAGTGGTGAAAATGTGGAGCTCACGACAAAGGTGAGTTGTTGAAAGTATTTAAGAGGAATGTCTTACAGGAGAGAGACAGCGCGTGAGTGAGAGACAGAGAGGAATATTATGATATGCTGATGGAGGAAGAAGAAGAGGGATGGGTGCAGGCTTATGTGTAGCATAAACACTGACATGGAACAATTAAGCCAACTGGTCTGGCCATGTGCTGCCGAGTTACTAGAGACAGATTTATTTGTTTCACATCTACCTGGTGTGGCAGGAAAACACACACAGCTTAGAATACATTCACAGCTTTTCTGGATGATTTCAGTGCAAATGGACACTCCCAAGTCAACCAGCATCAGTCCACTGGAAACAATATCCTGAGGTCAGTCAGTGGAGCAGAAAGAAACCCTTTAACCTTTCCACTTCTCCAAACAGAATGAACATGGTTCAGTCCAGGATGTGATTACCAGCAGCAATAACAACAGAATCCAACTCCTGTAATCACTTGTGAACTCGCTGGTGTGTCTGTAGGCTGGATGACTGAGTGAATCCCTTTCCACACAGAGAGCAAGTAAATGGCCTTTCCCCAGTGTGAACTCGCTGATGTGTCTGCAGGTGAGATGCCCGGGTGAATCCCTTCTCACACACAGAGCAGATGAATGGCCTCTCCCCAGTGTGAACTCGCTGGTGTGCCAGCAGGTTGGATGACTTTCTGAACCTCTTGGCACAGTAAGAGCAGCTGAACGGTCTCTCACCAGTGTGGATGCGCTGGTGGACCATCAGTACCTGAGAGCTTTTAAAGCCATTCCCACAGTTATCACATTTGAAAGGTCTCTCATTCGTGTGACTGAAATGGTGTCTCAGTAGGCTGGAGGACTGAGTGAATCCCTTGCCACACATGGAGCAGGTGAATGGCCGTTCCCCAGTGTGGACTCGCTGGTGCTTCCTCAGGGTGGATGAATCACTGAATCCATTCCCACACTCTGAGCACGAGAATGGCCTCTCTCCAGTGTGGACTCGCTGATGTAACAGTAAATGGGATGACTGAGTGAATTGCTTCCCACACTCAGTACAGATGAACGGCTTCTCCCCATTGTGAACACGTCGGTGGGTTTCCAGCTCAGATGGTGAGCGGAATCCTTTCCCGCAGTCTCTACATTTCCATGGTTTCTCCATGGCACAATGCCCTGGTGCAGGTGAACAGCTGGAGTTTTGCCCAGACACCCATGTACTATGTCTCCCACTGTAAATGGTCCCTTTTCCCAGGCTGGGTAACTAGTTAAAGCTCTTCCCACATGCAATGCACTAGAACACCATATCTTGGACTTGTATATCAGTGCTTTTCCAGTCTCACTGAGGTCTGTAATCTTTTTACTGCAGTCAGAACAAACACACACACTTTTCTCTATATTTAAAGGCTGATGATATTCAGGTCCTGATGAACTGAATGACTGTATCAGATTTTGATGTCAGATTTGCTTCAAGTTTCCTCTCTTCAATCCTCCTCTTCTATTACCCTGGGAAAAGAATTTACAAGAGTCAATGATGGGTACAGGATAGAAATTCCGAACAGAAAACAGCAGTCTGCGTAGAACAAGTTTTCTCTTGTTCCATCAGAGCTGTAAATCCTCCATTCCAAGCACTCTTCTCTGGGAAATGACAATTCATTGTAAAGTATTGAGTACAGTTTTGGTCACCCTGTTATAGGAAAGACATAGTTAAACTGGAAAGTGCGCAAAGATCATTTACGACGATGTTGCCAGACAAGTAGGCCTGAGTTATAGGGTAAGGTTGGCCAGAATAGGACTTTATTCCTTGGAATCTAGGAGAATGAGGGGTGACCTTATTGAGGTGCATAAAATCATGAGGAGCATAGGTAAGATGTGTTTTTCCCAGGAATGAGGAATTGAAAACTAGATGGCATCGGATAAGGTGAGAGAGGAAAGATTTAAGGATCTGAGGGGCAACTTCTTCACGCAGAGAGTAGTGCTTGTAAGGAATGGGCTGCCAAAGAAAATGGTTGAGGCAGGTACAATAACAACATTTTAAAAAAACTTCTGGATAGGTACATGGATGAAAAGGGTTTAGAAGGGTATGGACCAAGTGCAGGCAAATGGAACTAGCTGAGTGGACACAATGATCAGCATGGACCAGTTTGGGCCAAAGGGCCTGTTTCCATGCTGTATTACTCCATGACTCTAATTATTCCTCCCTGTTCTATTGCCGGGTGTAACTATCAATGTGCGTTTATTTTTATTCTTTCAGTGTTGAGGGCTTCAGTAGCAATCTCAGGATTTGTTGCCAAACCCTAATGGACCTCATGGATGGAGAAACAAAATCAAGAGGGGCTGTCAAAAGGGGATTGGACATGTACTGGAGGGGAAATAATAGAGTTGGGGGGAGGTAGTGGAATTAATTGATCTGGATGCTGAAAGTTCAAATACAAGTTCGATGGGCTGATTGGCCACATTCTGTGCGGCCAGGTGAATGGACACAGGGATAAAGCTATCAGGGACAGTCCTGTCACTAGGATGGAACTGTGTCACACTTTCTTGCCTCCTCCATCCCATCACCACATCACCCCCCCCTCCAAACCCCGCTCTCGTCTCGTCACCCCACCTCACAGTTTCTCCTTGACTCACTCCCCTTATCTTTCTCTCTCCCACCCCGCTACCTCACACACTCTTCCCGAGCCGAGTCAGGCCTACTTCCTCTCTCCTGCTCCCGCTTTCGGCGCTCCTCTCCCCACCGGCATGAGCGCGCCTCAGCACCAACACCAACGGCCGGAACTGCGCATGCGCACGACGCCGAGGGGCCGGGACTGGCGCCGCAGTTACTGGTTCTCCAGCATCCCAACGGCATCAGCACCGGACCGCTTCCCCCCTCCCACCCAAGTCCCACGCTTTGCCCCAGCGTCGCCTTCGTGACCAATACGAAGGGCTGGAGGACCGGAAGTCGCTATGGTCCTCCAGCCAATCCACAGCCTGCGCTGCCTCTCCTTCAGTCGCAGCTGTGCTGACACTGAATGAAACGCTCTCATCAGGTTGACATCTGTGAGTTTAACACCTTCTTTCCAGCTGTTCTCAAATTCGGATCAAATTGTTTATTGAAGGATAGACGGATCCAGGGAGGGTGTAGGTTTGATAACGTTGGCCTATGTTTCTCATTCTGGTAAAAGTCTAGTCTTAAAGGCGGTTGCTGCTGACTTTCTCCAGCAATTTCTCTTTTTGTTTCAGATCTCCAGCATCCGCAGTTCTTTGTTTTATTTTACTGACACGTTATTCGACTGGCTAAAAGACTGGCCTCATTCGTAATGCTCACAATTAAAGGAGTGTTTTCTCCTAGCAGATAGCCAATAATTGATAGTGCAGTAATATAGGACATAATTATGTTTGATTCAAAGATAGTGGGGACTGCCAATGCTGGAGAATCTGAGATAACAAGGTGTAGGGCTTGTCCAGCTCTACACTTTGTTATATCATAAATATGTTTGTTATTTTATACACATTAGATATTTATGGATATGGTGAAGATAAACTAAATTAATTGTTTCTAGCCTTGTAAATTTACATGATAAATTTTCACTCTTGGAAGTAATTACAGAACACACTGAGAATCCATTCAGCAACTTAAGTCCATGCTAACACTGTTTTACAATCCAGTCAGTCCAATACCCCTCTATATCTCTGCTGCCTTTCAAGTTTATATTGTTTAATTTCCCCACTCCATTTCATTTTGAAATCATTGCTCATCCCTATTTCAACCAGGCTGATAGGCAGAGAGTCCAGATTTTGACCATTCACTGCCTAAATAAAGTTCTTCCTCACATCTTTCTCTCTCTAATTAAGTACATGCATGACGGTTTTCAGCTCTTTGTAATCTGGACAGCAGTGAGCATGAATTTGGCTGCAGCTTCAGGAGAATTGGAAGTGCTTATATTAGGGTGAGAATGGAGGCTATATGTGTGGATTGGAGATTTACAGTTCTGGGGAATAAAGGAGTCAAGAATGTTCTGTACAACCTAGGCTTGTCTGTTCTGTATTTCTATTCCATACTGAGTGATGACTTTTGTAAACACCTTTTCCAGGCTTGGGAGGCCAGGATTTGCAAACATAAATCTCAATCCAAACATCACCTCAAGATCTGACAGAGCCTGTCAATTCAGCATGACCTGAATATCTCCAACTTTTGAATCTAGAAGGAGAAATGTTTGTCTGTTATGTCCACTTCAAAAATATTTTAAACAAGTTGACTGGAAAACACCACAATACAATGGTTCTGAGAGAAAGTATTCCAGGGCACTGACTGTGGAAAGAGCGTTCATGGGGATTGTATCATTTCCAGCAGGGAGAACTGTAAATGCATTCAGTGGGTGATTGAGGCTTCAACTGGTGAAACCTGGAGAGTCAGAAGAACGCTGACATCATGGAAAAACAGTGGAAATGTGGGGATTGTGGGAAAGGATTCTGTTCACCATCTGAGCTGGAATCTCACAAACGCATTCACAGCAGGGAGAGGCCATTCGCTTGCTCCAAATGTGGGAAGGGATTCACTCAGTCATCCCATCTGCTGAGACACCAGTTACTTCACAGTGTGGAGAGGCCATTCTGCTGCTCTCAGTGTGGGAGGGGATTTAGTGATTCATCCCACCTGCTGAGACACCAGCGGGTTCATACCGGCGAGCGGCCATTCACCTGCTTTAAGTGTGGGGTCAAATTCAGTCACTCATCCACCTTGCAGAAACATCTGCGAGTGCACGCTGGGGAGAGGCCATTCACTTGCTCCAAGTGTGGTAAGGCTTTCACTCAGTCATCTAATCTGATGACACACCAGCGAGTTCACAATGGGGAGAGGAGGTTTACTTGCTATGTGTGTGGTAAGGCATTTACTCAGTCAACACACTTGCTGTTACACCAGCGAGTTCACTCTGGGGAGAGGCCATTCAGCTGTCCTGAGTGTGGGAAGGGATTCATTGATTCGTCCACCTTGCTGACACACCAGTGAGTTCACACTGGGGAGAGGCCTTTCACCTGCACGGTGTGTGGGAAGGGATTTACTCAGTCATCCCACCCACAGTCACACCAGCGAGTGGCCATTCATCTGCTCTGAGTGTGGGAAGGGATTCACTCAGTCATCCAGCCTGCAGACACATCAGCGTGTCCATACCGGGGAGAGGCCATTCCCCTGCTCTTTGTGTGGGAAAGGATTCACTAGATCAACCCACCTGCTAAAACATAAGCGAATTCACACTGGAGAGAGGCCTTTCACATGCTTCGAGTGCGGAAAGGGATTCACTCAGTCATCCCATCTGCTGAGACATCAGCGAGTTCACACTGGGGAGAGACCATTCACAGTCTCTATGTGTGGAAAGGGATTCTCACAGTCATCAAACTTGCAGACACACCAGCGAGTTCACAAGTGATCACAGGAGTTGGATTCTGTTGTTATTGCTGCTGGTAATCACATCCTGGACTGAACCAAGTTCATTCTTTGGAGAAGTGGAAGGGTTAGAGGGTTTCTTTCAAATCGACTGGCTGACCTCAAAATGCTGTTTCCCTTTGAACCTGGGAATTTCCATTTGCAGTGAAATGATCTGCAAAATCTGATGAAGTATGTTTATTCTGAGTTGTATGTCTTTTCCTGTAATGTTTTTCCTACCACATCCAATAGATCTGAAACAAATAGTTTGTCTTTCTTCCTTTGACTCTACAGCCCACAGTTACATCATTCAGCTTAATCAATCCATCAGTGTTTGTGCCTCCACCCACCCTTCTTCATTTCCTCCCATTAGCATATTTTCCATTCCTTTCATTCTCCTGCCACCTTCCCCTTAAATGCTCTTTCTTCAACCACTCACCTTTGGAGTGAGTTCCACATTATCGGGGAAGAAGGTTTCTCCTGAAATCTGAAGAACTGCGGATGCTGTAAATCAGAAGCAAGAACGGAAATTGATGGAAAAGCACAGCAGGTCTGGCAGTTCTGAGCAAGGGCCACTCGACCAGAAACATTAACTCTGATTTCTCTCCACAGATGCTGCCAGATCTACTGAACTTTTCCAGCAACTTCTATTTTTGTTTCTCATGAAATCTGTTTGGTTTATTGAGCTGCTTCATAATCTTTTTAAAAAACCTTGATCAGGTTATACACTAATTATCTCTTTTCTAGAGAGAATTGTCCCCGTGTTTCCTGAACATTAAGTGTTCGAGGTTCGAGTATCATGCTTGTAAATCCTTGTTGCAGATCCTCTGCTGCCTCAGTTTCTTTCTTGAAATGGAAATCACAAAGGTTGATAGTGCTTGTGGTGTAATCTGACCTTGGTTCTAAACATAGTAACGTGACCTCCCTGCTTTTCAATTCTATCCTTTGGGAAAGGAACCCCAGGAATGAGAGTGACTGAAGATTAATAGCTTTGAATTTTTTTTGAGACATTAACTCTTTATAGCATGATCTGTAAAGACTAGAAAGATTTCTAAGCCACTTTGTTAGATGGAATTGATGGACTTTGAGTGGGTAGAAACATTAGTTTTCCCTTTGGTCATTGTCTTGATGATAAAATAATGCATGCATAAGAAATCACCAGAGTGACCTTAATACGGCTAGTGCTTATAAATAGTGTCATACAGCACAGAAACAGGTCCTTCAGCCCACCGTGTCTGTGCCAACCAATAAACACCAAACTACACTAATCCCATTTACCTGCAGTTGACCCACCTGGCATTTTCAGTGCTCATTCAGATGCTTCTTAATTGTTGCAAGAGTACCTGCTTCCACCACCCTCTGTGGCCAGAACAATCCAGACTACTATGCCAATAAAGGAGAGTTAAAGTATAGTAGGCCAGTTGCAGGACCATGGACTGACTTTCAACTAGACTACGTCCATCCTTACCACCCTCTAATAAAAATAATAAGTATTTTCTGGTCATTGTGGATATTATGAACAAATGGCTAGATACATTCCCCACTCAAATGAGCACTGTTAAAGTTGCAGTGTCACCTACCATCATCAATCCAGCGTGTTTGTACAGAGGATGAATCATACCCTGAAAGGGGATGCTGCGAAAGGTCATCCAGCAACACAGCATGGAATATGGCTTTACCCTTTGTCCTCATGCTCATAAGGAACTCACCATCCAGTTCAACTGGATTCACCCCCCACGTTCTAATGACCGGATATACCATGAGAGGTATCAAACCCTTAATAAGACAGACTTGACAGAGCCTGAGGTGGAAGTCATCTGCCATGAGAAAATGTACAGGCTGCACACAAAGCAGAGGCCATCAGAATGACACAAAGGAGAAAGTGGAGCAAGCTGTGCTTTGATGGGAAGGTGGTCCCAGTACAGTACGAGGTAGGCAGTGTATGATATAACATTTTCTAGCCAGGAACATCCTGTCCCCCAGTTATTGAGACCCCTACTCAGTGTTGGACAGGACCAGCCTGTCCATGTGCAGGATTTTACTGGGTACAGGAAAAACTGGGTGGTCATGTTAATCAGTTAAAGGTCTACAGAGCGCAAAGCAAGTGAGGATGGTTATCTAAGATTACAAAGAGATCTTGATCACTTCGGTCAATGGACTGAGGAGTGGCAGATGGAGTTTAATTTGGGTAAATGTAAGCTGTTGCATTTTGGTAAAACAAACAAGGGCAGGGCTTATGCAATTAATGTTTGGGTCCTGGGCAGTGTTGTAGGACAGAGACCTAGGCGTTCATAATTTTTCGAAATTTGCATTGCATGTAGACAGGGTGATGAAGAAGGCATTTAGCATGCTTGTCTTCATTGCTTAGAGCTTTGAGTATAGGAGTTGGGAAGTCATGTTGAGGTTGTACAGGACATTGGCGACGCCTCTTCTGGATTATTGTGTGCTGTTCTGGTCACCCTGTTATATTAAGGATATTATAAACTAGAGAGGGTTTAGAAAAGATTTACCAGAATATTGGCAGGAATGGAGGGTTTGAGTTTAAAGGAGAGACTGGTTAGGCTGGGATGTCTTTCAGTGGAGATTGAGGGGTGACTTTATAGAGATTTATAAAATCATGAGGGGCATAGATAAGGTGAAAAGCAAAGGTCTTTTCCCTAAGTTGGGGGAGTTTAAAACTAGGGGCAATATTTTTAAGGTGAGAGGGGAAAGATTTAACATGGACATGAGAGGCAACTTTTTTTCCCACCAGAGTTGTTTGTGTGTGGTTTGAACTGCCAAAGGAGCTGGTGGATGCAGGTACAATTACAATGTTTATAAGACATTTGGATAAGTTCATTAATAGGAAAGGTTTGGAGGGATATGAGCCAAAAGCAGGGAGTTGAGACTAGTTTAGTTTGGAAATGTGATCAGCATGGAATATTTGGACTGAAGGGTCTGTTTCCATGCCAAGTGACCCTATAAATCCACATGCTTCCAGGGGAACTGGGGATTTTAATCTGGATAAATGCAAGGTATTGCATTTTGGTAAAACAAACAAGGGCAGGGCTAACCCGAGCCCTGATCGGTCAGATCCTAGACCAGTAGTTGATGCAGACCCAATGCAGATTTCTGATCCCAATCCAGGCCAGCATTCTGGACCAGCTGTGGACACTGTCCCTCCTGAGGCCTTAACCTCAGGATCTGAATTATAGCTGGCTGCACCACTGCCAGTCAGAAGAAGTAGCGCATGGTGTGCAGCAGCCCTGAAGTGAAAGGTGTGGTTAGAAACATTCCCCCAATAAAGTATCCTAGCCGGTGCACTGGCTCAGAGACAGAGAGAACCCCTTTATAAAGGCACTCGTTCCAATGCTCCCACCAAGACATGATGGAGGAACCCTACCACCACATACATACCAACACCAATTGTGGTGTTCTGCTAATCCATTCTGCTCATAGAACATCGTCATAAACCTCAGCTCCACTATGGCCCAAATCTGCTAATTCATCCTGGTCTTACAGGGCTACAGCACCATAGAGTATGATAGGTAGCCACCTTTAACATTTACATCTTTTGGGCATTTCTCATCGTCTCATCTTTACCTTACTCAAATCAAAGGTCAATTTGTCTGTAGCCATTTTTCATCTCATCATCTAAATTTTAATTATCCAGACCTTTGACGGTGCCAATGCAACAACTCACTTCGGACCCCCTGTCAGTCTGGATGAACAACTGTCAGGACTGAGGCACATCTACACAAATGTAGAACTGGCTGACAAAAGTGCATTTTGGAGAATTCAATAAAGGCAAATTTTGGGAGGAGATAACACAGTGTGGAGCTGGAGGAACACAGCAGGCAGGCAGCAGTAGAGGAGCAGGAAAGCTGACATTTCAGGTCAGGACCCTTCTTCAGAAATGGGCAGGGGGAAGGGAGCTGGGAAATAAATAGAAGGGAGGTGGGATGGTGATAGGTGAGTGCAGGTAGGGAGTGGTGGGGATTGGTCAGTGAGGTGGGAGGGGCGGATAGGTGGGAGAGAAGACAGACAGGTTGTGTCAAGTCAAGGAGGTGGGGATGAGAGGGAGCGTTGGCCATGGGATGAGGCTGGGGGTGGGGAGATTTTGAAACTGGTGAAGTCCATGTTTAGCACATTGGTCTGTAGACTCCTGAGGCGGAATATGCTGCACCTTCAGTTTGCGGGTGGCATTGTGACACTGGAGGAGGCCCAATGGCAGGACCATAAACAAGATCATCCGCGGAAGGACAAACAATGACGCTAGACAGCAAAATAAGAGCCTGTGCAGCATCTATGGCCAGTGGATGATCGAACAGTTTAGGAAGAACTTCATGCAGGCTAGGAGAGGCCAGGTCTTGTCCTGGATCAGGGGTGAGCAGATAGAGCACTTGTTTCATGGGTAGACATACCCCAATATTTCAAATTGTAAATTATGGAAACTGACCAAGGTCTGGTTTAATGACTATTGTGAGGGGATTCCAGGAATGGATGTGGGGATGGTATCATTAATCCAATCATAACACCAAATCAAAATGGGTTATAAGTCTTCAAGGTGTATCAGACAGGGAATGTGATTAGAATATGACAATACTTTTCGTACGCTGTTGAGAAAGAGAGAAGGCTTGTAGGTGCCACTCTAGATAAATCTCAGCAGACAAGTAATTGTGTGGCCTCACCCAAATGAATGTACCCTGTGTCGTATTCGGAAAAACACCATTCTAAATTGTATTGTAGTGATCTGGAGCCTGAACACAGACATCACCAGGGTAGAGTATAGGGGAAGGGAGATCACTTCGTCACAACTTCCCGAAAACACTACCAGTGCAGAACCTTCACGTGTAAATTCCAAAACACAACCTTTTAGTATTAGGTCACACATACCAGCTGGGGTTGGCCGAATCGAACTCACGGACATCCACATGAGGAATGTCAGTGACAACCTCTGACAAAGTTTAGGGATTATTGGGAGAACGCAACATAGGCATTGAATTCTTGCCAGAAAAAAATTACAGTAGTTCCAGATACAAATCAGCAAATGTACAATAGGTTTTTGCTGTTGTTTGCTACTTTGTCGGAAGACAGAGCAAATGTAGAAGGGTGTCAGGAAAATCAAAGTGACTAATTAGTGGGATGCTGTCTGGGACTGGGGCTCAAATGTACAATAGGAAAGAATTTAAACAAAGAATTGGAAGGGCTAAAAGTGGTCATGAAAACTTGTTAGCAAACAGGATTAAGGATAATGCCAACAAGGTAGCAAGGGAAAGTGTTGACCCACTCAGGGATAAAGGAGGAATCTACATGGGGAGCCAGAAGAGGTAGGTGAGGTCCTCAATGAATACTTTGTGTTGGTATTAACCAAAGAGAAGGAATTAGCGGAGAATGATCTCAGGGAGGAGAGTGTCAAATTTCTGAGCCAAATTGCTATTAAAATGTTGTGTGTCTTAAGAAGTATTAAGGTAGATAAGTCCCTGGATCCTGAATGGATCTATCCCAGAATATTGAGGGAGGCAAGAGATCAAACTGCTGGAGCATTGACAGACATTTTTGAATCCTGTTTGCCGCAGGTGATGTCCCAGAGGACTGGAGAATAGCCAATGTTGTCCCATTGTTTAAGAAGGGTAGCAGGGATAATCCTCGAAATTACAGCCCAGTGAACCTCGCGATGGTGATAGGGAAGTTAATGGAAAAGATTCTCAGGGACAAGATCTACACACATTTAGAAGTAAATGGACTTATTAGCGATAGACAGCTTGATTTTGTGCGGGGGAGGTCTTGCCTCACTAACTTGATTGAGTTTTTTGAGGAAGTGATAAAGATGATTTATGAGGGAAAAGTTGATGATGTTGTCTACGTGGACTTCAGTAAAGCCTTTGACAAGGTCCCTCATGGCAGACTGGTACAAAAGGTGAAATCACATGGTATCAGGGCTGAGCTGACAAGATGGATACAAAACTGGCTTATTCATAGGAGACAGAGGGTAGCGATGGAAGGATGCTTTTCGGAATGGAGGACTGTGACTAGTGGTGTTCCACAAGGATCAGTGCTGGGAGGAAAATGTAGCTGGTCTAATTCGTAAGTTTGTGGATGATACAAAGATTGGTGGAGTTGCAGATAGTGAGGAGGATTGTCAGAGGATACAGCAGGATATAGATCGGTCGGAGGCATGGGCAGAAAAATGGCAGATGGAATTTAATCCAGACAAATGTGAGGTGATGCATTTTGGAAGGTCAAATACAGGTGGAAATTATACAGTGAACGGCAGAACCCTTAGGAGCATTGATATGCAGAGAGATCTGGGTGTACAGGTCCACAGATCACTGAAAGTAGCAGCGCAGGTAGATAAGATAGTTAAAAAGGATTATGGCATGCTTGCCTTCATTGGAAGGAGCATTGAGCGTAAGGATAGACAAGTTATGCTGCAGCTTTATAGAACTTTAGTTAGGCCACACTTGGACTATTGTGCACAGTTCTGGTCACCACATTCACAGAAGGATGTGGATGCTTTGGAGAGGGTACATAAAAGGTTTACCAGGATGTTGCCTGGTATGGGGGACTTTAGCTATGGAGAAAGTTTGGATAGACTGGGTTTGTTTTCTCTGGAATACAGGAGACGGAGGGGGGACTTCATAGAAGTTTATAAGATTGTGAATGGCATGGATAGAGTGGAAAGTGTGAGACTTTTTTCCAGGGTGGAGGTGTCAATTACTAGGGGACACAGGTTCAAGATGCGGGTTGGGGGAGGGGGGGGGGAACTAGTTTAAAAGAGATGTGTGAGGCATGTTTTCATGTTTTTCACACAAAGGGCGGTGAGTACCTGGAACGCTTTTGCCAGAGGAGGTGGTGGAAGCAGACACAATAGCAGGATTCAATGAACACCTGGGCAAATACATGAATACGGAGGGAATAGAGGGATATGGATCCTTTAAGTGGAGGCAGTTTTAGTATGGAAGGGCAAAATGTGTAGGGCGCGGACTGGGAGGGCCGAAGGGCCTGTTCCTGTGCAGTATTGTTCTTTGTTTATACACCCATGGGTACATCTCATATCACACCTGGCTGTGTTGTTCATCCTGTTTACTTTGATCCACCTCATGGTTAAATGCATTCACTGGAAGAAGGAACTTATCCAGAAACTAACAATGGACTCTGTGCTCCTATAGCAGAAGCCAAGAAATTAATGAATGTGGACTGTGTCATGAAAGGACTATATATATTGCGGTGTGATATGAAATTCGCTCTGTAGAATCCCTGCAGTGCAGATAGAGGCCATTCAGCCCATCAAATCTGTATCGACCCTCCGAAGAATATTCCACCCAAACCCACTCCCTCACCCTATCCACATTTCCCAAAGCTAATCCACCTAGCCTGCACATCCCTGAACACTACGGAGCAATTTAGCATGGCCAATCCACCAAACCTGCACATTCTTGGTCTGTGGGAGGAAACCGGAGCACCCAGAAGAAACGCATGCGGAAACGGGCAGAATGTGCAAACTCCACACCGACAGTAAACCAAGGGTGGAATTTAACACGAGTCCCTGGTGTGTGAGGCAACAGTGCTAAGCACTGAGTCACTGTGCTGCCTGAGGCTATCACCAGAGGTTTGAGCTTAAAAAAGCTCCAAATACTAAATTATGGCAGTTCTGAGGAAGGGTCACCGGAACTGAGATGTTAACACTGTTTTTACCTTCACAGATGCTGCCAGACCTGCTGAGCTTTCCCAGTAACTTTGTTTTTGTTCCTGATTTACAGCATCCACAGTTCTTTCGGTTTTTAGATGGGAAGGCAAGTTGTGAGGATGACAGTGTCTACAGAGAGATAGATAGTTAAATGAATGGGCAAAAACATGGCAGATGAATATAATGTTGGTAATTGTGAGGTTATGCTCTTTCATAGAAAGAAGAACTGACTATTATTTAACAAGGGGATTTGTGAGTCCTTGTGCACAAATCACAAAAACTAGTGGAATGATAAGGAAGGCAAATGGAATATTTGTCTTTATTTCAAAATGAATGGAGTACAAAAATACAGTTCTATACATGTCATTAATAAGATCACACCTGGAATACTGTGAACAGTTTTAATCCTCTTATCTAAGGAAAGATATACAGACATTGGAGGCAGTCCATTGAAGTTCACCACATTGATTCTGGGTAAGGAGAGAATTTCTTGATAGGATGAGAAGTGACCTTATTGAACTATGCAACATTCTTTGGGAGCTTCACAGGATAGATTATGAGAGACCGTTTTCCTTCGCGTGTCTAGGACCAGACAGCATCATCTCTGAAGAAAGGGTCATCAATTTAAAACAGAGACGAGGAATTTCTTCTCTCAAGAGTAGTGAATCTGTGGAATTCTTTAGTGAAAAGGGCTGTATAGACAGTGTCACTAAGTATATTCAAGGCTGGGATAGACAGAATTTTAATCAGTAAGCAAATCAAGGGTAGTGGTGAAAAGGCTGGACAGTGGTGTTGAGGATTATTGGATCAGCCACAATCTCAATGAATGTCAGAGACGACTCGATGGGCTGAATGGTTTCCTTCTCCTATCTTTTATGGTGATGAATTGTTTAGTAGTGAGGTACATGTCTGGGAATAAATAAGGTCACAATCAAAAGCATGAATGTGACATAAAAATGAATTCTAGTGTTCCATGTAGGAAGAGGCTTGAAATTGCACTCGTTGTGAATTTCAGCTACGCTCTCATTTGCCTGTGCTCTTTTCCTTTGCCCATGCAGTTATAAAATTCTCTACTTCCAAACTTTTTCAAATTCTACACATGCACAGCATCTGTTTTCATTTGGATTACCAAGACTTCCATCCTGTACATGGGCAGCTCTGAAGGCATCGCAACACAGTGTGTTTTGATGACATCAGTGTGTGTGGTGCACGTGCTGCGTCAGTGTTGTCATCAATCTCTGATACATGTGTGTTTCTCATCAGGTAGTCACACCATGAGTTACATCACTGCTTTACTGGTTGTATTAGTGCACACGTGCATGTCATGCAGACACCATGAGGGTACACGATGATGCACATTTTGGGCAGGCACAATATGTTGGCCAGGGGCTGCTCACACACTAAAAACAGCAGCTTGTGAATTCAAGTTACCCGAGCCCCAGCCAGTCTTGTGCTCAGAGATAGTAGGAACTGCCGATGTTGGAGTCTGAGATAACAAGGTGTTGAAGCTGGATGAACACAGCAGGCCAGGCAGCATCAGAGGAGCAGGAAAGCTGACATTTCGGGTCTGGACCCTTCTTCAGAAATGAAGGAGGGGAAGGGGGCTCTGAAATAAATAGAGAGAGGGGGAGGCGGTGATAGAAGGTGGATAGTGGAGCAGATAGGTGGAGAGAAGATAGACAGTCATCTCGTGCTGGCTGGAACCAGGTCAGCTCAGAGGTAAACAAGGGAAGTGACAAAAGGTATAAATCCTTATTTAGTGGGAGATGATGAGGTAATGCTACCACTGTCCTTGGGCCGGAGCCAATAAAGAAAAGACACAGGGTGGCCAGATGAGCCAGAACCAATGAGGAAAAGACACCATAGTTCAGGAAGATAAGGAAAAAGGATAAAAATGAAGGATTTCAGGCATGCCAACACCGAAAACTCTGGAGATCAACCTTCAAAGGACCCTATGCTTAGAAGCGTGGAGATTACACCAGAGAACTGAGGGATCGCCTGGCCAGTGGGAACTCTTACTTTCGGGTATTAGCCTTTATTTTCATTGACTGTTCAAGGAATGTCCAAGAAACCTAGTGCACGCACGATTAGATTTTAGTCTTGTATAAATTGCGTGCCTGCTTTTAACCCTTTCATAACCAAACAGTGTGAATTTCTGAAGAAGGGTCTCGACCTGAAATGGCAGCTTTCCTCCTCCTCTGATGCTGCTTGGTCTGCTGTGTTCATCCAGCTCTACACCGTGTTATCCTAGTGTGAATTGTATGTTCGTTTTAACTAAACGAATAAAGTTAGTTGATACAGATTTGACTCTTTTCCTCTTTGTGCCAAGCCAATAACTGTTGTCGAGGGAGGGAACCAGGCAACAAATGAAAACCTTTCAGTTTTGTCAGCAGTGACAACTTACAATAGATGGATATAATAATTACAAATTCAAGTTTTAATCACAATAAATTCATTGCTTTTAACTTGTACTGGCAGCTGAAAAAGCATCCTCTGCTTCAGGTGTCCCAAATGGTTCTTCAGGTCTCACAGAAGCAGATTTACACTGGGCAGTGTTCTCCCAGTAAAACTTGCGTAAATAAGATGGGTGGAATATCCTTTCATACAGCTGTGGATCTTAATATAGAAAAAAAACAGTGCTTTCCTGCAGCCTCCAGCATATAGATGAATACACACTTACAGACTCAGATGCCAGGGGCTTTCCAGTACCATGGTAACAGGCCATTCAGCTTTTTGATTCAGCCATGTACAATGTAGTTCAATTCCACTGGAGTGTGAATCAGGCCATGGAATCTAGTGTGACAGCCTACACTGCCCCTGAACATCAAGGCTCCAGTCTCCCTCGTCTGTGCAGCATAACGTGGCTAATCATTATTTACAAAACCATGGCAGGGGAACTGCACAAAAGTCTTTTCGTACTCTACTTAATACGGACAGTACCTGTGACTCAGCAATGAATAACAGGTTTTATTGGCCCAGTCTTAAACTATGTTGCTGGAAGTCACTTGGAACAATTTCATTTATCTCAGCCATGTTTCAACATTATATGCTTTGAACAGCAAAAATAGGTTTTTTAGATAGTCATTCCTCACTGTAATGCTTCTCTTAGTCAGTGGGCTGGTGAATCTCCCCATGGCTCCTCCAGTTGTTAACTATACTGCTTCTCCTCAATGTGACTCATTTGTTCAAGGAGCCACTTTTTCCTGTAGTTGTCCACAGTTAACCCAAGTGTTACTTCTTGGAAGACATCACTGACAGAAACCTCAAAACATCAGAAAACAAAACATTGTTAGGACATTTAAGATGAAACCCAGCATGATATGAATGATGCAGTGTGGGGTGCACAGTTGTTGTAGTGGGGAAGTGCTCTGCCAACTGCTCACCACAAGCCCCTTTGGTTCCTGATAACAAACCCCAACCTAAAGGTCTCAGACTAGCATCAGAATAAATGATATGCTTTTAATCTTTGTGCTGTTAATATAATAAAGATCAGTACCAAAAAGGGAGCAGTTTCTATTTCTGGACTCTACAACATGTGCTTTCTACAGAGAGTAAAGCTGCATTGCACTCGCTGATCAATTCCAGGTCAAATGCAGCACTGCTGGGATAGCACAGGTCTTCTGTTACCCAGCGAGTGTGTAAGAGGCAGTGCACCCATGGTCTTAGCTGAAGTATCGATCTCTAACTTGAGCCAGAGTTTGTGTGCTACATTCAACCTGTGGCTTACGAGAGGGCATCCAATTGCAGTTTCTACCCTTGGTCACTACTCCACTTGAAAGCACATGTGTGGATGGATCAGAAAGATTTAGCTTCTGCCCTGAACTTAATCACAGTCCCAATAACCTGCTAAACTCTATTTAGTCTTACATCATTTCAAACAAAATTAGAGACAGGCAATAAATGCCTTTAACAGTGAAGCCCATATTCCATTCATAAAAAAACACAGAATGGAAAATTGGATAAATCTGCGTACAGGTGTGAGGCAAAGACCAGCACCTTCGGGAGAGAAGGGTAGAAAACTGCAGATAATGGGAAAACAAAATTCAGTCTAGATCTGTGTTATATGGATTCTAGTCACTTAGCAGAAACCAGGTTATCCTGTTTGGTAGCAAACTAGGGACAGGGTATAAAACGTAGAATCAGAAACTTCAGGAGTGAAAATAGGAAATACGTTAAATACAAAAGACGGCAGAAATTTGGAATTCTCTCCCACGATCTGCAGTTGATGCACAATCAATTCTAGACTTAAAAATTGAGGTGGGTAGATTTTCATTAACGATAGGTATTAAAGGCAGATGGTGGAATTTGTTTCACAGATAAGATGAGATCTGAGTAAATAGTGAAGCAGGTTCAAGGGCTAAAAATGGCAACTCCTATTTCTGTGATCTGAGGTTAACAGCAGAACATCTGACAACCGGTGCAATCATACAGATCTGACAGTTGTGTGCAGCAGGAATCACATGACAGATTGTGATATCTTTGGTGCTGGAATGGAAAGTTACAGGAGTAAAGTGTATTACCTCTTCAAAGTGAAAGTTTTGAAACATGGTGATGCTGATTGTATTTTCCAGGTTGATTTTTGCTTGGAATTTTTTTATCCCCAGCTTAGTGACTCCTGGGAAAAAAGAATAACAACTACATAAACAAATGTTAACCATACCATTGACAGGTAGAAGAACACTTGGACTTTTTTGTTACCACAATAGAGTTCATATATTCATCTGACTGTTGTTTCCTTTGGACCTGACATCACCCGAGGTTCCCTCTGGTCCTAACCCCAAACTCCCATCTTTCTTTAATTTCTGTCCTGTCATCCTTTGTGCCCTCTTCATGATCAACTTATCCACGAGTCCCATCTCTTGCTCCCACTAATCTATTTCTACCAAACTGCTGACTACCCAATTTCCTTTCCAAGATCCCACATTAAATGTTGTTGTTCATGTTTCTTTTTGCTAAGACTCTGTCCCCTGTCCTTCAAATCCACTGTCCATCCTCCCACATCAAACAAAATCCTCTTGACTTTTCTACCTTTTCTTCATTCTATACTCTAAGATTGCTGTTTTAAAAAAAAGACCTCATGGCATTACTTCAAAGAAAAGTAGGAAAGGTATCTCCGGTGTCTGGCTAATATCTATCCTTCAGTCAACATCACAAAAAATAGATTATCTGTTTATCATCACAATGCTGTTTGTGTGTTCTTGCTGCTTGCATACTGACTGTCAAACTTCCTACATTTCAATAGTCACAACACTTCAAAAAGTATTTTATTACCTACAAGCTCTTTGAGATATCCGGAGATAGTGAAAAGTATTATCCAATGCAACTCAAATTACCATCCAATCTCCAACCTCTCTTTCTTCTCCAAAATCTTTGTGAGCATTCTGGTTCTGGCCAAATTCATCCACTGGCATGTTGAGTTGAGTGTAGACGACAGATATGTTTGTGCAGTGCTGGTTTAACTGAAGGGTAATGCAGATAATAGGGAGCAAAGGGTGTAACTGCAGGTCACAAGGTGGTGACTAAGTTGGGAAGTAATGAGGTCATTGGTAATGTACATTAGAGTCATCTTTTCCAGGTGCAAAGACCTTAGGAGCAGGGAAACATATACAAGAGATGGAGGTGTGAGCAGAATCCTGGTGACTGTGACTTTGCACATGGTCAGGAAACAGCAAGATCACGTGAGTGGCTGTGGATTTGGTAGGACAGTTTACGTGGAAAGTGCCTCTGAGAAAGACAGAGCAAGCTGGGTTCTGGGTAAAGTTACCAAAGATAAAGATGCCAACAATAAGGAAAGGTTTTCTGCTGAATACATTTCCCACATAAGCATGTATTATTTTCCAGAAAAAGGTAATGTGCTCTGGAAACTCAAATATTTTGCTGTGAATGTCTTCACTATGTCAATTGTCTTGTTGTAATGATCCTTAAATTATTAATCAATTCGTCAATTTTCAGATCCCAACAATCTCAGCTACTTTACGGAGCAGTAGTAATTTTTAAAAAATTTTAAAGAGGTACCAATAGCATTAAATAATAAACAACCACCCAGGACATGGTAGCATTAGTGTGCACGTTCTCACCATAATACATCATCATCATCGTTGCTTCTTTGCCAAAACCCTTTCCTCTATAACTGGGCTCTGAGAAAAACAGAACACACAATATTTGATATTATTAGAGAACACAACGTATCACTAAAATTACCATGAGCAACACACACAATACACTGAGAAAACCATCACATGTTAATATTTGCATAAGTGCTCCTGGGTGTACTTGAACTTGGGTAGAAGAGTCTGTAAGGGCACATCATTATGTCCAGACTCTGACATGATGCAAGGAACCTATTTTGGAACCATTTAAGGTTCATTTGCTTTAAGGTGCACATTTAAGTCTAAATTCTTTAAAACGTGTGCTAATTGTTAATTACTGCCAATGAAACTCGAGCAGTTAACTAGCAAGGAGATTTCATTAAAAATTTGAATTGGATATTTAAAAATGAAAAATTTGATTTTAATGTTTATCTTTTCTATACCTCTCCACTTTAGTTCAATTGTCCTTTTCCACTCTCTATTTCTCTATGTACCTGATTTGATTCTGAATTCACCTACTCTAACTTATACTTCCTTCAGTGTCGCTGGGTCAAAATCCTGGACTCCCCCTCTAATGGTGTTATGAGTGTATATACAGCAAATGACTGCACTGGTTCAAGAAGGTAACTCAGCACCATATTCTCCAGGGCAATGAGAGATGAGTAATAAATGTTGGCCCAGTCACTGATAACCGCATACCATGAATAAATTTTTAAAAAGTTTCTTCTCAGTCTTTGGTCCGCTACTTTCACGATCATCCAATCTGACCAGTTAAGGAAATTATAATTTCTTGCCATTTTTATTTGGGTCCCAGGTGTGCAGTCCCTCAGTTTTTCAGTCTGCAATTCAAACAACTTGCAGTGAAAAGTATCACGAATGTTAAATGGACAAAGCCAAGTTTTACAAGTACCAGATGCCATTATTCATTACAACAGCACATCATGGCCCATTATGAATACTAAGTTAGTGGAATCCTAGTGACAGTGTAACTCATAGCTAACCTGCAATCATGATTTCAATTTCAGCTGTTGTGGGGTCTTCAGGATCCGTGAGAAACAGATTCACATCTCCTACCATGCAGTCCTCTTCTGTGCACGAACCACTCACCCATTTCAGCTTATCCAATACTATGAAGGTACACTCTGCCAAAATACAAAAAATAGTGTCAGTGTTCAGATCTTCAAATACAGACTGCACCACATATTTTGGGGCGGGGTGGCACACTTGTATGTACACAAATGGTCTGCTTTACAACGTAGATTCTCAAACCATAATATGTTGCAGTAATGAAATAATACTTGTAGTTGTTAAGAGTGTGAACAGCAGTTTGAATACTAGAATTTCACTGAAATCAGCAAAGCTTTCAAATTGGTATGTATTGAATTATACCAGCTGACACACACTGTTTAAGACATCAACATTGTATTTACTCCTATAGTAATGACAAATGAAAACATTTGCTTAATATAGATTGATTGGTGGACACTTTATTAGAGAAATCACTATTGGTGAGTACATTTTGTTAAGAGTAGAGCTGCCAGTGGTTCTATGAAAAAAATCTACATTAGTGACACCAGTTATAACTCTGGATCAATGTAAATACATTAATCATTAAAGGCACTAATTAAATGCAATTTGTTGTTGTTGATATAAGTGATTTGTGCAGTGGGTTACAAACTGGCCTTCTAGCTCTGGAACCAGGTTCAAATTAGGCCAGGACTGATGGGATTCCAGTTGGTTTTAAGTATCAATGTCGATATTCCAATCTAGTTCCTCTGGGTACAACACCGTAGTGGGAAAATGGGTCCAAAAGCTGGATAGTGTGGGAGATTAAAAATTTTGCTGTACTAAGTTTCTGAACCCTCCTGATTTAGGGGTGTCACTTTCCAACAGGATGACCTCTAACCTGAGCTGACACACCTGATGTGACCGGCTGAAACAGACAGATTTACATCCCCTTGCTTCAATATTCATCAGCTTGATAAACATATTTAATGAGCACGGCCTGTGTCTTGGTAAATATGCTGTCTCAATGAAGGGAAGTACGGCTCTGTGTTGCTGACTTGCTCCCTGACAGCTTAAGATAGCTTCAGTATTAGTAACGAGTCCTTACTGTCAGCATCCTCCTGCCAGTTTATCTGCATCTGGTATTCCTGCTCCAAGGTAAGTGGCTCAGAGGCTGTCAGTTTCTGTAACTCCTCTGATTTCATCCATTGGTGGTACCTGTAAACAGTTAAACATAACTCATCAACCAAATACACTTTCTGTAGTTATAACTGACAGGGCACAAATAGTTGATAGGTTTTTCTTTAGAAAAATGTGGAAAGTGATGGTGTTGTGGTAATGATCTTTGAGAAGCAATTCAGAACCTCAGGACAATGTTCTGGGGTCACAGATTCAAATCATGACAGCTGGTGAGATTTGAATTCAATAAAACCCTGAAATTAAGAGCAAGCCTAATGGCAACCATGTCAGTTATTGTAAAAACCCACCTAGTTCACTAACATCCTTTAGGAAAGGAAATAAGTCCTTACTTAGTCTATCCTATGCATGACTTCAGATTTACATGAATATTGTTGACTCTTAACTACCCTCTGAATATTAGGGATGAGCAATACTTGATGGCCTAGCCAGTAATGCTAACATCCTGTAAATGAATTAAAAATGTATTACTCTCAAAATGCATGGACCAAACAAAAAACATAACTGTGTTTTGAAAAATCATTCACATAGGTCATTGAGCATTTTAACTTTATTGTGTTGCAAATACAGGGAGAGGGGGCTGATTTGCTTTAACTAGCTGTATCTGTTTTGTAACATTAAATGAATGTACACATCAGAAGAGATGTAAATCTGAACGCTCACGCAACTGATTTTAATTGCTCCATATCAGCAGCTATGCCTTCAGATACCAACACTCCAAGCTCAAACTGCTCTTCCTTTCTACCTTTGTCCTATTTTATAACTTTACTTAAAACCACCTCCCTCTTTCAGCAAAGATGTAGCCACGTCCTGATATGTAGCTTGGTGTGAGATTTTGTTTCAGAAAGTCCCGCGAGGCACCTTGAGTCATTTATCTAGTTAGAGGAGTTATGTAAAGGCAAATTGCTCAATCTGCACTGGGATTTTATCAAAATAATTTGTGACTATATTTAAACATTTTAAATGGGACAGAAAGTGCTGAAAAGACTCAGCAGATTTGCAGTGCCTGTAGAGATTTTTTGCAGCACCAAGATTGTCAGGAAGGGGAGTGAATGTTCCTTCCTCCACACAAGCTGCTGGGATTCTCCAGCACACGCTGTTTAGGAAGGAACTGCAGGTGAACCAATCTGGGACCAACAGCCTAGCGGAAAGACTAAACAGGGTGGTCACAAGGACTTTAAGCAAGTAAATTTGACAGCGGGGGTGGGCTATGTCAGATATGTCTGGTAATGGCAAAACTATAAGATGTGTATTGAATAAACCTGAAGACAGAAATAATAAACAGGTATCATAGTCGAGGGACAGTTCATAGTGTAAGGCCCAAATAAGAGTTCTTTATTTGAACGCATAGAATGCAAGGAATAAATTAAGTGAGCTACAGGCAAAAATTCAAATTGGAGATTATGATATTGTAGCCATTACTGAGACATGGCTGCAGGATGGTCAGGATTGGGAACTTCGTTGTTGTAAGGGAATATAATGAGGGGAAAGCACTCGGTGGTGACTGTATGGGTGGAACTGAAACAGTAAGGGATCTAAAACTGTAATACATGTTGTGTACAGATCCCCAGGTAGCAACTCTGAAGTGCTAGATTGTATAAATGCAGAAAGTAGGTAAATATGTAGCAAAGCCAGTGTAGTATTAATGGGGGATTTTAACTTTAACCCAGAGAAGCAGACAAGCGACTGTCAAAAAGTAGTGAATTTCTGGAGTGTGTCCAGGTTAGTTTCCTATGCAATATGCCCTGGATGCAACAAGAGGAAAAGCAACATTGGATTTAGCATTGAGCTGGATTTAATTAGCACAAACATTCATCAAATAATGATCGTAACATAATCGCATTCAATGTAGCATTTGAAAGTGAAAAGCACGAATTAGCTACCAGAGTAGATTTGGTAAGGCTGACATTAATGAGATGAGACAGAGACTATCCACAGTAAACAGGAAAAATCTGCTCAGGAGTAAAGCAATTGAACGAACATTTAACACAAGACAAAACCAGATAATACCCCTGAAAGGGAAAACTTCACTCACTGCAAAAACAGCTAGGGACAACTAAGGAGATAAGGGACAGCATAAAACTGAAAAGGCTTACAAGGATGCAAAAAGCAGCACAGATCCTGCTGAATGGGAAAGATACAAAGAGCCACAAAGCAGCTCATTAGAGCTACTGAAAGGGATAAGGAAAGGAACATCAAAATCAATAAGAAGAAATGTTATAGTTACATAAACGGAAAGTGGGTGGTCAGGAGCAATATTGGCCCATTAAAGACTGAAAGTGGGGTAATGTCAATGACTATGGGGAAATGCAGATATGAAGAATAATTACATTGCCTCAGTATAAAGGATAGCTTGTTGGAAGTCCTGAAGATATTAGTAGTGGAGCAAGAAGAGGGATTGAATAAAATTAATACAAGTAAAACATTGATAATGAAGAATTTAATGGAATTAAAGTGACAAATCCTCAGGACCTCACGGTTTCTATCCAATGGTGTTGAAGCAAGTAGGGGAGCACATTGTAGATACCTGAACTATAGTCTTTCAGAGTTCCCTAGATACAGGAGTCATCCCTCTGATCTGGACAGTTGCACATGTCACTCCGCATTTTAAGAAGGGTGAAAGAGGAAAACCATAGGATTAAAAACCAGTTGGTCGAATACCTGTGCTGGGAAAGTTGTTGGAGTCTATAATCAAAGATGGGTAAGTGAACACTTTGAAAATTTTCAGGTAATCAGGGCTAGCCAGCATTTATTCATGGCCGGTAGGTCATGCCTGACAAACCTCATTGAATTTTTTGAAGAGGTGACTAAGGTAATGTCTACGGATGTTGTGTGGTGGACTTCCAGTAGGCATTTGATAAAGTCGCACATAAGAAAGAATCTATTAACTAAGGTAGAAGCTGACAGAATTGAGGGAAAATTAAAGACATGGCTGGGAAATTGGTTGAGGGGCAAGGATCTGTGTAAGGGCCTCAATTGTTCATATTATTTATTAATGACTTAGATAATGGCATAGAAAGTCATATATCCAAATTTGCTGATGACACAAAGTTAGGTGGCATTGTAGATAGAGTAAATAACAGCATAAAATAAAATGGATAACAATAAACTAAGTGAATGGTCAAAACAGTAGCAAATGTAGTTCAGTGTAAGCAAGTGTGAGGTTATCCATTTTGAATCATGAAAGGATAGATCACAGTCAAAAACAAATTGCTGGGAAAACTCAGCAGGTCTGGCAGCATCCATGGAAAGAAAGCAGAGTTAATGTTTTGGGTCCAATCGCTCTTCTCAAGAACAGTGGATCGTGATACTTTCTAGATGGTATGAAGTTAAATACAATGGATATCCAAAGAGACGTTGGTGTTCAGGTAGATGAATCTTTAAAATGTCACAAACAGATGCAGAAAACAATCAAGAAATCTAACGGAATGCTAGCCTTTACTTCTAGAGGATTGGAGTACAAAGATGCGGAAGTTGTGCTGTAGTTATACAAAACCCTGATTAGACCCTAATTGGAGTACTGTGAGCAGATCTGGGCACCACACCTTAGGAAGGATACACTGGCCTGGGAGAGAGTACGATGTATGGTTAAAAGAATGATACCTGGACTTCAGGGGTTAAGTTATGAGGAGAGATTTTACAAATTAGGCCCATTTTCTCTAGAATTTAGAAGTGTAAGGGGTGATCTGATGGATCTTCAGATATTAACAGGAAAGCACAGAGTAGATAATGATAACTATTTCCACTGGTTAGGGATTCCAGAACTATGGGACATTGTCTGAGAAACAGGGCCAGACTGTTCATGAGAAATGTTAGGAAGCAGTTAGTGTTGAACTTCAGGAGATGGGAGAGATTTTACACGAATATTTTGCATCAGCTTTTACTGTAGAGAAAGAAATAGAGGCAAGGAAATAAATATTAATGCTTTGAAAACAGATCACATTACAGAAGAGGAAGTGCTGGTGGACTTAGGAAACAAAAAGGTGGCTAAATCTCTGGGACCTGATCAAGCATATCCCAGGCTGTTGTGGGAACTTGGAGGAAATTGCGAGGCCCCAGCAGAGAAATTTGTATCATCTATAACCACAGATGAAGTGCTGGAGGATTCAAGAGTGGCTAATGTTGTGTCTTTATTTAAGAAAGGCCATAAGGAGAAGCCTGGAAACTATAGATCTGTGAGTCTGACATCGGTGGTAGGTAAGCTGTTGGAGGAGACTCTGAACGACAGGATTTACATCCATTTGGAGAGGCAAAGAATGATTAGGGATAGTCACCATAGTTTTGTGTGAGGGAAATTGTGTGTCTCAAACTTGATTTGAAATTTTTTTGAGAAAGTAACCAAAAAGATTGAGGGAAGAGTGGTAGACATTGTTTACTGGGACTTTGAAAAGGTTCTGCATGGTAGACTAATTAGTAAAGTTAGATCAAATGGGATTCAACGAGAGCTTGCCAATTGGATACAAAATTGGTTTCACGGTAGGATACAGAGGTTGATGATGGAGGGTTACTTTTGGACTGGAGACCTACGACTAGCGGCATTCCACAGGAATCAGTATTGGGTCCACTCTTGTTTGTCACTTATACAAATGATTAGAATGAGAATTTAGGAGGCATGGTTAGTAAATTTGCGGATGACAGCAAAATTAGTGGTACCATGGACAGCGAAAAGGGTGATCTAAGATTACAAAGATTACACATGGAATGTGGTCAGTTTGCGGAATGAACTGCCAGAGGAAGTTGTGGATGTAGATACACCTACAATGTTTAAAAGACATTTGGATAAGTACATGAATAGGAAAGATTTGGAGGGATGTGGGCCAAACGCAGGCAGGTGGGACTACTTTAGTTTGGAAACATGGTCAGCATGGACTAGTGGGACTAAGGTGTCTGTTTCCATGCTGTATGACTCTATGATATACAGAGAATGGTAGATGTTTAGAAATCTCTTCCACAAACAGCAGTAGGTGCTCAATCACTTGTTAATTTGAAATCTGAGACAGATATTTTCTATAAAGCAGTTATTGGATATGGGCCAAAGGCAGCTTTATGGAGAGGCCACAGATTCACCCATGTTTTCATGAGAACACAGAACAATACAGCACAGGAACCGTCTCTTCAGCCCACCATATCTGCGCTGACCATGATGCTATTCTAAAGTAATCCCATCTACCTGCACACGGTTCATATCCCTCTATTCTCTGCCTGTTCACGTGTTGGTCTAAATGCCTCTTAAACATTGCTATTGTGTTGGCTTTTACCATCTTCTTTGACAGCACGTACCAGGCACTTGTTAAAATTATTGTCTTGCACATCTCCTTTAAAAACTTTCCCCTATCACCCTTAACCTTTGCCACCTTCAGGGAGCTATGAACTTACACCCCAAGATCCCACTGTACATCAATACACCCAAGGGTCTTGCCTTTTACTGTATACTTTCCTGTTACATTTCACCTCCCAAAATGTATCACCTCACTTGTCCGGATTAAACTTCACCTCCTATTTCTCCGTCCACCTTTCCAATGGATCTATTTCAAGCTTTATCCTTTGACAACCTGCTTCACCAACCACAATTCCTCCAGTTTTCATGTCATCTGTAAACTTAGTAATCAGATCACTTGCATTTTCATCCAAATCTATATAGGTATAACACTCTATTTACATAAAACAAAAGAGGTCCCAGCACTGATTCTTGCAGAATACCATTAGTCACAGGCCTCCAGTCAGAAAAAATCCCTCCATAACTACCTTCAATGGCCAAGCCAATTTTGTATTCAATTTACCAACTCACCATGAATCCCATGTGACTTAATCGTCCAAACCATTAGGTACATTGTCAAATGCTTAGTGAAGTCTACGTAGACAACATTCACTACCCACCCATATCAATCATCTTTGTCACTTTCTCAAAAAACTCAATCAAATATGTGACGAGACATCTACCCACACAAAGCTATGCTGGCTATCCTTAATAAGTCCATAACATTCCAAATGTGATTAAATCCTGTCCCTGGCCCATAATTTTCTGGATTATCCCTATAGCTCTTCCTAAAAAATAAACAACACTGGGTATTCTCCAGTCTTCTGGGACCTCACCTGTGACTAATGAGAATACAAAGATCTCTATCGAGGCCCCAGCACTCTCCTCCCTCACCTCCTTCAGTATCCTGAGATAGATCCCATCAGTCCCTGGGACTTATCTACCTGAATGTTTCAAGACAACCAACACATCCTCCTGCTTTAATATCGACATGCCCCAAAATATTAACATACCCCTCTCTAATCTTACCATAATCCATGTTGTTCTCCTTGGTGAATACCAATATAAAGTACTCGTTAAGAACCTCAGCCAATTCCTCCGGCACCACACAAACATTCCCTCCTTTCGCCTTGAGGTGCCTTACCCTTTCCCTGGTTACCTCCTTGAATTGTGGGAGAGGTTGGAAGGACTGAATGGCCTACTCCTGTTCCCATTATTACTACTGAGGCAGGGGAGGTCACCGGGGGGAATCAATGGTGCATAGAGGGGGCGGGATTACTGTCACCGTTTATATCCGAAAAGCACACAATGCTCCCGCCAGCGGGATTACGCATCGTGCCCTCTCCAACTGAGAGCGCGCTCTCGCCACAGCCACAGGCCACGCCGATTCCGCGGGATAACCGACCTGAGGACGTGCCGTGCTCTGTACGGGACGAGCGCCACCAGCCGCCCCTGCAGCACCACCTCCTCATTCAGCCGCATCCCACGACTCACGGCCTACTTACTAACCACGCAAGCGCGGTGTTGGAGGTCGGCCGCGGCTGCGCACGAGCGGTGAGGGCGTCAGATCACGTGGGTATTAGGGCGCATGCTCGGACGGAACGGTCGGGAGCGCGATTTGTCTCTGTTTCCCTGACGACGGGTTGTTGGATGAGGTGGACCTCTTCGAGTACTCCGTGTGGCCCACGCCTGGTTTCTTTCACAGAGTCGGCCAGGTGTATCATCCAGACAATCGTATTGAGCTGGCATTCTCACCACGGTGCTGTGGGCAAAGGTGCAGTACATGTTGTGCATCATCAGAGAGCTGAGCTCAAAGCCTTCAGAGTCACAGAGCTCAGCCTGGCTGACCCTGCCCAAAGTTTTCATCTTTATTGAAGTCAATCAGGTAGGACTGTGCCCATTTGCCCATCCTCCTGAAACTACCCTTTCAGAGAGTTTATAGCCCGAGTAAAATTTGCTTTTAAGGTTGACAATGTAATGTTTTCAAATGGGATGCGTTCACTTCTGATGGGACATTGGCAGGATTACACCCTTCTGATGGGACATTG
>JAHRHZ010000078.1:2967776-2990330 GCA_024137785.1 Ginglymostoma cirratum
GGATTACACCCTGCTGATGGGACATTGGCAGGATTACACCCTGCTGAAGTGTGCGTTGAATAGCTTTTGGCAACATTCACTTTGGCCATTAAAACCAACTTGATGCCAATGCTGCCATTTGCAATACAGCCATCACCACATCAGATATCATTACAGTGAACAGGTGTAAAATGTTAGAAGGTATTCCTTATTGCTGTCATGACTTAAGCAGGTTAGTTGCTGAATAACTTCTTCCGTCTGGTGTTTCAGTTGCACATACTTGAAGAATTTTCTTAGACTTTGCAAAAGTTGTAATGTTCTACAGGCAATGGTCTGGCTGCTAGTGAAGCATCTGTTTATTTAAAAATTTGCTCACCGTGCTGCCTTGTTTTTGTTCAGATATTTTGGCACCATGCTAGGTGACATCATCAGTGGAGCCTCTGATGAAGTGATGATGTTCTACTCCGCTTGGAATTTATACTGACCAGTCCGTTATGGTGAATACTGTCATATCCTTAATATTGGTACATTCAAACAATGAAGGCCATCAATTTAACTGGGACAAAGTAACCATAGTAGCCCAAGCCAAACATAGACACGCATGGGAATTCCTAGAGGCATGGTTCTCCACCGGTAATGCAATCATCAAACATATAGAATTGGCCGCCATATACAAACCCATACAGATCATAACCGGAAATGACAGTACTCACCATAACGGATCGGACAGTATAAATTCCAAGCGGAATAGAATAACCACTTCATCGGAGGCTCCACTGATGATGTCACCTAGCATGGTGACAAAACATCTGAACAAAAACAAGCCAGCTCAGCGTGCAAGTCAACGACCTCATCCACAACCCGAGCTACAGATCTTTGCCAAAACTTTAAACTTGCACTGTACCAAGATGCTGCTGGATGTGAGTGACCCAGTAGGTCTTCCTCTGGGAATCAGTCATGATTGGAAGAATGAAAAAAGATTACGCAGGGTGGTACAAGCTATTAGTAGTGGAAGGAGGAAGAAGAAAAGAATGGCTCTTAGTAGGAAGCAAGTGCCAACAGTAAATTTTCTAATCTCAACTTCATTGAGGACTAACTAATCAGATGTCTTTTTTATATTCAGTCAAGGGATGTATTTGTCTCTGGCTGGCCAGAATTTATTGCCTGTCCCTAGCTGCCTTTGGGAAGGTGATGGTGAGCTGAGTTCTTGAATTGCTGTAGTCCATGTGCAGTAGGTAGACTCTCACAAGTCTTTGGGTGGATTTTTCCAGGATTTTGACCTAGCGACAGCTAAGTAGTGGCAATATATTTCCAAGTCAGGATGGCGAGTGACTTGGAGAAAAACTTACAAGGTGATAGTATTTCCATGTATCTGCTGCCCTTGTCCTTCCAAATGGAAGTGATCATGGGTTTGGAAGGTGCTGTCTAAGGATCTTTGATGAATTTCTTCAGTGCACCTTGTGGATAGTACACATTGCTGCTGCTGAGTATCAGTGATGGAACGAGTGGATGGTTGTGGATGTGGTGCCATTCAAGTGGGCTGCTTTGTCCTGAATGTTGTCGAGCCTCTTGAGTGGTGTTGGAGCTGCACCCATCCAGGCAAGTGTGGAGTATTCTATCACACTCCTGACTTATGCCTTGTAGATGATAGACAGGCTTTGGGGAGTCAGGAGGTGAGTTACTCTCTGCAGTATTCCTAGCCTCCAACCTGCTCTTTTAGCCACTGCGATTATGATTGAAGTTGAGTTTCTGGCCAATGATGTACCCCAGGATGTTGTTAGTAGGGTATTCAATGATGGTAACACCATTGAATGTTGTGGGGCAGTGGTTAGGTTGTCTCTTATTGGAGATGGTCATGCCTGGCATTTGTCTGGCATGAATGTCATTTGCCACTTGTCAGCCCAAGCCTGGATATTGTCAAGATCTTGATACATTTGAGCATGGACTGCTTCATTATCTGAGGAGTCGCAAATGGCGCTGAACATCATGCAATCATTGGCAAACATCGGCACCTTTGACTTTATGATTGAGGGAAGGTCATTGATGAAGCAGCTCAAAATGGTTGAGCCGAGGATACTACTATGAGGTGGGGGATGTACCAGGCCATGAGGCTGCAGATTGTGCTGGAGTACAATTCTGCTATTGTTGCCCACAGCACCTCATAGATCCCCCTGTCCTGAGTTGCTAGATCTGTTTGAAATTTGTTTCATTTAGCATGGTGATAGTGCCACACAACATGATAGGGGCTATTCTGAAATGTGAAGGTCTCCACAAGGACTGTGTGGTTACTCTTACCAATATTGTCATTGGCATATGCATCAGAAGCCAGCATATTGGTGAAGATGAGGTCAAGTATATTCTTCCCTCTTGGCCTTCTCACCACCTGATGCAGACCCAGTTGAGAAGCTGTGTTCTTTCGGATCCAACCAGCTTGATCAGTCGTGCTACAGCCGAGCCACCCTTAGTGGTGGACATTGAAATCCCTCACTCAGAGTATACTTTGCACCCTTGCCATCCTCCATGCTTCCTCCAAGTGTTGCTCAAGAAAGAGAAGCACTGATTCACAAAACAGATTGCGACTGAAATCTACCGACTGCTGCAGTTACAATGTAACCTTACAGCAGGTCAGGGTGACCATTGCATATGGCTGTCAGGGTGACCATGGCCCCTATACACGCTAGGCTGTTTCCAGGATACAGCTAGAGATAGAAGCACCACCTCATGATTTCAAACACTTTTCTACATAAGAACTGTTACAGATGCTTGCTATATACCAAGGGACAGTTTATTTTTTCTTGCCAGATGTAAGCAGACAGATGAAAAGGAAGTTTAGCACCTTACCACCACAGCAACCAGGGATGGGCAATAAATGCTGTCTAGCAAGCGATGTCCATATCCCAAGAGTGAATAAAAAAAAAAAAATCAAAGAAATGTCAGACAAATTGTAGGCCTCCCCATGATGTGTGGTTTTGGGGTGAGAGTTATTGATTATGTTCACATTACTTTTTGTGTACCTAATGTGAACAGTTATTTTCATGAACTAAAAGGGATTCGACTCCTTCAGTTTACATCTGACAGAACATAGGAAATAGGTGCAGGAGTAGACCATTCGGCCCTTTGAGCCTGCACCACCATTCAACATCATCATGGCTGATCATGCAATTTGAGTATCCCACTCCGGCTTTCTCTCCACACCTCTTGATCCCTTTAGCTTTAGCTGCATGGGTCACGTCCAGCTCCCTCTTGAATATACCTAACAAACTGGCCCCAACAGCTTCCTGTAGGAGAGAATTCCACAGGTTCACATTCTTCCTCATCTCAGTCCTGACTGACTTACTCTTTATTTTTAAACTGTGACCCCCTAGTTCTGGGCTTGCCGAACATCGGGAACGTTCTTCCTGCATCTAGCCTATCCAGTCCTATCAGCATTTTATATGTTTCTATGGGATCCCCCTCATTCTTCTAAATTCCAAACCCAGTTGATCCAGTCTTTCTTTATGTGAGTCTTGCCATCCTGTGAATGAGTCTGGTCAACCTTTGCTTCACTCCCTCAATAGCAAGAATGTCCTTCCTCAGACTAGGAGACCAAATCTGCATGTGATACTCAACGTGTGGTCTCACCAAGGGCCTGTATAACTGCAGCAAGACGTCCTTACTCTGATACTCAGATCCTCTCAGTATGAAGGCCAGCATGCCATTAGCTTTCCTCACTGCCTGCTGCACTGCATGCCAACCTGCAGTGACTGTTCCACATGACACCCAGGTCTCATTGCACCTCAAAGTTTTGTAAACTACCACCATTCAGGTAATAATCTGCCTTCCTTTTTTTTCCACCAAAGTGGATAACCTCACATTTATCCACATTACATTGCATTTGCCAAGTATTTGCCCATTCGGCCAGGATGTCCACTCTGCAGCCCCTTAGCATCCTCCTCACAGCACACACTGCTGTCCTAAGATAGCAGGAACTCCAGATGCTGGAGTCAGAGTCAATACAGCGTGGAGCTGGAGGAACACAGCAGGTCAGGCAGCATCAGAGGAGTACAAAAATCAACGTTTTGGGTCAGGACCCTTCTTCAGAACTGGGGAGAGGGAAGGGAGCTGGGAAATAAATAGAGGGAGGAGGGGTGAGGCTGAGGGAAGGTGGGTGGAATGGTGATAGGTGGTTGCAGATAGGGAGAGGTGGGGATTGGTCAGTGGTAAGGGTGGGGCAGATAGGTGGGAAGATTGACAGGTTGTGTCACCAGAGACTGAGACAGAGTGGTCCAGGAAGGGGAGGGAGATATCGGAAATGGTCCGGGTGATTTCTGATGAAGGGTCTAGGCCCGAAACGTCAAGCTTTCCTGCTCCCATGATGCTGCTTGGCCTGCTGTGTTCATCCAGCTCCACACCTTGTTATCTCAGGTGAATTTGAGGTTGGGGTGGAAGATGTTAGTGCAGTTGATGAACTGTTCAAGCTCCTGAGAGCACGAGGCAGTGCCAATACAGTCAGCAATGTAACGGAGGAAGAGGTGAGGGATGGTGCCGGTGTAACAGAGGAAAAGGGACTGTTCCATCTGAGATGGAGACAGAGAGGTCCAGGAAAAGGAGGGAGGTATCAGAACCAGAGATGGAGACGGAGAGATCCAGGAAAGGGAGGGAGGTGTCAGAACCAGAGATGGAGACGGAGAGGTGCAGGAAAGGGAGGGAGATATCGGACCAGAAATGGAGACAGAGACGTATCCTCTGCCACTTCCGCCACATATAATCCCACCCGACAACCAAAGATATATTTCCCTCCCTACCCCTATCTGCCTTTTGTAGGGACCGCTCACTTTGTGACTCCCTCGTCCGCTCCATACTCCCCACTAACTCTGCCATACCCGGTACCTGTCCCTGCAACCGCAGGAAGTGCTACACCTCCCCCCACACCTCCACCCTCACCTCCATTCAAGGCTCAAAGCAAACTTTCCATATCCGACAGGGGTTCACCTGTACATCCTCCAACCTGGTTTATTGTATCCATTACTCTCGATGTGGTTTCCTCTACGTCAGTGAGACCAAGTGACCGATTCACGGAGCATCTGCATGCTGTACGTGATAATCAACAACACCTCCCGGTGCTAACCATTTTAACTCCCCCTCCCACTCCCTTGATGACATGTCCATCCTGGGCCTCCCCCAGTGCCACAATGATGCCACCCGCAAACTGGAGGAGCAGCAACTCATATTCCACCTCACAAGTCTAAAGCCCAATGGACTTCACCAGTTTTAAAATCTCCTCATCCCATGTCCAAACCTGCTTCTCATCCCTGCCTCCTTGACCTGACACAACCGGTCTATCTTCTTCCCCACCTGTCTGCCCCACCCTTTCCACTGACCAATCCCCACTACCCCTTCCTGCATCAACCTATCACCATCTCACCTCCCCTCCCCCAGCCCCACCCCTCCGTCCTCTCATCTCCTTAACCTGACACAACCTGTCCATCACATTCCCCACCTACCTGCCCCATCCTTCTCACCAACCAATCCTCACTATCCCCTACCTGCCTCCAGCTATCACCATCCCACCTACCTTTCCTCAGCCCCACATCCTCCCTCTCGCCTCCTTGACTTGACACAACCTATCCATCTCCTTCCCCACCTATCCGCTCCACCCTTGCCCTTGACCAATCCCCACTACCCCCTACCTGCATTCACCTATTACCATCCAACATACCTTCCCCAGTCCCATCTCTTCTCTTTCTGTTTATTTCTGAGCTCTATTCCCTCTCCCCAGTTCTGAAGAAGGGTTCTGACCCTGTAAATGACACTAAGCTCGGTGGCATTGTGTGTCAACACAGTGTGGAGCTGGAGGAACACCACAGGCCAGGCAGCATCAGAGGAGCAGGAAAGTTGACGTTTCGGGTCGGGACCTTCTAATATTGCTTCATTGCATTTAGTAATCAAAGAGTTTTCATTCAAAATCTTCTCTTATGAAATTAAATCTGACATAATCTATAATAGGGAAGATTTTGTTTGTAAAAGGAATGAATTTGACAAATAGGATAGCCTTTTATTCTTCTTAATTTCCAGTTTTCTTGTCAATATCTCCTGCTTTGATTCCAAAGCAATGGACAGTGACAGGAGACAAAGACACAGCTCTAATCAAACGTCTGCCAAGGACTCAAGTAGAGTATACTAGATCCTGTATGAAGAGTGTTCACAATATCCTGAGTTTGGTCAGCCATCAGAGGGCGCCTTTTACTAAGCAGTGAAAGTTTTCTGCAGCAAGGACTATTGGTTTGCTGGTGTGGTGCTTTATATACAGTAAAATTCCTTGTGCAGCTTTCCGCACATTAGTGCTTGAAGTTAAATTGCATTTTACAATAATTTCAAAGCTGGTTGCCATTTTGTGAATTTTCACTGATTACAATGATCAACAAAATTAACACAATTCATTAGATTTGTAACTTGCTTGATGTTTTCTGTAGTTCATTGCCATTGTGGGTACATTCTGTAATTTGCTCATGGAGTGTAATTTCTTTTGCCTGTTGGGTGTAAGGTGATTCAAAGAATGTTAACAATAACAATTTGGCGGCAGGGGGTTCAGTGGTTAGCACTGCTGCCTCACGGCACTAGGGGCCTGGGTTCAGTTCCCCCTTAGGTAACTGTCTGTGTGGAGTTTGTACATTCTCCCCATGTCTGCCTGGGTTTCCTCTGTGTTTCCAGTTTCCTCCCACAGTCCAAAGATGTGCAGGCTAGGTGGATTGGCCATGCTAAATTGCCCATACTGTTCAGGGATGTGTAGATTAGGAGGGTTTGGGGAATAGGTCTGGGTGGGATTCTCTGAGGTTCGGTGTGGACTTGTTGGGCTGAAGGGCCTGTTTCCACACTGTAGGGATTCTATGGTTCTTAATAAAGGAGACCATATTGTGTCCATAGAGATAATAGGAACTGCAGATGCTGGAGAATCTGAGATAACAAGGTAGAGCTGGATGAACACAGCAGGCCAAGCAGCATCATAGGAGCAGGAAGGCTGACGTTTCGGGCCTAGACCCTTCATCATTCTGTTATCCCATACTGTTAGCTTTCTCCAAGAACAAAGCAGCTAGTACCACTATCCTGCCCTTTCCACATGGGCCTGCATTTTTTCTATCCAGATAGTTATTCGGTTCTCAGTAGGAAACCATAATTCAGCCTGCCTTCACCACACGTTCAGTGCAACTTAGTAAAAACATATTTTGCTCACATCACCTTGATTATATTGCTTCAGTTATACAAGGCACTTCATATTTGTTTATCTGGTTGTACTGATGAGACAACAGCTGGAGTATTGCATATAGTATTGGCCTCCTTTTCAATGAAGGATCTAAATGAATTGGAAGTAGGTCAGAGAGGGTTTATTTGACTAATGCCTAAAATGAGTGGATTGTCATATGAGAAGAAGTGGACAGACTAGGTTTCTATCAACTGGAGTTTAGAAGATCAAGAAACAACTTGATTTAAACAAACAATGATCCCAAGGAATCTTGACACGGTAAATACGGAGATGATGTTTCTTCTTATGGGAGAATCTAGAATGAGAATCAAGTGGGGTGGCTCAGTGGATAGCAATCCATAGACTCCATAGAATCCCTACAGTGCGGAAACAGGCCAACAAGTCCATGCTGACTCTCCAAAGATTCTCCAAAGCAATTGGAAACAATGGCAGCAGTGTCTATCAGCTACATGATGTACTGTAGCAGCTTGCCAAGGCTCCTTCGACAGTATGTTCAAATACTGGGACCCCTTGAAGCTAGAGATGCAAGTGAACACCGCCACCTGTAGGTTCCTTTCACAAGTCACACAGAATTCTGACTTGGAAATATATTGCTACTTCTTTCACTGTTGTCAGGTAAAAAATCCTGAAACTCCCAGCCTAGCAACACTATGGGTCCACCTATACAACACAGACTGCTGTGATTCCAGAAGGCAGCTCACCATTTCCCTCTTAAGGCAGTAAATGAGATCATAAGATGAAGGAGCAGAACTAGGTTACCTGTTGCATTGAGTCTGCTCCGCCATTCAATGAAATCATGGCTGCTGTGATAATCCTCAACTCCACTTTCCTGCTTTTTCCCCATAACCTTTGATTCCCTTACTGATTAAGAATCTGTCTATCTCAACCTTGAGTACACTTCTGATTTTTGGGATATTTGTAGCTCGGGTCGTGGATGAGGTTGCAGACTTGCTCGCCGAGCTGGTATGTTCGATTGAAGACCCAGCTTCAACAGCCCTTTGTGGTAAATAATTCCACAGATTCATCATTCTCTGAGAGAAGCAAGTCCCCTTTATCTCTCCTTTAAATGGGTGACCCCCTTATTCTGAGATTATGTCTTCCTGTCCAAGATTCTCCCAAAAGGAGAGACAACCTTTTCATATCTACCTTTTTAAATCCTCTACGAATCTTATATATTTTAATAAGGTCTTCACTTACTCTTCCAAGCTTCAATGAGTACAAGCCTAACCTACTGAACCACTCAGAAAATCCCTCCATGACCAGCCTGGTGAACAGCCTCCACTGCCAGTGTATCTTTCCTTAGATAAGGGGACCAACTGTTCACAGATTCTGCCACTGATGCTCATGTACCAAAAATGAATAATTAAAGAAAAAAGCAGTTCTGATCAACTTGAGGGTTTTGCCTCCTTGGTGGTGAGTTGAGAAACTCACCTTACGGCGAATTGTACAAAGAGGTAAATTTTACAGACTTGTGCAGCTGGAGTTTATGTAGTTTATGACATTGACCATGTGCATTTGAATTTTTAGGTGGAAATAAATAGGCTCTGAAAGATTTTTCATCTGCTCAAATTAGTTAAGGTCAAATTTGCACAATCTACCTTTCAATTAGGATGGCATGTGAATATCATTGTGAGTGAGATCAGTGCTGTTTTCTAATTGGCTCTTAAAATGTACAGTATAGTCTAATCTGAACTGAAGTGTTGTTAGGTTATTTTGTGCGGTTATGTAAGAATGCCAAATCCCTGAGAATTTCATGCCACATTATTCATTCAGTTAGTGTTAGACATCATTTGGATAAAAAAACTAGTCTGTTAGTGACCATCCTCAGACTCTTCAATAAATTCATTTCAAATATGGCCAATACGACCAGCAGGAGAGGGTTGTTCAAGAGTTGGCTAGAGTCAGAACCAGGTCGGTTGTTAAACCCACTACATTATCCCATTCCCAATCTTTTTGAATTAATCAATGTGTAACTAAGTAATTGTAATGCTCAGTCATGTTTTTTACCCTGCTCCTGAATGTGTGAGGTCAGTTACCAATATCAAAAAATTTAAAAAAGCAGTTCAGGTCAACTTGAAATTTTGCTTTTATACTGAGTTGAAAAACTCACCTTGGGCTAAATTTTGGTCTGTACTCCTTTGGCAGTAGTCTAGTCTCAGAGCTGAGGAGCTAGGAGAACTGCGTTATACTGTCAGGCCCAGATTCACACTCATACAGGAATTGCAAAGCTCTGTCCACATTTGTGGTATTCCATTCAATAAAGATACCAGAAGCTGGTTTACCTTTGAATTTTTAAAGCATGCTTTGGCCTCGAGTGACTTGTATTAAGTCTAAATACTTTGCGTCTGCTTCTTGAATGTGGTACCAAAACCTTTTGCACAACTTTACAATCAGATCACCAAAACAACTCATCCTTAAAATTACATATTTTCTGTAGTCATAGTGTCTTTTTTCACTCTGATGATAGCTGTACAAAATAATACAATTCTGACTTTCTGTTACGTATTTTCTGTGATCGCAATTTCTTGTTTTTTTCACTCTGATGATAGCTCTATAAAATAATAATTTCCAACATATACAGGCGTCAAAGTAGCGCTGTCCCCTTAGAAACTGTAAATAATGCATGACAATCACCCCTGGATTGACAAGTTGATTGCTTCATTGCAATGAAAAGGAAAGAAAATAAGAGCTGAGAGCTTTCTGCTGGACAGATATTGGAGCTGGTTGCTTTTTTTTCTATAATTTGATTATTTCAAGATAAAAATGGTTACTTGACATTTCAGAACAGTGGAGAGATGCAGAGTGTTCTGAATTATATCTGAACTGAATATCCAGCACACTATCATTTTCTCACTGATATTTATTCTCTCTGTCCCCTTTGTAAAAACCTGAAATTATGCCCCCTATTTCTGCCAGTAGAGAAGATGAAGCAGAATCATGCTTGTGGCTTTTGTTGGATTTTGCTGTTACGTGGGGGACTTTCCAATTATATTGGAGAAGTACTTAGGTGTCTGCAGAAATTAATTTGTGCTATTGGCATAGTAAGAACCTACTTTTCCAAAGAGAAGCTGACTCAGAGGGCTTTGCTGCCAACAGAACAGCTCTAGACATCTTAAAGATGAATTTGTTGGAGAAGAAATTAGTCTTTGTTATGTCCATTTTCCTAGCAGAATGCAGTGTCAAAGCTACTTGTTCACTAGTTTGTTGTATATTTTTTCTATCTGATTTTCGTCAGAGCAGAGCAGAAATATCACAAGTTCTAAACCTATAACAGATTTATTTACAGCACTTACAAATATCACAGCAATCACAGGATTTTTGATTTTGATTTTATTGTCACGTGTATGGAAATACAATGAAAAGCTTTGTTTACGAGCGGTACAAGCAGATCATGGCAAGCAAAGGATGTAGAGATCAAAAAGACTTAGAGACATACAGGCTACATTGCAGGTTACATTATTTGAGGTTAGAGTCTATTCAGCAGTCTGATAATAGCCGGAAAGAAGCTGTTCCTGGACCTGCTCGTGTTTGTGTTCAGGTTTCTGTATCTTCTGCCTGACGGAATAAGTTGTAGGAGGTCATTACCGGGGTGTGATGGGTCTTTGATGATGTTGGCCACCTTTCTGCAGCAGCAGGCTGTGTAAATAGAGTCCATGGATGGAAGGTTTACTTCCATGATGGTCTGGGCTGTGCACACCACCTTCTGTAGTTTCTTATGGTCCTGGGCAGAACAGTTGCCATACCAGGCCGTTATGCACCTGGACAGCATGCTTTCAACGGTGCATCTGTAGCAGTTGGTGAGGGACCTTATAGACATGCGCTGGGCATGGATTTCCAGAGACACATGATCTCACCCAGAACCCTCACATCTGCTCCCATTTGCATGAACTTGAAAAATATTCGAACTTGGAGTTATACTTATGAAGGTGATCTGACTGTCTGTTGTTGAATACAGGTTGATGATCTGTTACTGATCTAGCTAACAGTGTTGCCACCACTAGAACAGAATAGAATAGAATATTCTCTGTTATCACGTGATTGATACAAAGTGTAAATTTTCTACCAGGGAGATACATGGGCCAATGTTCACGCAGATGCAGGCTGGTGCTTCCTGCTCTTGAATAGCTCCAGCAGCAGTTCCCAATGCATCTATTGTAACATATGTTTCTGCATGTGAATTGAAATGCTCTAGAACTGGCAGTGATACTATCTCCATTCCCACTGTGCATTTTTGAGCCATAATTTCTGAAGAGACTCCGCGATCTCTGTGTGGTTAAGAACTCATTTATGATAAGCGCTGACACTTCCATGTTAGATGCAATCAGAAGCACATCTTTCATGTTGTCATGTATAGGCTTTAGGTAAGCTGCTGCCACTCTATGCCTCTGTGGTTAAGTGTCAAATTGTGTGATGTTGAGTGAAAAAACAGCCTTCTGGAAGGTACTAGGTGCTGTACTTATTAGAATCATAGAATCCCTACAACGTGGAAGCAGGCCATTTGGCCAATCAAATTTACACCAACCCTCCGAAGAGCATTCTACCTAGACTTTATCCCTACCCTGCCCCACCCCTGCATTTCCCATGGCTAATCCATCTAGCCTGCACATCCTGAAACACTATGTGAAATTTAGCATGGCCAATCCCACCTAACCTGCGCATCTTTGGACTGTGGGTGGAAACATGAGGACCCATAGGAAACCCACGTAGACAAAGGGAGAACATGAAAACACCACACACAGTCACCCGAGGGTGGAATCAAACCCAGATTCCTGGTGCTATGAGGTAGCAGTGCTAACCACTGGGCCACCATGCCAACCTATTGCATTATTCCTTATGGCATTTTTCTGTACTGAAACAATCTTCACGAGTAATGAAAGCTCTAAGATGTGTGACGATACTGTGCCTTTAAGAAATGTATTCTGACCTGTTTCTCTTGCGGAGGGGTGTTGTCACTGTGGTGTCAAAATGTCTCCTTCAGACAGGCAGTTGGTGAGTGGATGGGGTCAGGCTCACACAGACCCAGGAAAAAAGGACTTCAGTTTTGCTTTTGGTTAATTGGTGGTTTTTGCTGGCTGCTGAAACTGAAAGCTTGAGTTCTCTGCTACTAGAGTGAAGTCTTAGACAGAGAGGCTTCCTCTTAAAAATCAAAAGGGGCAGGTTGTTTCTTTCGATGTTTTTTTCCACTCAACTGGAGAGAGACAGCATGTGAGAATAAAGACTGTAGTACAGAATTCTCTTTGCGATGGGATGCTGCCTATATTGGAACAGTTGATGATTACATTAATACATTAGCTTGTTAAATATTTCAATAGAGTAAAGTTATGCCAATTTCTTTTTCATATTTTAACTGTGTTGAAAAAATAAAGTGTGTTTTGATTAAATCTTAGTGGTGGACCAATCAAATCACATCTGGAACACTTGCCTTTTTAAAAAATATATAAGTTAGAGTCGAGGCTATCTCCATAATATACACTGGGGTCTCTGGTCTGGACTATAATAAATATCAACTTTGTTCCACTAGAGGTGTCTGAAGATCGCGGTCTGTTGCATGTCAAACTTGATGAAGACTGTGGAGTCGTGGAAATGATGCTGACAGTTCTTAGATTGTATGGCCTGGATACTGTTCTAGAATGATTGCTTTGTTGAGTGCAGTAAGGTCTGAATTCAACTGTTTTTCATCATGCAGTTCTTGGATTTGATATCCATGATGTTTCAATTTGCTCAGTGATACCTTTAGCTCTTAATTGCTTCAGTTCTTGTCACACTTCAGCATAGATTTCAAATGGCAACCATCTCAAATTTAGTGAAACTGGTGGAATTGATGTGTCAACGCAGAGTATGACAGTATCCCTTAATCTTCCCAAATCCAATAAATAAGGAAGGATACTAGAGTGCATAATCTTTATTGTCACTCACATTAATGTGTGCTGTGTTGGAGTCTTCAAGTTTGAATCAAAGCTTATCAAACAATTTTACCCAATAAGGCTTCTGCTGTCTTGCTAGATTAAAGTTGAACTTGTCTAGGACATTTTTGCACCAGTCTGGAATCATGATTGTTCCCAAAATGGAAATGATTGAGTTGGCACAAGCTTGAAGAGTGTATGTTGCAGGAGTAAGAGCTGTCCTTATTTGGTCTGGTCTAGATATGACTCAAGTCCCACAGCAATGAGTTGACTCTTAATTGCCCTCTGAAGTGGCCTGAGGAAGCCACTGAGCTCAAGGCAGTTAAGGACGGGGTACCAATTGCCAGGAACATCCATATACCATGAAAGAGATATTTAAAAGTACTGTATTGATGAGGTTGAGACATGGGAATCCGGTATCTTGGAGGCTTCATCTCCAGTTGTCTTGCTTTCTCTCTGATGATCTCCTTTGCCTTTTCCTTATGGTCACGATGACTGTTGGGACACTTCTGGTTCTTTATTTAGTATTGTGTGTTATCTATTCCTACCTTAGGTATCCATGGTAGTAAGGTCCTGCAGAGAAGTACTGTTCATGGTGGACCAGCCTCTGAAAGTAAGCAGGCAGAGCTAGAAGTCAGAGAGCAGCTGAAGAACAGGATTATGGCTCTATGCTCACAGATAGTATTGGCACTGGTGACTGGCATGATACATTCAAGTAACAACTCCCTAATTCTTACATCCCCAGAATTCTCCTGCATAGCTGCCTCAGGCTAACATGCCTCGCAGCTCCATTCATTCCTGTCTCTCGCAGCACCTCCTCACAATCTCACTTGAACTCATTCTTACCATCTGCCTCATTTTATTGCCATTTCACATCCTTCCCTTACAGTAACCTTCCATGGGTGGTGTCATTCCATCTTTATAAAACAATTCTTCAGAGTCATAATTCTCTTCTTCCTCTTCTTTGAGGCAGAGAGGCGGATGACCGACGTGCCTGTCCAGTCATTGCCACCCTAACACAGCAGAGGGGTGATGGTGGAATGGATGTCTATTAGAAATGGAGAAGAGGGGATCTTGCAGCCTCCATGTGACTGACTTAAATATCACACTGCCATGTGACACTCACTTATTCACGTTGGCTTAATGTCACCAGACAATTTACAGAATCATGGTTTTGGACTGTTTTCAGTTGTCGGTTCAATTGCATGATTCTCATCTCCCACAGGCCCTTTAAGCATTACCCCTGGAGATGATGGATGGTGAGGAAGGCTGAGGAGTCCCCAGAGGACTTGGAGGTAGTACTGTCACATGACTCCATCAACTCAGATATACAGACACCATAAGACTGGGAGCTATGTTCCAGCTTGGTGAAGTACGCACCACAAGGAGTAGGAACAGGTCAGACAGTCCCGGTGACAGAACCATCTGCAGAAGACCCCCATCAGAGGGACTGGATTCTTCCAGCTCTGCAGAGCTGAATGAAGAAGTTGAGCCTTTGAGGCTCATCGAGGAGGACTAGCCTGACATCATCAATGGCTTGCACATTTACTCTTGACAGTTTGGAAGAAGGACACTTTGGCCATTTAAATGCAGCAAGTGTATTCCAGCCCCAGATTGGCAAGAAATTGTAGGTGGGTAAGAAAAGGAAGGTGGAGAAAGGGCACAAGGCAGTAGGGACTCTGCTGAATGCACTCCCACACCTCACACCTTACCCTATCCCTCAGTCAGAGTCATACATACTGACTCCTGTTGTGATGTTCAAATCTAGAGGTGGGGCAATTTTTAGTGGCTCCCTCACAAATTCCAAAACAAAGAGGACATTGAACACAAAGCCAGTCTGCTTTGTTTCTTTCTTTTCCTTTTCATGGTGAAACCAACAATGCGGCAGGTCCATGTCAGCGGCAAGAATCCACTTGGGCAAACCAGAAGACTCGGCATCAAGGACAAACACTTTTCGAAGGCCAGAGGAAATGTGTTTCTGGTACTTTGATAAGGATGATCATAAAAAAGGACAAGATGAAAGGGATTGGCACAGCAATCAAGAAAGAGGCTCAGGAATGGCCAACCTGGCTCATCTACCTACAGTTCTCACAGAGAAGACCAACTGCATCGAAGATTGTAAATTATTAGTCAATCCAAGGGGTATTGGGGCTAGGAGCTTAAAGACTGAAAGCTGCCATGTGGTTTTCCTCACACTTCACCAACCAGGCCCCTCCTAGGAAAAAGTATTGTGGCAGCAGATCTACCAGATTTATCTTCTACCAAGATGGGCTGTGGTAAGGATCCATATAAAATATAGACCAGCTTCGTCAGAAAGTTCATTGTACTGCATAACTTAAGAGTAGCATGTGTTCATGGTCTCATGGAAGTTAAGGACATTACTTTCTTGTGGAAGAAACAGTATTACGTCTTTACATTCATCTTTGTTAAATGTTCATGTTGGTGTTGTACTCATCACACTGTGTAAAACATGTGCAATTGGCCCTCCCTTCTTTGCTTTGTAAAGGAAATGATCCAAGATCACTTTCAGCAGGGATAATTGAAATTTTGCAGGTGAATTCAAAGTCCTGTAGGGATACTACCAGCTAACTACACGAGGTGGACATGCATAAGGACTGTACTGACATCACCCCTATGGCTCTCATTTTCTTACCTTGTTTGACTGTTCCCATCACTCACACACCCAACACACTCAGGAAGCAGCTACCTCCCATTTCATTTCTTCGTGTCCCTGATCTAATCCTTTACCCTGCCCCGATTCTCCTCCACTCATCCATACCACCAACCCTATTCCCCATTCCTCTGTTGAGTTACCATTGATGATCCTGAGTTTCTACGCAAGCTGCTGTTCTCTGTTCTCCTCCTTTAGTGATGCAAGAAAGGAAGATCACTGACCTCAGACCCAACGGCACAAAGCTGGCAGAGCGCAGCTCCTTTAAACAGACGTGAACTGGGTATCAGTGGATGCACTGTTGTCTTCATCATGAAAGTAGGGTGTAATTGGAAGAAGTATCAGGACATTGGCAAATAAATGTTTTAAAGAAGGAACCCACCACAGGACAGCAAGAGACCTGACTTTCGCAAAAATGCTACTGAGTTAATTTCCTAATTTGAACACATTGTCAAGAAAGCAAAATTTCAATTTCACCTCCTGCTTAAGTCACCTGCCCACTGCATTGTATACCTGCAGAAGCCCCACAAAATCCACTCCTTTTTTATTTCAGGCCTCCATTGTCGAGTCAGCTTCATCCTTGTGCTGCCACTCAGGCGTCCAAGGTGGAGCTACTCCCAGGCTACAGTGAGGGCCTTCAGGCAAAGGATGCAATCTAGCACAAGTCCTAACCAATGCATTGCCAAACAATCACATCACAAGACTGCTTGTCAGCCTGTCTCTTTGGTTGGCTTGATTATTTTCAGTCCCACTGCTGTTTTGTCACACTCGGTGCCTGTCTCTGGGTTGCAAGCCATCAACCTCAATTTAAGAGGTTTCCGATGATGCTGTGGCTTCATAAGAACCAGGAGCAGGAGTAGGCCATCTGGCCGTTTGAGCCTGGTCCACCATTCAATAAGATCATGGCTGATCTTTTTGTGGTCTCAGCTCCACTTACCCACCCTCTCACCATAACCCTTAATTCCTTTACTGTTCAAAAATTATCTATCTTAACTTTAAAAACATTCAAAGGAAGCCTCAGCTGCTTCCCTGGACAGGGAATTCCACAGATTCGTAACCCTTTGGGTGAAGAAGTTCCTCCTCAATTCAGTTCTCCCCCTAATTTTGAGGCTATGCCTTCTTGTTCTAGTTTCACCCGCTTTCTCAAGTAAGGAGACCAAAACTGCACGCAGTACTCCAGGTGTGGCCTCACCAGCACCCTATACAGCTGTAACATAACTTCCCTGCTTCTAAATTCAATCCCTCTAGCAATGAAGGACAAAATTCCGTTTGCCTTCTTAATTACCTGTTGTACCTGCAAACCAACCTTCTGTGATTCATGCACAGGACACCCAAGTCCCTCTGCATAGCAGCATGCTGCAATTTTTTACCGTTCAAATAATAGTCCTTTTTACTGTTACTGCTACCAAAATTGATGACTTCACATTTATCAATATTGTGTTCCATCTGCCAGATCTTTGCCCACTCACTTTTATTCGGCAAGATGGCGGCAGAGTAGGACGCTACTGCCAGAGCTCCTCTGCTTCGCCTGTTTTTTTCCCTCTTTTTCCCTTTTTTTTTTCCCTCCCTGAGCACTGGAGCCTGTGCCAAGTCCAGAGCAGTGAGCTCTCGGTGCCCCGGAACACCGCGTGCAGCGTGCCCTGCAACAGCATGTGGGGAGGCAGCCCTGGAGCATCGCACAGGCAGCAAGTGGGAGCAGATGGGAGCAGGCAGCCCAAGGCGGCCAACGGTTAATGTGGGAGCAGGCAGCCTGATGTGGGGACGGACGGGCCGTGTCCCTGGAGCATCAGGGCACTGAATCCCGGAGTGATGGAGGAGCCAATGTACAAATACCAGTACAGCGTGACTTACCTGGTTGCTGCTGAGTGCTGGTGAGGAGCGGAGTGAAGGCTGGAGCGATGCGGGACGATTGCTGGCCTTGGCCCTGGCAACCCATGCTGAGCTGCTGTTAACGGACTCTAATTTAAAACCTTTTCACTATGTCGTAATTACCTCTGTAAATAATGCTTATGCTTTCCTTTAATTCTCTTTGTGTAAGGCCACTTCTTTTTCACTCTGTAAGATTTGTATCTAGGTACTTGTACATAAGATGGTGCCTTTAAAAGGCAGCCATTGTAAATACTTTTCACTGTACTCCTGTACTTCTGTATAGTAGTACAAGTAATAATAAAGGATATGCTATTCTTAAGCTATCTATATCCCTCTGCAAACTTTCAGAGTCCTCTGCACACTTTGTTCTACCACTCATCTTACTGTCATCCGCAAACTTTGATACATTGCATGTGGTCCCCAACTCCAAATCAAGTTTGTAAATTGTAAATAGCCGTGGCCGCAACACTGATCCCTGAGGCACATCACTAGTCACTGATCGCCAACCGGAAAAGCACTCATTTATCCATACTCTTTGCTTCCTGTTAGTTAACCAATCCTCTGCCTGTAATAATACTTTGCCTGTAACGCCGTGCACCTTAATTTTATGCAGCAGCCTTTTGTGCGGCACCTTGTCAAATGCCTTTTGGAAATCTAGATACACAATACCTACTGGGTGCCCGTTGTCAACCGCGCTGGTAATGTCTTCATAGAATTCCAGTAAATTAATTAAACATGACCTGCCCCTCGTGAACCCATGCAGCATTTGCCTAATAGGACAATTTCTATCTAGATGTCTTGCTATTTTTTCCTTGATGATAGATTCAAGCATTTTCCCACTACAGAAGTTGTGCTAACTAGCCTATAATTCCCCATCTTTTGTCTACCTCCTTTTTTGAACAGTGGCGTCTCATTTGCCAATATGCTGGAACTGTCCCAGAGCCCGGCAAGTTTTGGAAAATTATCTTGAGGGCATTTGTTATTTCTCCCACCATCTCTTTTAGTACCTTGGGATGCATTCCATCAGGGCCAGGAGACTTGTCTGCCTTTAGCTCCATTAGTTTGCCTCTTTTGTGATAAGATCATTTCTACGTCCTCGCCTACCTTAGTCTCCTTGTCATCAATTACTTGCATGTTATTCCTGTCCTCCACTGTGAAGACCGACACAAAATACCTGTTCAATACCTCAGCCATTTCCTCATTTCCCATTGTTAAATTCCCCCTTCTCATCAACTAAAGGACCAATATTTACCTTAGCCACTCTTTTTCATTTTATATGTTTATAGAAAGCTTTGCTATCTGTCTTTATATTGTGAGCTAGTTTACTCTCATAATCTATCTTACTTTTCTTTATAGCTTTTTTGTGGCTTTCTGTTGACGTTTAAAGTTTTCCCAATCTTCTAGTTTCCCACTGGTTTTTGCCACTTTGTATGCTTATCTTTCAATATGATAGCCTCCCTTATTTCCTTAGACATCCATAACTAATTGCCCCTTTTCATACAGTCCTTCCTTTTCATTGGTATATACTTTTGCTGAGCGCTTTGAAAAATTGCTTTGAAAATCCTCAACTGTTCCTCAACTGTCACACCATAAAGTCTTTGCTTCCAGTCTAGCCAACTCCTGCCTCATCCCATTATAGTCTCCTTTGTTTGGGAAAGGACCCTGGTATTGGATTTTATCTTCTCATTTTCCATCTGTATTCTAAATTGAACCATACTGTGATCACTCCTTCCAAGAGGCCCCCTAACTATGAGATCATTAATTATTCCTGCCTTGTTACACAGGACCAGGTCCAGGATAGTTTCCTTCCTCGTTGGTTCCATTACATACTGTTCAAGAAAACTACTATAGGTACATTCAGTTGAACTCCTCCTGAAGGCTTCCTTGACCGACTTGGTTCGACCAATCGACATGTAGATTAAAATCCCCCATGATAATTGCCGTACCATTTTTACAGGCATTAGTTATTTCTTTGTTTATTGCCCGCCCCAGAGTGATGTTCAGGAAGTTATTTTGTCTTGGTTTTTTTTAGAGAGAGATTGAATGAGAGGCTGTGAGTTGGCTAGTGAAGACCACTTGAGTAAACAGCTTGGGAGGCCTTGGGTTTTTTTTTAACAGCCTGAATGGATGTGGCCAGCTTTCACAGATTAGGACTTCTGGGTTTTGGTTTTTCAGTAGCGTCAGAAGATGTTGGGGTCTCAACAGAGTTGGAAGCTTCAGTAAATGTCTGCTGGCTGCTACTCTCTCTGAATTTTCTCTTGATGCTTCTTCCCTCCTGGATTGGAGAACTGCATGTGAGAATCTGTGTCTGATTTGCCTTTTTGCCAAGGGGTGTGTTTATAGAATGTTACTATAGTAGAACAGTTAATTAGTAATAGGTGCTATATCTAATATTCTGTTAAATTTTCTAGTAGTTAAGTAATTCTAAATTCTTCTTTCTTTGCTCGTATTTTAACTACAGTGTTTAAATAAGTTGTGTTTTGCTTAACGTCAAGTAGTTTGACCAGTTGCATTACATCTGGAACATGGCACTTCACTTTTACCTTTAACATAAGAAAAAGTTATGGTCTAAGCTACCCTCTTAAAATATTTTGAGGGGGTCTGATCTGGCCCATAACGGGTTGTTTATTAAATATCCCAGTCTTAAGGCTGCTGTTCGTCAGTTTCAGGTCTGGGCCTACTTGTTGGTCAGTGGTCACTGAGTTTTTGGCTCCCTTGTTGCCTGTTGTGTTGTGGCACAATCCAGTATGCATTTATCTCAGTATAGTCACAATTCACAAGAATCAAATCACACCCACCGTGATGAAACAAGGCATGTATGACACAATCAAATTATTCAATGATCTTAAACACCTTACCTAGATGGATTTAACCAATCAACAACTTAAGGGTCATGCAGTATAGCATCTTAGGGATGGTGCAATTCCCCTTTATTGATACACCAGGCAAGTGCAGTGTGTGCGTTCAGGAGAAGCTTCAAGCAGCACACAGGACGAGATAACGTGAAATGAGATCAACCATCACACACATGGTGTAACTCCACCATGTGTTTTAGAGAAAGTGGCACTATGCCTAGCTCCCAGGTGCCTCAGTTTAAAAGGTGTCCATACAAAAATGCATAATGCGGAGGTGCTTGTATTGGACTGGAGTGGACAAGGTCAAAAATCAAACCACACCAGTTTACATGAAATCGCAAGTGTTCGGACTGCTGTTCCTTTGTCAGGTGAAGTGATTCTCCCACATTTTCCAGTGCAAGAATCTTTTCCAAGCTAGATACATAGCCTGAATAATGGTTTGTCTATTTAACAGAAGAATCCCAAGAGCCCTCAAAATTTAGGATTTCATTTGAACAGAGTTGCCTCTAATGGTTACCTCTCAGTTACCCAAGGCATATTCCAGCCTCATGTGGATCAGAATTTTGAGAAATATCTGGTTGTATTTGCATCGCTTGCATAGCTATAGATGAGACACAGGCAGAACACGACCACAAACTGATAGCAGCAGCAGGCCAACAACGGTCAGGGTTCAACAGCCTGAAGTGTCATGTCAATCAACATCAGCCAGATCAATATCTTTGGGTCCATTTACTCCACCCATGGTGTCTGTTCCAAGCCAGGTAGGATCAAGGATGTTAAACAAATGCTAACTCCACAAGATAAAGAGGATCTCTATGAGATCTGATTTCTAAAAAATCCATGTCTTCTTCATGGAGAAAAAAGCTCCACTGAGAAATTTACTCAGGAAGAACATCCCCGATGTGTGGCAAGATTACCACAAATATATCGTCAATTCTCTCAAGCAGGCTGTGTCAGCAAAATCTTGCTGGCTGCATGCTCTGACCCCAGGAACAAGAACATAAGAACATAAGATATAGGAGCAGAAATTAGGCCATTCGGCCCATGGAGTCTGCTCCGCCAATCAATCATGGCTGATAAGTTTCTCAACCCCATTCTCCTGCTTTCTTCCCCAATAAAGGGGAATTGCACCATCCCTAAGATGCTATACTGCATGACCCTTAAGTTGTTGATTGGTTAAATCCATCTAGGTAAGGTGTTTAAGATCATTGAATAATTTGATTGTGTCATACATGCCTTGTTTCATCACGGTGGGTGTGATTTGATTCTTGTGAATTGTGACTATACTGAGATAAATGCATACTCTTGATCCACTTGATAATCAAGAACCTATTTATCTCAGTCTTAAATGTACTTAATGACCTGGCCTCCACAGCCTTCTGTGGCAGTGAATTCCATAGGTTCGCCACTCTTTGGCTGAAGAAGTTTCTCCTTATCTCCATTCTAAAAGGTCTTCCCTTTACTCTAAGGCTGTGCCCTCAGGTCCTAGTCTTTCCTACCAATGGAGGCATCTTCCCAACATCCACTCTGTCCACGCCATTTAGTATTCTGTAAGTTTCAATTAGATCCCCCCTCATCCTTCTAAACTCCAATGAGTATAGCCCCAGAGTCCTCAAACATTCCTCATATATTAAGCTGGGACCATTTTATGTTCTACTGAGTTACTGAGTAAACTGTGTCGATATTCTCTGGAGTGCAGAAGAATGAGAGGTGTTATCATTGAAACAGCTCAATTCTGAAGAGGTTTGACAGGGTAGATGCTGAGAGATTGTTCCTGCTCGTTGGGGAATCTAAAACACAGGGGTACAAATCTCAGAATAAGAGGCTGATGATTCAGGACTAAAATGAAGAGGAATTTCTTCATTCAAAAGGTTGTGGTTGTTTGGAATTTCTTTTACCTCAGAGCGTTGTGGAGCCTATGGCATTGAATACATTTAAGACTGGAATAGAGAGGTAGAACATAGAACGATATAGCTCAGGTACAGGCCCATCGGCCCACCATGTCTGTGCTGACCATGATGCCATTCTAAACTAATC
>JAHRHZ010000078.1:3003110-3017354 GCA_024137785.1 Ginglymostoma cirratum
ACCTGTCCGTCCTCCCTGGACTGACCTATCTCCTCCCTACCCCCCTAACTACACTCACCTTTACTGGCTCCATCCCCGCCTCTTCTACTTGTCTGCCTCCTCTCCACCTATCCTCTCCTCTATCCATCCTCTATCCACCTCCCCCTCTCTCCCTATTTATTTCAGAACCCTCTTCCCCTCCCCCATTTCTGATGAAGGGTTTAGGCCCGAAACGTCAAGTTTTCCTGCTCCTATGATGCTGCTTGACCTGCTGTGTTCATCCAGCCCCATGCTTGTTATCTAACAATAAGAAAGCACAGGCATTATTTGCAGATACAGCCACTTACCAACTGGTGGCGAGAGACCCAATACCACAGCTAGGTAACAAGGTGTGGAGCTGGATGAACACAGCAGGCCAAGCAGTATCATAGGAGCAGGAAAGCTTGACGTTTCGGGCCTAGACCCTTCTGATGGAGGTATGCTGGGGTGAGGGAACACTGGTCTGTAGAGACTGACCCTCAGACCCTCCCCATGTTCAGGACAGTTGTCCTCCCAGTGGTTACAGAGATACAGTGATCGCCTGGGTCCATGGAACAATCGGTTTCCATTCCTGGAAAACCCTCTGTTATCAGGTGAGTTGAACATTGCTTTCTAATTCCCAACTCTCTATCCTTTGGCTGTCCATTCACCACAATGCTTTTAATCTATTTTAATCTTAAACTATTAATCTGGTTTAACCTCTCCAACAAATCCATCTTCTACATTACTATTTCCTTCCATGTCTATCTCACTGCCTGTCAAGGCACGGGGTGAAGATTTGATTGTATTTGGCATGCTTGCTTTCATTGGTCAGTGTGTTGGAGGTCCTGTTACAGCTGTACAGAACCTTGGTAAGGCACTTGTGTACAGTTCTGGGACTTTTATCCCTGGACTGTAGGATTTTGAGGGATGACCTTATAGAGGTTCATAAAATCATGAAGGGTGTAGATAAGATGAGAGAGGAAAGATTTAATAGGGACCTGAGGGGCAACTTTTTCACACAGAGGATGGTACGTATGTGGAATGAACTGCCTGAGGAAGTGGTGGATGCAGGTACAGTTACAACATTTAAAAGACATTTGGATCGGAACATGAATAGGAAAGGTTAGGGGAAATACGGGCCAAATGCAGGCAGGTGGGACTAGTTTAGTTTGGGAAACCATGTCAGTGTGGGCTGGTTGGACTGAAGAGTCTGTTTGTGTGTTGAATGACTCTATGACTCTATAAGCACACCACAGCCTTGATCTCTCCTTAGACTGCCCTTGAATCAAATAATATTCAGTACTCTAGGGCACTTCATCCGTTGACCTCTGCACTGTGCACCTTACAAACTATAACCCCGATATAAAGACCTTACAAACTATAAGCAATAAAAAGAGTATAAATACTCACTCGACCTTACTCATCCAGTCATCTGCTTCCTTCCTTTGAATCCTGACCTCACCTGAGAAGTTTTGCCCCTTGATTTGGTGAAGGTTTCACTCCCAACGAGGTAAACTCCCTCTCTGGTCTCCAGTGTCATACTTTGATGGTGGGGTCCCTGTTGGTGGGATCTTGCGGTGTGTATAATGGCTGCTGTGTTTCCTATGTCAAAAATGTAACAACACTTCAAAAAGTATGTCACTGACTGTAAACACTTTGAAATGTAAAGTCATACAGCACAGAAACAGACCCTTTGGTCCAACTCGTCCATGCCGACCACGTTTTCTAAACTGAACTAGTGCCACTTGTCTGGTCCCATCTGGCAGCCAGGAAAGGGACTATGTAGTTGAAAGTATTTCCTTTCTACATTACACATACTTGACCATTTGGTTCCTTTGATGACGTACTTCCATTGTCCCAGAAGTTTAAAAAAAGTCGTCATAATGTAGACACCATTCAACCTCCCTCTATGCCTTCTACTTGTAATGAAATCAACCTCAGGCAGCAACACATGTTTGTAGGCAAACCAAGAAAGGGGATACGTCAGAAAACACTTGTTCCTGAGTGCAATGTCATTTTAATTGTCTTTGTGGTTCATGTGATGTGCTGTTGATTTTCATTGATTCCTGAAGATACATCACACATATTTAATAAATAGAGAAGTACGTTACAATCCTACACGCAATGAGCAGCTCTTTCACAAACACATCACTGTTAGAAGGTCAAGTGGAATCACTAATAGTACTTCAGAATTTCCTTTTAGTAACTAAAAGTTATTTGCTGAATATATGCTGTCAGAGTTGGGACATTGTTTTTTATGTTGGGCTTCTGAGGAAATGGGTTCAAGAAAAATTTGTAGGAGTGTCAGAAAATGTTAAGACATTCAAATTTCAAGTGCCCTTATCTCAAACTTGCTATTGCAACAGCATTGTTGAAATCTTTCAAGTGACAGACACTGTCAATGATCCTTAATGTTTTACTCCAATGAATTTAAAAGGAACAAATTCTGTTTTCCCCTTTGAATCATTGCCTTCTACATAAAGTTTGAGGTATCTGAAATTTCACAGTAAACTAGATATTATTAGCAGTGATAATAGTGGCAAGAACACTTGAAGACTTACTGAAACAGAAGGCAAAGGTATTAAGTTTTCAGCTGCTCCAACAATGATCTAGCCCAATGTTTTAATTGCATAGAAACAGCTAAAGTTGGGGATTTCCAAAGAAATTGGATTTATGGGCTAATTTGTAGTCTTGTTAACATGAGGAGGAGGGAGTGGGTAGTGGAGGGTTGTGATATAGTGGTAGTGTCCCTACCATGGGGCCAGAAGGTCCAAGTTTAGACTGCACACCTGCCACAGATAGCTGCCCTCCAGCCTCTCCCCCGACAGGTTATTCCCCCTCAGTGAGCCTGCATGGAAAGTAGTGGCACATTATACAATCACCACATCACAATCTCATCTGGTCCTTACCTGAGCAACAGATAACCAATTTGCAGCAATGCGATGCTGGGAAAGGCAAAATTAGGGTTTAGCAATCTAGCTCCATCCCCAAATGGATAACTTCATTTATGACACAGTTAGATGAAGAATTAATTAACTAGGAGTTATGAGAGTAGAATCAACTCTAAAATGAGGTTTCGGCATGTAAATATCCTGTGTGACATGGCTTCAAGATATCCCTCAAATTGTGTTGTGTTAATGCATGAGGCTGAGAGCTGGGACGAGGCAGTGTATCAATATGTTGAGTGGGAGGTGGTGTGGTGTGAGGAGGGGTGCAAAGGTCTGGGGGTCCCTGGTGGCTGGTCATAGCTGATAAGGGGGTGTAACTTATCAGAGGACAAAATAAGAGTATTAGACTGAGACTCGAGGTTGGTGATGGGAAGGAAGCTCAATAGTGGTTGAGGGAGCCTGCTCAGTTAGGCTTCCACTCCCAGGATCACTGCTCCAGTGCCTGTGCATACAGCTGTAACAACAAGATGGGATCCTGGCTGTCTATTCCAGCGTGCTATTGATCACATTGGGGTGAGTGTTGGCAGGGTGCATCTTGCTGAAGACCATATTTTTAATCTTTGGACTAGAGACTAAAAATAAGAAAAATGGACAGACTTTTGAAAAAGGAAAAAGTGCAAGGAGTTGCACAGTCATGTAGGCTTATAGCACAGAAAAAGGCTATTTGGCCCATCAAGTCTGCTCAGGTCAAAAAACAACCACCTAACTATTGTCATCCCATTTTCCAGCATAATTTTGTATGCCTTGGTATCATAAGTGCACATCTAACTTCATAGATTCATTCAGCACAGAAAAGGCCCAATCCATGCTGAACATAATCCCAAACTAAACATATCTCACCTGCCTGTCTTAGGCCCATATCTCTCCAAATCTTTCCTATTCATGTACTTATCCAAATGTCTTTTAAATGTTGTAATTGTGCCCACAACCATCACTTCCTCTGGAAGTTCATTCCACATGCGTTGTGAGGGTTTTTGCTTTTACCACCCTAACAGGCAATGTTTTCCAGATTCCCATCACCCTCTGGATGAAACATTATTTCCTCACATCCCTTCTAAACCTCCTGCCCCCTCCTTAAATCGTTGCCCTCTGGTCATTGTTGTTTGCAGTTTTGGAAAATTAAATGAAGCTTTCCAGTGCATAAGAAACAACATCTCTTTATGGGGATGTTTAATGTAGACATTTGGCACCATTTGTTATACCTCTGAAAGATCAGGGTACAGTTTAATGCAGACTCTGAGTGGAGTGAAACTGAGAGAAATGAAGAGACTTCCAGAAGTCAATCTTTTTCTTCCCCATTTGTCTGTAAAGTTGCTCTGTACTACTTTCTATCAAAATTGCAAAGAGTCAACATTTAGAAACTCTGAAAGAATTCTAAAACGGAAAGGAGAAAAAAAAGCCCGTAGGTCTAACAGAGCAACCAGCAAACAACAAGCTGGTCAATACTGTCAGTCAGAAGCACCAACAGTTGCAGGAAGACCTGTGTTCATGTGGATTGGGCGGCACTCCAATGCTGTTGGTGTTTAAAGTGACCACAGCATTGATCTTCCTCCCACTGACTCTTTCTGGGGCTCCACTGGAGCCACATGTAGAATATCACAGCGTGACACAGACAAGTATATCACAGACATGAAAATGCCTTGCTCACAAGAACATGTGATGGTACAATGCTGCCGATGTCACTATAGTGCAGACAATAGACCAGAAGATGTAGGGGCAGAATTATGCCATCCAGCCCTTGAGTCTGCTCTGCCATTTGATCATGGCTGATGTTTCTCAACCCCGTTCTCCTGCCTTCTTCCTATAAACCCTTGATCCCCTTACTGATCAAGAATGTATCTATCTCTGTCTTAAATACACTCAATGACTTGGGCTCCACAGCCGTCTGCAGCAATACATACCACAGATTAACCACCATCTGGCTGAAGAAATTCCTCCATCTAAAGGGTCCTTCCGTCAGTCTGAGGTTGTGCACTCAGGTCCTACTCTCTCCTGGTAGAAATATCTTCTCCATGTCCAATCTATCCAGGCCTTTTGGTATTCTGTAAGTTTCAATCAGATCCCCCCTCATCCTTCTAAACTCCATTGAGTACAAACAGACAATCTTCATCCACTCCTCATATGACAAGCTCTTCATCCCCGGGATCATTGTAAACCTCCCCTGGTCCCCCTCCAACACCAGCATATCCTTCCTTTAATACAGAGCCCAAAACTGCTCACAAAATGTGGTCTGCCCAGTACATCCCTGCTCTTGCATTTTAATCTGCTCAAAGTTAACACCAACATTGCATTTGCTTTCCTAACTGCCAACTCAACCTGCATGTTAACCTTAACAGAATCCTGAATGAGGACTCCTAAGTTCCCTTGTGCTTTTGATTTCCAAAGCCTTCACCCAATATGAAAATAGCCTTTGCCTACACTTTTCCATATTGTATTCCATTTGCAACTTCTTTGTCCACTCTACTAGCCTGTCCAAGTCCTTCTGCAACCTCCCTGCTTCCTGCCTGTTCCTTCACCTGTCTCTGTATCATCTGCAAATGTAACCACACTGCCTTCAGTTCCTTCCTCCACATCGTTAATGTATAGCATGAATAATTGTTGTCCCAACGCTGACCCCTGTGGAATTCCACTAGTCACTGGCTGCCATCCTGAAAAAGATCCCTTTATCCCCACTCTCTGCCTTCTGTCAATCAGCCATTTCTCTCTCCATGCCAGTACCTTGCTCCTAACACCATGGGCTCTTATCTTACTTAGCAGCCACCTGTGTGGCTCCTTGTCAAAGGCTTTCTGGAAATCCAAATAGATCACATTAACTGGCTCTCCATTGTCTAACCTACTCATAACCTCCCCAAAGAATTCTAACAGATTTGTCAGGTATGACCTCCCCTTCACAAAGGGGATGACCCAGCCCTATTTTACTATGCACTTCCGAGTGCTCAGCAATCTCATCCTTAATAATGGACTCAAAAACCTTAACCAACAACCGAGGTCAGGCTAACTGGCCTATAATTTCCTGTCTTCTGTCTCCCTCCCTTCTTAAACACAGGTGTTACATTAGCTATTTTCCAGTCCTCTAGAACTCTCCCTGACTCCAGTAACTCCTGAAAGATTACCACCAATGCCTCTACAATCTCGTCAGCAATCTCCTTCAGAACTCTGTGGTTTAGTCCATCTGGTCTGGGTGATTTACCCACCTTCAGACTTTCCAGCTTCCCCAGCACCTTCTCCTTAGTGATGGCCACTACACTCATCTCTGCCCCCTGACTCTCTTGAAGTTCTGCTGTGCTGCTCCTTTCTTCCACCATGAAAACTGATGCAAAGTACCTGTTCAGTTCCTGTTCTATTTCTTTGTTCCCCATTACTTCTTCTCTAGCCTCATTTTCCAGCTGTCCAATGTTCACTGTTGCCTTTCTGTTACCCTTGAGATAGCAAAAAAAAAATCTCTTGTAATCGTCTTTTATATTACTTGCTAACTTACTATTTTATATTCCCCTCCCTTATTGCTGTTCTGGTTGTCCTCTGCTGATTGTTTAAGGCTTCCTAATCTTCTGGCTTCCACTAATTTTCACTGTATTGGATGCTTTTTCTTTTGCTTAAATGCTGTTCCTGACTTCCATTGTCAGCCATGGTTGCCCCTCCTTCCCTTAGTTTGGTTCTTCTTTCTTGGGATGAATTTCTGCTGTGTCTTCCGAATTCCCCCTAGAAACCCCTGCCATTGCTGCTCCACTGTCTTCCCTGCAAGGCTCCCCTTCCAATCACCTCTGGCCAGCTCCTCCCTCATGTCTCTGTAGTTGCCCTAACTCAGCTATAAGATTGTTACACCTGATTCTAGCTTCTCCCTCTCAGACTGCAGGGTGAATTTTATCCTGTTATAGTCACTGCCCTTTGGGGCTTTCTTCACCCTAATCAAGTCTGCCTCATTACACATCACCAAAACCAGAACTGCCTGTTTCCTTGTGGGCTCTATCACAAGTTCCGTAAACCAACCTTGGGACTTACTACCAACCTGATTTTCTCAGTCGACTTGTGTATTTGAAGCTTCCCCCATGTTTATTATAATATTGTCTTTCTTACATGCCTTTTTGATCTCCTGAATTATTTTCTGTCCACATCCTGACCACTGCTAGGAGGCCTGTACACAACTCCCATCAGGACCTTTTCTCCTTTGCAATTCCTCAACTCTGCAGATTCTATGCCTTCTGACTCTACATCGCTTCTTGTTGTCAATTTAATTTCATTTCTTACTAACAAGACAGCCCCATCCCTTCTGCCCATCTGCCCATCCTTTCACTAGAACGTGTATCCTTGGATATTTAGTTCCTAGCCCTGATCCCCTTGCAGCCACGTCTATGTGATACCCACAACATTGTACCCATCAATTTCAATCTGCACTATAAGCTCATTTCCCTTGTTTCATACACTATGTGCATTTAAGTACAACACTCTCAGTCATGCATTGACTGACCTCCTGTATAGTTGTTCCCTACCTGCTGTGCCTGAAGTTATATTCCGACCCTTTCTATACTCTGTGACCTGACATCTGACCCGAAAACAGAAGCTTGTGTTTTCAAATAAACTTGATGGACTATAACCTGCTGTTGTGTGATTTCTGATCTTGTTCTGAGGCCTTCCCACCTTTAACTAGTTTAAATTCCTTGTGACCTTGATTTACCTTGATCTTCTACCTTATTCTGAATGCTTTGTGTATTAAGATACGAAGCTTTTAAGTTTGTTCTATTATCGAATTTCCCGATAACTTTTATGGTTCCTTGGTACAATATGATATTCACACATTCTGTCCCTTCCTTTTATTTTTTGCCAACAATCAACCAAATCACTAACCTACAATCCTAGCTTCTCTTTTACCTTTGATTTTGTAATTTGGCATGCAACTGAAGCCACCCTCCACAATTTAGTTTAAAGCTCTACCTACACCTCTAGTTATGCGATTCTCCAGTATTCTGGTCCCAGCATGGTTCAGGTGGAGCCTATCCCATTTGATCAGCTCCTGCCTTCCCCAGTGCTGATGTCAGTGTCGCATAAATTCCCACCCGTTTGTCCCACGCCAATCTCTGAGACACACGTTTACCTCCTTAATCTTGTGGACCCTGTGCCAATTAGCTCATGGCTCAGTTAGTAATCTGGAAATTATTACGTTTTTGCTTCTGCTTTTTAATTTGGTCCCCAGCTGCTCAATACCCTGAGCAAATCCTCTTTCCACTTTCTACCGCTATCATTGGTAGCTACTTGGACGACAACAATTGAATCTTTCCCCTCCCACCCCAAGTTCCTCTGTAGCCCAGATGAGATATCCTGGACCTGGGCACCAGGAAGAATCTCAATAAGATAAAACAAACAATGGCAGATGTTGGAGATCTAAAACAAAAACAGAAATTGCTGGAGAAACTCAGCAGATCTGGCAGCATCTATGGGAAGAAAGCAGAGTTAACATTTCAAGTCCGGTGACTCTTTATCAGATGAGAGATTGTCCAGGATTATTGTGGTCTGTTGCTCCCCGCACAAACCTCACTCAGCAAAACGGGAAGGAAATTTCAGTGCGGGTGTTAGAGAGCCCAAATGTCGTCTCTGATGTAGGGGGAGGAAAAGCCAATGCTGCTGAAGAGGGTGTGGATGGTGCAGGCACCAGAGCAATGTCAGTGTCAGCAGGAGTGGAAGCAGTAGCTACAGAACACTGCACATTCCCATGACCTTAGGCACCTGGAAGGAAGAAAGTTGCAAGCTCTTGGCATGGGCATGCCATATGTAAATCACATGGATACCACATGCACTTGTAACTGGGCAGTGACGAACCTGTGTTTTACTGAAACATTCTTCAAATGGGGGCAGTGCCTTGTCAAGAATATGTGGGTACCAGCAAGACGTGTAATATCTCAGCCGCAGTGGTGTCTCAGACACCAGCTTCAGAGCGATGATAGCTGGGTGAACACAACCTGTTGGGTTGCCAAATACAATCTAAGCCCCCAACTTTACAAATGTTGCCCAAGGTTCAAGACTGTACATATCAGAATACTCAAAAATGCCATTTCTGACCATGTGTCACCAAAGCTGTTAGAACCCTAGGCCCACATTATTTGAAACTGATTGGAAATGAGATGCAACACTCTAAAATGTGTGTGACCATTATTGCAATTTGCAGCATTATGAAAATTACTATAAAAGAAGTTCAAAAGAGTCATGACCCTCTGAGATACAAATATTTCCTCCAATTCTGTTTTTAACTGGGCGACACCTGATTTTTAAACAGTGCAGTCTAATTCTAGATTCTCCCAGAAGAGGAAACATATTGTCTGCATCCAACCTGTCCAGACTCTTGAGGATCAACAGACATCTAACCCATCTGAACTCTAGCAAATACCTCTTCTGTCCAATTATTCCCCATAAGTCAACATGCCCATTCCAGGTATCGGGCCAGTAAACCTCTGATCTGCCTCCATATATTTCCATGCTTTCCTAACTAAGCTGACCAATACATTGTACTCCTGATGTGGCCTCACCTGCACCCACAATAACTGAAGCATAACCTCCTTGCTTTTGTATTTAGTTCCCCTTGCAATAAATTATAGATTTCCTAATGATTTGCTTAACCTGTATCCCTGAATTTTGTGATCCATGCACAAGGATACCTAGATGTCTTTACATCTCAGAGCTTGATTCTTCCTCGTAGAATAGACAATTTTAACACTTTCCAGGACATAACTGAGCAAGTGTCTACGTTGTCAGGTAGTTGCCAATGTCGTAGCTGTACTGGAACAGCTTGACGAGAGGTACCTCAGGTTCTGGACCACTAATCTTTAGTGCCATTGTCAAGAAGTTGTCAAGCCCATAGCTTTTGCAATATCCAGTGCTTTGAGCCATTTCTTGACATCATGTGGTGTGAATACAATTGGATGAAGACTGGTATCTGTGATTCTGGGGACCACTGGAGGAGGTCAAATGGATCATCCACTTGGCACTTCGAGCTGAAGATTGTTGTGAATGCTTCAGCCTTATCTTTTGCATTAAGGAAAAAAACTGAAGAACTGCAGATGTTAGATGCTATGCTCTGAGGAAGAATCACTTGACCTGAAATGTTAACTCTGTTTTCTCTCCACAGATGCTGCCAGAACTGCTGAATTTTTCCAACAATTTCAATTTTTGTATCTTTTACATTGATGGGCTATCCCATCATTGAAGTTCAGGATATCTATGTGGCTGCAGTGAATTGTTTAATTGTCTACCACCATTCATAACTGGCTGTTACAGGACTGCAGAGCTTATTCCAGATCTGTTGGTTGTGAGTTATTTAGCTCTCTCTATCACTTGTTGCTTATGCTGTTGGCACAATGGTACTTCTATTTTGTTGCTTTACCAGGTTAACACCTCATTTTTAGATTTTCTTGTTGTAGCTCCTGCACCCTTCAGATATTTTACCAATTAACCTGTTCAGTGATGTTATTACGCAACTCTGGAGCAGGTGGGACTTGAACCCAGACCTTCTGGCTCAAAGATAGAGATATTACCAATGTGCCACAACAGCCCCCATCCTCCTGCACTTTTCATTGAATCAGTTAATCATTGATGTTTAATCATCCTTTAGCTTTTATGAATGGAATACTTCAAAGCTTTGATCTGATTTATCTGTTGTGGAATCACTTAGATCTGGTTATTTTTCCATTGTTTAATAGGTAAGTGCAGTGATCCACTCAAACTCAGATGTCAAAATGCTACTAACTGAACAAAGCTTATACTAACCAGACTGAAATGACGGTATCCTGTCATCAAGTCACCCTTTATTTACATGTGGAGAGTCCTTGACACTGGCCCAGCTCCCTCAGAGCCAGCTCTCAGAGTGTACAGAATCTCTGACACTCCGGTTTTTATCTGTCAGCCAGGGCTCCCTGATCAGACCAGATTAACAGCCCCAACCAGGGAACTCGTATTCTGTGAGGTCCACTTGGATGACCTTGTTACAATAACCACACTGACCCTGCCATTTTAATCTATTTCAGACCAGACAAGTCCTTTGTGCTCTATTTATCTCAGTCAGTAGATACATTGGATTCTATTATCTATTCCTGTTGTTCATGATGTTAGGACACCTTTTCACCTTGATGAGGGCATTTTGTGGCTTTATCATCTCCCCCTGAAGGGCCTTCAAAGGCTTCCAGACTGAAAAGTATATATTTCTCTGCTATCTCCTGAGGTCTATTGCTGAATGTCTTTTCTGCAGCATTTGTGCAAAGCATTGTGGCTTATATATTTGGATTCATGAGCCATCCATCTGGCATATTACCTGCTTGTTAAGCTTAATAAATGATTCAGCAGCATCATTTCAGTTCTAATCTAATACTGTATCAGTCTGAGTGCCTCAGGAGTTAGCCTGCTGAAGTAGGCAGGCCCATCTGAATTTATTACACTAAAAAAACGTGTGTAGTTATCAGACATGACTGGCTAATCACGTTCAGTAATGAAAGCCGTGCCAGTGGGTCTGAAGTAATTATGGAACTGGTTGTGATCAGCAGGGTTGTGAACACATTTTCGGGAAAAATCAATGTTGATGTGCTACTTCTCAAGCTATCATTCACAGGCTGAGCACAGACAGGATGAGGCAAAGAAACAAGGTCATTTAGCAATCGATCTCTCACAGTCCACAATTCCAAGTCATCATGGGCCACTTTGCATTCCTGTCAGACTTCACTCAGAGTCTGGTGTTCATTTTTCTGTGAGAATCTCTGGTTCACCAGCGGTGGTCACTTGCACTGATGACTTTCTTCTGTTAAACAACATGTTCATTGATTTGAGGATTGACGTGCCAATCCAGTCCCAGAGTCACGTAGCACTGATTGCCCAGATGTTTGCATTTCAGACTTCAGACGCATCAGATCAAATACTCAGCAGCCTATTTGAAAATGGATGTGATGTCAGCAATCAGATTAATCCTTTTAGAATCTGCTATCAGTTACATAGAAGCTCTTCAATATGGCTGCTATTCTGTAACCTGGGAACAATGTTGACCCTTATAAATTGAGGCCATCAACAGGTTGGTCAATGTTTAATAAAAATAGCGGATGCTGGAAATCTGAAGCAAAAATTGAAATGGCTGAAGAACCTCAGCAGGTTTGGCAGCATCTGTGGAAAGAAAGCAGAGTTAACATTTTATGTCCAGTAGGTTGGTCAAAGTTGTTTGTTTTCAGCTTGTGTTGCAACTCTGAGCCAAGTTCCTAAAGAATTTCTACATTTTGAAATAATTAAACCATTTTGCCCAAGACAGTCCTCAAAAGTGCTCCCATTCTACTGCCATTACTCTGCTGGATAGTGATGTGGTATCTGTCAGTAAGACCATAAGACCACATTATAGAGGAGCAGAAGTGAGCCATTCAGTCCATCAGGTCTGATCTGTCATTCAATGAGATCATGGCTAATCTGATAATCCTCAACTTCACTTTCTTGCCTTTTCCCATAGTCCTCAATTCTCTTACTGATTAAAAACCTGTCTGCCTCAGTCTTTACAAAAAAATTCTATAAATTCCACTGAAATATCATTTTTGTCTCTGCCTTTAATGTGTGACCCCTTATTCCAGGATTATGCCCTCTGGTCTAGTCTTTGATCTAGGGTTATGCCCTCTGGTGCTATAAAGGGTAACAACCCTTTCCATATCGACCCTGTCAAGTCTTCTAAGAACCTGTATATTTCAATATTATTCTTCTATATTCCAACATGTATAGCCCAATCTACTCAACCTCCCCTCATAAAACAGTCCCTCTGGAGTTTCAGCCTAGTGAGCCTTCTCCAGACTGCCTCCAATACCAGTTTATCTTTCTTCAGACTAAGGGCCCAAAACTGTTCACAGTATTCCAGCTATGCTGTGACTAATGCCTTGTATAGTTTTAGCAAATCCTCCCTACTTTTATATTCCATTCCCTTTGAAATAAAGACCGGCATCCTATTTGCCTTCCCTAAGGCATGTCCGTAAGGTCCCTCACCAATTTCTACAGAAGCACCACTGAAACCGTACTGTCCGGGTGCATAATGGCCTGGTATGGCAATTGCTCTGCCCAGGACTGTAAGAAACTACTGAAGGTGGTGTGCACAGCCCAGACCATCACGGAAGGCAACCTCCCATCCATGGACTCCATTTACACGGCTTGCTGCCATGGAGAGGCGGCCAACATCATCAAAGACCCATCACACCCCGGTAATGACCTCCTACAACTTATTCCGTCAGGCAGAAGATACAGAAACCTGAACACACGCATGAGCAGGTTCAGGAACAGCTTCTTTCCAGCTATTATCAGACTGTTGAATGGACTCTAACCTCAAATAATGCTGATCTTGCTACCGTTGATCTTGCCAAGCACATGCTCTTTGCAACCGAGCTTGTATGCCTCTGTCTAAGTCTTTTTGATCTGTACATCCTTTGCTTACATCTTTACTTGTAAGTAAAGCTTTTCACTGTATTTTGGTACGTGTGACAATCAATCAATCAATCAATCAACTCATCCCTCACACCCCGTCCCTGCAATAAAAACCAAAACAGAATCCCCCTCGCCCTTACGTACCACCCCACCAACCTCCGGATCCAACTCATCATCCTCCGACACTTCCGCCATCTGCAATCAGACCCCACCACCAAAGACATTTTTCCCTCCCCACCCTTATCTGCCTTCTGGAGGAACCACTCTCTCCGTGACTCCCTTGTCCGCTCCACACTCCCCTCCAGCACCACCACATCTGGCACTTTTCCCTGCAACCGCAGGAAGTGCTACATCCACCCCTACACCTCCCCCCTCACCCCCATCCCAGGCCCCAAGAAAACTTTCCACACCAAGCAGATGTTCACCTGCACATCTGCTAATGCGGTATTCTGTATCCGCTGTTCGCGATGTGACCTCCTCTACATCGGGGAAACCAAGTGGAGGCTTGGGGACCGCTTTGCAGAACACCTACACTCGGTTCGCACTAAACAACTGCACCTCCCAGTCGTGAACCATTTCAACTCCCCCTCCCATTCTGCAGCCGACATGTCCATCCTGGGCCTCCTGCAGTGCCACAATGATGCTACCCGAACGTTGCAGGAACAGCAACTCATATTCCGCTTGGAAACCCTGTAGCCCAATGGTATCAATGTGGACTTCACAAGCTTCAAAATCTCCCCTCCCCCTACTGCATCCCAAAACCAGCCCAGCTCGTTCCTGCCTCCTTAACCTTTCCTTCCTCCCACCTATCCCCTCCTCCCACCTCAAGCCCCACCCCCATCCCCTACCTACTAACCTCATCCCACCCCCTTGACCTGTC
>JAHRHZ010000078.1:3017454-3038327 GCA_024137785.1 Ginglymostoma cirratum
TGATGCTGCTTGGCCTGCTGTGTTCATCCAGCTCTACACCTTGTTATCTCAATCAATCAATCAATATTGTATCAGAGATAAAAGGTACTGCAGATGCTGGAGAATCCGAGATAACAAGCATGTGGCTGGATGAGCACAGCAGGTCAAGCAGCATCATAGGAGCAGGAAAACTTGACGTTTCGGGCCTAAACCTTTCATCAGAAATCCTTCAAGTTGGGGTGGAAAGTGTTGGTGAATTGGATGAACTGTTCGAGCTCCTCGTGGGAGCACGAGGCGGCGCCGATGCAGTCATCAATGTAACGGAGGAAGAGGTGGGGTTTAGGGCCAGTGTAGGTGCGGAAGAGGGATTGTCCCACATAACCTACAAAGAGGCAGGCATAGCTTGGGCCCATGTGGGTACCCATGGCCACCCCCTTTGTCTGTAGGAAGTGGGAGGAATTGAAAGAAAAGTTGTTGAGGGTGAGGACGAGTTCGGCTAGGCGGATGAGGGTGTCGGTGGAGGGGGATTGGTCAGTTCTGCGGGACAGGAAGAAGCGGAGGGCCTTTAGGCCATCAGCATGGGGAATACAGGTGTATAGGGACTGGACGTCCATAGTAAAAATGAGGTGTTGGGGACCTGGGAATTGGAAGTTCTGGAGGAGGTGGAGGGCGTGGGTGGTGTCACGGACGTAGGTAGGGAGTTCCTGGACCAAGGGGGTGAAAATGGAGTCTAGGTAGGTGGAGATGAGTTCGGTGGGGCAGGAGCAGGCGGAGACAATGGGTCGACCAGGGCATTCAGGTTTGTGGATTTTGGGGAGGAGATAGAAGCGGGCGGTGCGGGGTTGGGGAACGATGAGGTTGGAGGTGGTGGGTGGGAGGTCACCTGAGGTGATGAGGTTGTGGATGGTTTGGGAGATGATGGTTTGGTGCTCGGGGGTGGGGTCATGATCCAGGGGGCGGTAGGAGGAGGTGTCAGAGAGTTGGCGCCTGGCCTCAGCAATGTAGAGGTCAGTGCACCATACTGCGACTGCGCCTCCCTTGTCCGCGGGTTTTATGGTGAGGTTGGGATTGGAGCGGAGGGAGTGGAGGGCTGCACGTTCTGCGGGGGAGAGGTTGGAGTGTTTGAGAGGGGTAGAGAGGTTGAGGCGATTGATGTCTCGACGGCAGTTGGAGATGAAGAGGTCGAGGGAGGGTAGGAGGCCTTGGGGTGGTGTCCAGGAGGAGGGCTTGTGTTGGAGGTGGGAGAAGGGGTCAGTAGAGGGAGGGTTAGATTCGCGGTTGGAGAAGTAAGCGTGGAGGCGGAGGCGGCGGAAAAACTGCTCAAGCGTGAGCGGTATTCGTTGATATGTGGGTGGAGGGGGACAAAGGTGAGCCCTTTACTGAGGACTGACCGTTCGTCCTCAGTAAGGGGGAGGTCTGTGGGGATGGTGAACACTCGGCAGGGCTCAGTGCTGCTGTCTCCTCCGGAGCTGCTGGCTGTGGAGGCTGTGGGCGGAGTTACATCTGCGTCGGCTGTGGGCGGGGTTACGTCAGCGGCGGGTGTTGTGTCGGCTTCGGTGGTGGGCGAAGCGGCGTCGGCAACAGCGATGACGGTGTTGGTTTCGGTGATGGAGGCGGTGGTTTCAGCAGTGGAGGCGTTCGCTGTCCCGGAAGTGGGGTGCCCGGCGGTGGCGGATGTGACGTCATCAGTGGGTTCTCCGACAGTGGCCTCATGGCCAATGGCGGCGGGTACATTGTCGGGGAGGTCCTGGGTCCGGCTGGGGATTTGGGGATTTGGGGAAGCCCGTTTTGGGTGGGGGACATCAGTAAGTTTACTGTACTTACGGTTTTTGGTGCCCAATAAAGCTGAGTAGAATTGTGAATTCAGGCTGTGGATCCTACGAAGAATAAAAAACAGGAGAGGTCCTTTGCAGGTCTGGGAGAGGGAGGCTCTGAGCTGGGGGAGTCTTGATTGTAGTGCCTGGAGGTGCCTGCGCATTGCTGCAAGTGTGTGTTTCAGGAGTCGCAGGGAGAAGCGCTTCTGGAGGGTCTCAATGTTCTCCATGTAGATATTGTCACGGTTGGGGCCAAATTGGGAAGGCTTGAATGTGAATTGTAGTCCATTGGGGATGATCTGGTTCCGTAGGCAGGTACTGAGAAAGGTGATGTGGCTGTGATGTTTCTGATGAAGGGTTTAGGCCCGAAACGTCAAGTTTTCCTGCTCCTATGATGCTGCTTGACCTGCTGTGTTCATCCAGCCCCATGCTTGTTATCTCCAATCAATCAATATTACCTGCTGAACTTGGCCGCTAGCTTTTTGTGATTCAGACAGGCTAACCCATCAGCTGACAGGGATTTCCCTGCCTTTAACCTTTAGCTCCTTTTCTTTGCCCGATTATTTTTCATTCCCTCCCTTGCTGACTTGAATGTTTTCTCAAATTGATGTATTCTTTGTATACTTTTTTACGAGCAAGTTTAAAAACTTTAACTCTTTCTTCATTCTGCTTGTTTCCACAATTCATTTATGAAAGTAAGGTTTGATTGGTGAAGGGATGATTTTTCAATCAGTTGCAACATTGATAAAGGTTGACAGAATGATAAACAAGCACGATGATGCTTGTTAGCTTAAATAGTCAGTCTTCCTGCCCCTCTCCCTTCACTTTGTCCTCAAGGACTCTAAAGCTATTGACAAATGCAGATGGAGTTTAATTTGGATAAATGTGAGGTATTGCATTTTGGTAAAATAAACATGGGCAGGACATATACAATTAAAAGTAGGACCTTGGGTAGTGTTGTAGAACAGAGAGACCAAGGGGTCGAGGTACATAGCTCTTTGAAAGTTGCATCACAGGCAGACAGGGTGGTTAAGAAGGTGTTTAGCACACTTGCCTTCGTTGCTCAGAACTTTTGAGTATATGAGTTAGGACCTCAGGAGTTGGGATGTTCTGAGGAAGGGTCATCCGACCAAAACGTTAACTCTGATTTCTCTCCACAGATGCTGCCAGACCTGCTGAGCATTTCCAGCAATTTCTGTTTTTGTTTCTGTTTACAGCAAGTGCAGTTCTTTTGGTTTTTATTTAATTGGGACATTATGCTGAGATTGGAAAGAATGTTGGTGAGGCTGCTTCTGGATTACCGTGTGCGGTTCTGGTCGCCCTGTTATAGGAAGGACTTTATTAAACTGGAGAGGGTTCAGAAGAGATTTATCAGATGTTACCGGCAGTGGATGGTTTGAGTTATAAGAGAGGCTGGATAGTCTGGGGCTTCTTTCACTGGAACGAAGGATGTTAAGGGGTGATGTTATAGAGGTTTATAAAATCATGAAGGGCATAGTTAAGGTGGATGGCAGGTGTCTTTTCCCTAGGCTGGGGGATTTCAAGACTAGGGGGTATATTTTTAAGGTGAAAGAAGAAAGATTTAAAAAAGATATGGGGGGGCAGCTTTTTAACACAGAGAGTGGTTTACATTTGCAGAGGAATTGGTGGATGCGGGAATTGTTGCAATGTTTAAAAGACATTTGGATGAGTACATGAAAGGGAAAGGTTTGGAGGGATATGGGCCAAGCGCAGGCAGATGAGACTAGTTTAGTTGGGGATTATGGCCAGCATGGACTGGTTGGACCGAAGGGCCTGTTTTCATGCTATATGACACTATGACTCTAAATGTTTGTAGTTGGCAGATTAAACCATTCTTCACATGTACTTCTCAACTGTGAAGACTAATGGACTGTTCAACTGTAGAATACATCACAATGAAGCCCAATCCTGCCCTTGGCAGATGCCCTTTTGATTGTTTTATTCATTCATTCATTCATTCACAGAATGTGGACGTCACTGGCTAAGTCACCTTTTATTATCCATCCCTAATTGCCCAGAGAGCAGTTAAAATCAACCTCATTGATGAATGTCTGGAGTGTAGGCCATACCAGGTAAGGACAGCATTAGTGAACTAGATTGTACTTTTCCAACAAACAACAATGGTTTCATTGTCACCATTGGACTCTTAATCTATAATGATGGGATTCGAAACTGTGTCCCCAGAACATTGCCTGGATCTCTGGGTTAATAATCTAGCCATAATACCATACTGCCTTCCATTTTTATGTGAACTCATTTTTTTGTGAACTTTCCAACTGAGGTCATAGTATAATAGTCAAGAGCCACTGGAAGGTGTTTTTGATCATCTGGGATATCCAAAATGGTTATGTTTCATAAGATATTTGGCACTTTCTATGATGTGAATCTGCCCAGGGAACTTCGGCAGAATATTGTGATGGGGAGTGAGACATCAGGAGCAGACAGCACCCACCCCATCCCCCAACCCCCAAATGTAGTCTGTCTACATGTTTGGTGCCTTCCTAAGTGAACCTCCTCCATTTTGATTAGTCACAAGCCAGGGTTCCCCATGTTTAGGTGGGAATGTTTCACCTCTTAAGGGAAGTTTTCAGGACATCCCTAAAATGTTTCCGCTGTCGTGCTGGGAGTCTCTTGCTGCCACTGGATGCTATGTAGAACAGAAACAGGAATTGCTGGAGAAACTCCAAGGGTGACATGGTGGTTCAGTGGTCAGCACTGCTGCCTCACAACGCCAGGGACCTGGGTTCAATTCTATCCTCTAGTGACTGTGCGGAGTTTGCACATTCTCCCTACGTCTGTGTGGGTTTCCTCTGGGTTTTCCAGTTTCATCCCACAGTCCAAATATGTGCTGGTTGGGTGGTTTGGCCATCAGAAATGCAGGGTTCAAGGGGGAGTGGGTTTGGGTGGGCTCCTCTTTGGAGGGTCGGTGTGGACTTGATGGGCTGAATGGCCTGCTTCCACACTGTAGGGATTCTATGAAATACAAATGATCTATGAAACTCAGCAGGTCTGGCAGGAACAGAGAAAGCCCAGTTAACACTTAAGGCCCATTAGAGCTGAGTATCTCCTGCAGTTTCTGTTTTCGTCTCAGATTTCTAGCACCTGCAGTTCTTTGATTTGTTCCACACAAGGCAGTTGCTCTGTAGCCTGTGTTCCAACGTGCCCTCACCACCTGCCACAGATGCAGTTTTGTATCTGATGAGGCCGCTATCATTTTCTTTGTCAGTCCTCAGGCTCAGGACGACTTGCTTCCGCCATGTGTTGCCTGTGCAGTGGTAGAACTGTTCAAATCCTGGAGCTGCAGACTCTACCAGAGGCTGATTTTGGAGCTGGGCAGATGGAGGCTCTGGATTTAGTACTCACTCTGGCCCTCCATGTGCTCCACACATTGACATTCAAAATAGTTGGAGCCTTCACAGATACTTCTTCTCCAGTTTGTGCACTCTTTGGCAAACAATCTCTATGTGCTGGTGGGATTGTTGTATTTGCTGAGGGAAGCTCTCATGATGTCCTTGTAGCATTTCCTCTGCCCTCCTAGTAATTGTTTACCATTGAGGAGCTTGGAGTAGAGCACTTGTTTAAGGAGTCTTGTGACCCACACATCACAGCTGGTCTTATGTGACCAGGGCCTCGATACTGGGGATATTGGGCCAGGAAGAGGATGCTCACATTGGTACACCTATCCTGCCGGTGAATTTGCAGGATTTTGTGAAGACTGCCCAGGGGTTTGAGGTGTCTGCTCCACATCATCACCTTCATCTGGAAGGAAGAGACCATGCTAGGAGATCTCAGAAACTCTGACCAGCTTCAAGAAAGGAGACAGGTCCAACTGTGGAAATTACAGAGGGATTTCCCTACTGTTTACCATGGGAAAAGTCATTACAGGGACCCTCCTCAACCATCTCCTCCCAGAGACTGAAGAGCTCCTCCCCAAATCTCAATGCTGCTCCTGCCATCCAGAGGCACAATGGACATGATGTACAACAAAGCCAAGGAAAACGCAGGGAACAGCACCAACTTCTGTACATGACCTTAGAATCGTAGGATCATACCGTGTAGAAGAGGCCTTTTGGCCTATTGTGATGGTAGTATGCCTTTAAGAAGGATTTGTTCTATGCAGTTTCTGTTGCAGAGAGGTGTTGTCATGGTCTCAGACTGTCTACGTCAGAAACAGTAGGTAAACATCTTTGAGGTCCCTGGCTGATTTTGTTAAAATTAGACAAAAGAAGCATGAGTGGATGGAGTCAGGCTCACACAGGCCCAGGGGTTTTAGTTTTGCGTTCAGTTGGGGTTTGGAGTTGGCTGTTGTAGCTGATAGATATAGCTCGCTATCTCTCTCTCTCTCTCTCTGCTGCAGCAAAAAGCTTGCATTCTCTGTCTGCTGCCAGATGATTTTTTTTCACTATTCCTTTCTCCTGGGCCGGGGATAGCATACAAGGGAAATCTGTTTTGCTGAATTTGACTTTGCCAAGTGTGTGTTTATGGGATGCCGTTATATTGGAACAATTGCTGATTAATAGTTAAATAATACATTATTTTATTAAGTATTTCAATGGAGTAAAGGTTAGACTTGTTTTGTTTATATTTTAACTGTGGTGTAAGAATGAAGTGTGTTTTGATTAAAGCCTAGTGGTGGACCAATCGAACCACATCTGGAATACAGCACCTCACACTTGCCTTTAAATCGGTTAGGGTCTAGGCTAGCTCCTTGATATATTTTGAGGGGGTTTTGGCTGGTCCATAACACCATCAGGTCTTTCCCGTCTAAATCTACACCAGTCCCACTTTCCCGCATAGCCTTGAATGTTATGAAATTTCAAGCACTCATCCAAGTGCTTTTTAAAGATTGTGAGGTTTCCTGCCTCAACTACCCTCCCAGGCAGTGCATCCCATACACCCACCACCCTCTGGGTGAAAAAAGCTATCCTCAAATCCTCTCCAAATCCCCTGCCCTTCACCAAAAAAATTATGCCCCAATTTATTGACCCTTCAACTAAGGGGAACAGCTGCTTTCTATTCACTCTTTCCAAACCCCCGCAATCTTATGCATCTATATCGGGTTGCCCTCCTCAGCCATCTCTGTTCCAAATAAAATAAACTGAGCTCATCCAGCCTCTCTTCATAGTGCCTTGTTCAATCTCACAAAGGCCTTCGACTCTGTCAGCCATGAGAGATTGTGGAATATCTTCCTCAAAATGTGGCTGCCTGCAGGAATTTGTCACCATTCTCCACCTCCTTCACAATGACCTGCAAGCTGTGATCCTCGCCAGATGGATCCAGCACAGACACAACACGAGTGCAAACTGGGCTCAAGCACGGCTGCACAATCTTTCTTCCACAACACTCCTCCAGCCTCCCCCACCCCCCAATCTCCATGAATATCGCTGCTGGAGTGGAGTTAGAAACTGATTAACCTTTGCCCCCACGCCAGAACCACGACCACCCCAATGTCTATCATTGAGCAGCAGTACATAACTGAGAGGAACTGCTCATGGCATCGTGGCTGTGCTGCTTTGAAGTGCCCACTTTAGGCCAGTAAAGTCTCTGAAACCCATCAGACTGCAAGGATCACTGATGCCAGTAAACCACGACCTCAGAATGGGTATGTGATCTTATTCCCAAATCCTCCGTCCCTCAGTTGGTCAAAGGCTGGGTTGGCACACTGTGGGTGGTGATGAATTTAAATGTCTGTTTAACCTTTTGTTGAAAGGAGGCTGCTGAGATACAGAAAATGGTACACATTTCTCAGGAGCTCAGAGTTGATCTTAATCAATGGTGGGGGGTGCTGTGATGTGTTTTGCTATGGGAACTGGTTAGTCAAGAATGTTATTTTCATGAAAGACTTTAATTTCATATCCATGCAGTGTTTTTCTCATGTCTTCTAACGTACAAGGAGCTTTTTCAGAGTTCCTATCTATCATTACAGCCTGGTGTGATCAATGAAGCCAACGTCAGTAACATGAACAAAAGTGTTTTCTAACTGCAGAGACCAAGTGAACAAATTGATAATCATATAGTTATGTACCTGGCCTTGTGAAGTGCTAGACATCAGCTACTTACTAATTCCTAGCACTGCTCCAATGCTGAATGAATAGTACTTGAACTCTTTCCTCAGGATGTAAGGCCTCAGCTTATTCTTGCATCCCTGCCTCAAACTAAGGTCAGTCTGAATTCCTGGAGAAAATAGAGATCTAGAAATAAACAAGAGTTAGCAAAACTAGGAGTGCTTGAATGATCAGGAGACACTTTTTGCAATAGGATTCCATCCTGATGTATTTAAGGAATGAGAGTGGAAGGAGAGCTATTGTTGAAAGTACTATTCATTCAGCATTGGAGCAGTGCTAGGAATTAGTAAGTAGCTGATGTCTAGCACTTCACAAGGCCAGGTACATAACTATATGATTATCAATTTGTTCACTTGATCTCTGCAGTTAGAAAACACTTTTGACTGTCGACAAGGAACCAATTTCTGATGAAGGGTCTGGGCCTGAAACGTCAAGCTTTCCTGCTCCTATGATGCTGCTTGGCCTGTTGTGTTCATCCAGCTCTACACCTTGTTATCTCGGATTCTCCAGCATCTGCAGTTCCTATTATCTCTGAACCAATTCAATCATCTTTATTCTGAGTAAAAGGGTTAATTCTGAGTGGTTTTGCACTTAAAGGGACTTTGTTTGATTTTCCTAGTTTTCTTTCAGCTCTGAAGAGCCAGACCAATTCTGACAATTAGTTCTATGATGGCAGCAGACTCTGATATCTCACCCAGGAGGCCAACATTGGGCCTAGCAGTAAGGATTGGTTGGCTATTCAACTTTAGTAGACAAAGTCACAGAGTCATGCAACACGGAAACACACCCTTGGGCCCAACTCGTCCATAAGTTTCCCAAACCAAACTAGTCCCATTTGCCTCCATTTGGTCCATATCCCTCTAAATCTTTCCTATTCATGTACCTGTCCAAATGTCTTTTAAACGTTGTGACTGTACTTGCATTTACCATGTCCTCTGGCAGTTCATTCCACATTCCTGGAGTCCGGTTACTAGTGGTGTGCCACAAGGATCTGTTTTGGGACCGCTGCTGTTTGTCATTTTTATAAATGACTTGGACGCAGGCATAGGTGGATGGGTTAGTAAGTTTGCAGATGACACTAAAGTCGGTGGAGTGGTGGACAGTGTGGAAGAATGTTGCAGGTTGCAGGGAGACTTGGATAAACTGCAGAATTGGGCTGAAAGGTGGCAAATGGAGTTCAATGCAGATAAATGTGAGAAGAAGAATTTGGGAAGAATAAAAGGAGTGCAGAATACTGGGTCAATGGAAAGATTCTTGGTAGTGTGGATGTGCAGAGGGATCTTGGTGTCCAGGTACATAGATCCCTGAAAGTTGCCACCCAGGTTGATAGTGCTGTTAAGAAGGCATACGGTGTGTTAGGTTTCATTGGTAGAGGGATTGAGTTCCAGGGCCGTGATGTCATGCTGCATCTGGATAAAACGCTAGTGCGGCCTCACTTGGAATATTGCGTACAGTTCTGGTCGCCCCATTACAGGAAGGATGTGGAAGCATTGGAAAAGGTGCTGAGGAGATTTACCAGGATGTTGCCTGGTCTGGAGCGAAGGTCTTATGAGGAAAGGCTGAGGGACTTGGGTCTGTTCTCATTGGAGAGGAGAAGGCTAAGAGGGGATTTAATAGAGACATACAAAATGATCAGAGGATTAGATAGGGTGGACAGTGAGAGTCTTTTTCCTAGGATGATGACGTCGGCTTGTACGAGGGGGCATAGCTGCAAATTGAGGGGTGATAGATTTAAGACAGATGTCAGAGGCAGGTTCTTTACTCAGAGAGTGGTAAGGGTGTGGAATGCCCTGCCTGCCAATGTAGTTAACTCAGCCACATTAGGGGCATTTAAACAGTCCTTGGATAAGCATATGGATGATGATGGGATAGTGTAGGGGGATGGGCTTAGATTAGTTCACAGGTCGGCGCAACATTGAGGGCCGAAGGGCCTGTTCTGCGCTGTATTGTTCTATGTTCTATACGAACCATCCTCTGTGTGAAAAAATTGCCTCTTAGGTCATTTTAAAATTGTCTCCTCTCACTTTAAAATTATGCCCTCTAGTTTTGTACTCCATTATGGGGGAAAAGGCCTTTGCTATTCACCTTAGCTATGCCCCTTGTGATTTTATAAACCTCTATAAGGTTACCCTTCAGCCTCCTATGCTCCAGTGATATCCTTTGTGACGGCTTCACAGAACACCTACATTCTGCCTGCAAAAAAGACCCTGAACTTCCAGTTGCCTGCCACTTCAACACACCACCCTGTTCCTTGGCCAACATCTCTGCCTCAGGCTGGTAGCAGTGCTCCAGTGAAGCTCAGCACAAGCTGGAAGAACAGCACCTCATTTTCCAGTTGGGAACCCTGCAGCCTTCTGGACTCAATATCGAGTTCAATAGCTTTAGGGCTTGGACTCTTCCATGTCCTTACCCCAAAACCCCACACCACAGGCCTTGTTATCACATAGTCTGCTATTACATGCTACCCATTGTTAGCCACTGATAGCTCCCATTAGCAGCCATTCATTCATCTAGCCAGATCGTTATCCACTCCTTTGTCTGTCCAACTGTTCTTCTCTCTCTTTGGGCTCTATCTCCACCTATCATTTATTCCATCTCCCCTCCCCCCAAGCCTATTTCTGCATAAAAACATTTTCCTAGCAACCATCAATTCTGAGGAAGGGTCTCTCGATCCAAAACATTAACTCTGATTTCTCTCCCTACATCATTGTTTCTGATTTCCACCATTCACAGTTCCTTCATTTTTTTAACTAGACAGGGGTGGACTATCCAACCCATGACCTCTGACCCTGTTTAATGAGGCTGCAATTTTTCTGTTGCCCTCAATGAATTCTCTTATCATTTCTCCATCTTTCATTGCAGTCCCTGGATGATAGCTGAGTATTTTGGTCCCTTGTTCCCATTTTCAACATCTGTTCCAGGAAGTAGAGAGTCCTGTACTCCTGTTTTCTTGGGAAAAAATAAGGATAGGAATTGCCATCATTTCCAATATTGGCTTTGGAATCAGGGTGAGGTGCAGCCCAAGATTTTGTGAAAAACCTGAGAAGGTTCAGTGTGTCCGTGAGCAAGAACTGGACAGTGTTCAGGCTTGGGCTGGTAAGGGGCAAGTAACATTTGTGTGCATCCATTGACAGTCAACACCTCAGAATCTCCCACAGTAAGTAAAATGGCAGCAGTGGAGCAGCACAGCTCACGGACACCCCAGCACAGTAGCTCATCTCAAGTCATAGAGTCATAGAACTGTACAGCATGGAAACAGGCCTTGCCATCCAACTCATCCATACTGACCAGATATCCTAATTAATCTAGTCCCATTTGTCAGCATTTGGCCCATATCCCTCTAAACCCTTCCTATTCATGTACCCATATAGATGCCTTTTAAATATTGTAATTGTACCAGCCTCCAGCAGTTCCTCTGGCAGAAGGTTACATTTTAAAGATAGCAATGAGCTGCTCCCATGCTGTGAGCTCCACAAAACAGGTTTCTCCAAGGTCAGCTGTGAATTTTACTGTTTGTTTATTTTTCTTAGAATGGACTCCAATGTCCACAGATACTTGAAAATAAACAGCACAGGCAGTCAGCTGTGTGGTTTCACAGCTGTGCGGGTTTACTGCTGGGTCAGACAGCTGTGCGGGTTCACTGCTGGGTCAGACAGCTGTGAAGATTCACTGCTGGGTTAGACAGCTGTGCGTGTTTGCTGCTGGGTCAGACAGCTGTGCGTGTTTACTGCTGGGTCAGACAGCTGTGCGTGTTCACTGCTGGGTTAGACAGCTGTGCGTGTTTGCTGCTGTGTCAGACAGCTGTGCGGGTTCACCGTTGGGTCAGACAGCTGTGCAGGTCCAGTGCTGGATCAGACAGCCGTGCGGGTTCACTGCTGGGTCAGACAGCTGTGCGGGTTTACTGCTGGGTCAGACAGCTGTGTGGATTCAGTGCTGCGTCAGACAGCTGTGCGTGTTCACTGCTGGGTCAGACAGCTGTGATGGTTTACTGCTGGGTAAGACAGCTGTGCAGTATTACTGCTGGCTCAGACAGCTGTGCGTGTTCATTGCTGGGTCAGACAGCTGTGCAGGTTCACTGCTCAGTCAGACAGCTGTGCGTGTTCACTGCTGGGTCAGACAGCTGTGTGGGTTTACTGCTGGGTCAGACAGCTGTGCATGTTCTGTGCATCTATCTTCTCCTCGATCCATCTTCTATCCGCCTCCCCCTCTCTCCCTATTTATTTCAGAACCCCTTTCCCCTCCCCCATTTCTGAAGAAGGGTCTAGGCCTGAAACGTCAAGTTTTCCTGCTCCAATGATGCTGCTTGGCCTGCTGTGTTCATCCAGCCCCACGCCTTGTTATCTAAGGTTTATTTCTTTGTTTGATTCCCCTTTCCTGTGCTCTCTACTTTGTTTCTGTTCCTCCTTTCTTAAGGTGCCATTGTTTTGAACTTTTTTTTCCAAAGTTCCAAAACATTGCAACAGCTTATAAAATAGCAATTACTGCTCTTAGAATTTGAGGAAATCAGTTCCGTCATTGAACATACCTCAAAAAAGGAGCTGGTCTTACAGGCACTATTTTCTCCTGTCCTCAATCTTGGATTACCTACTCCATCCGCTTTTTACCTTTCTTTCTTTCGCTGCTTTTTCTTAATGTTTCAATTTATTATCGTACCTTGTTTAACTTCTTTGGCAAAAGGCATTTTCTCCTGGCTCAGGCCCAGTGAAGAGGAGGCTTCTAGCCCAGCATGGCAGTCTCAGCCTGGTATTGGCAGCCTCAGCCTTGCACAGTGGTCTCCCATTGGGGTGGTCTCAGCTTGGCATGTCTGTCTCCAAGTTTGGCGGTCGTGTACATGTGTGAAGGTCTCGTTGGTGTGGAAGTCTTCGGCGGCAGCTTCCGGGTATTCCAGCATTTGTCTTCATTGACTTTCCCCAAACTGGAATTGATCTGAGATGAACTGTCTTAATTCTTACTTTTTTCTTCTTATCTGCAAATTCTGTCAATAACACAGGTACTGTTGTATGGCAACTCATAAAACTTTTCACTATGTTTTTGTAAAAATGCACTTGATAATAAATTGCTATTCTATTCTATCAACATCCTGGCTACTACCATTGATCGGAAACTGGTCTAGATTAGCTGCATAAATACTGCAGCTACTCGAGCAGGTCAGAGGAATTCTGTAGCAAGTAACTCATCCCCTGACTCCCCAAAGTCTGTCCCACCATCGACAAGGCACAAGTCAGGAGTGTGATGGAATACTCCCCACTTGCCTGGAAGGGTGCAACTCCAACAACACTCGGGACCATCCAGGACAAAGCAACTTGCTTTATCTGTACACAATCTGCCACCTTAAACATTCATTCCCTCCCATTCAACATGTAGCAGCATCGCGCAACATTAACAAAACCTACTGTAGCAACTCACCAAATTTCCTTTCAATGTGTCTACCATCGAGAAGGTAGAGCAGGTACGTGGGAGCACAAACCACTCACCATCCTGATGTGGAAATGAGTCACCATTCCTTCACTGTCACCAGACCAAAATCCTGGAATTCCTTCTGTTATAGCATTGTGGACCGCAAGGACTTCCGCAGTTCAAGAAAGCACCCCACCACCTTCTCCAGGGCAATAAGTGCTGCTTTAGCAAGCTACACCAACATTGTCAGAAAGAATTTAAAAAATGATGTGACAAAAGATTCAGGAGGATTAACAGGTCTGCCCAATTCAGTGATGCCTCTTTTTAATGTTGGAGGCTGTGAGGAGCTGGAGAGATGCTGTTCCCCAGTAATGGAGGAAGAAGCTCCCACAAGAAATCACCTTCTCTTTCTACACACATCTTGACATTCCTATCCCCATCCAATACCCCCACTGACAGACAATTAATCCTCAGAGAATCTGAGTCCCTCTGAGGGCATTCAGTCGCATGATTCCTGCTTATCGCACAATTTAACTCTCCAAACCCTACTGTCCATCATGGGCTGGCCTAAGATCAAAGCTTTAGGGTCTTTCATTGGAATAATGAAAAAATATTTAATTGTGAATAAAAGTTCAATAGCCATCCAAACCATGGGATGGCACAGTGGCACAGTAGTTAGCACTGCCACCTCATAGCGGCAGGGACCCAGGTTCAATTCCACCCTCTGGCAACCGTCTGTGTGGAGTTTGCACATTCTCTCTGTGTCTGTGTTAGGGGAGGTGATGGCCTTGTGGTATTATCACTGGACTGTCGATCCAAAGACCCAGATAATGTTCTGGGGACCTGGGTTCGAATCAATAATTGAATTCAATAAATATCTGGAATTAAGAGTCTAACGATGACCATGAATCCATTGTCGCTTGTTGGAAAACCCCATCTGATTCATTAGTGTCCTTTAGGGAAGGAAACTGCCACCCTTACCTGGTCTTGCCTACATGTGACTCCAGACCCACAGCAACATGGTTGAGTCATAACTGCTCTCTGGGCAGTTAGGGATGGGCAATAAATGCTGCCTAGCCAGCGACGCCCTCATCCCAATAATGAATGAAGGATGAATAAAGAATTCCTCTCGGTGCTCCAGTTTCTTCCCACAGTCCAAAGATGTGGAGGTTAGGTGGATTGGCAGTGGAAAATTGTCCTTAATATCCAGGGATGTGCAGGCTAGGTGGGTTAACCAAGGAAAGTGCAGAGTTATGGGGATGGGATGCTTTTTCACACAATGTTGGTGTAGCTTGCTAAACCAGCATTTATTGCCCTGGAGAAGGTGGTGGGGAGCTGCTTTCTTGAACTGCGGAAGTCCTTGGGGTCCACAATGCTGTAAGGGAGGGAATTCCAGGATTTTGGTCTGGTGACAGTGAAGGAATGGTGACACAATTCCACATCAGGACGGTGAGTGGTTTGATGGGTTGAATGGCCTGCATTCACACTGTAGGGATTCTATGATTTTACATTGACAGTACTTATTAAATATCATGTTAACACACCCAAACCCAATTATACAGCACTGATAACTTTTTTGGCGTGTTCTGACTGATTATGTTAATCATTAGAAGATTGCAATTATTTTCTCCATCAAGATAGATATAAAATTTCAAGATGTAGCTGCAAGTGTGATGGATAATCAATGAAACAGCCTTAGTTTCAGACATTTTTATGTTTAGAAAATTGCATTGTAAGCCATGATTCCCTGAGTACATGACTAGAAGTCATTAAGAATTGGATTCTGCAAGCCTGAGATCCATCAATAATTTATTACATCATTTGCAGTCTTACTCCCAAACACAAGTCAAGACATTTTCTCCTGGGAGGGAAGTAATTGTGCCTGTCGGGGTGTGACATTCGACAATGTGGAAGACACAAGAACAATAGAAGAGTGAGTGATCATTGAGGAAGTGACTCCTTATACCTTGAAAATTTCATTTGAATCCTCCCGACCCGTCCTAATTCCAGAGAATATCACTGCACTGGTGTAAAATCAGGTCTACCCTGAGGTGGGGAGTATCTGCAGGTTGTATTAAACAAAACACTGTATACTGGAGAGAGTCCCAGTTCTGTCTTGTTCTGACATCATCATGACACAGCTCTTTGTTCATAAGCTGAGTAGCTACACAATTATAGTAAAAGTGTAATTAACCCTTTATTCCACATCACCCACCCACCCAAATTCTTTCACTAAATCCCTTTTAACCATTAACATTTAGCCCTTTCCTCCCATGTCTCCCCTACCCCGCTCAAAATCTTATCCATCCAAGGTATCAAGCCCCAACTATATTCTTGGCCCTTTTTTGAGAAGTCAGCTGGATTCCAAATGGTTCTCCTTGGAAGACCTGGACACAGGCAAGTTGAGATTCTAGCCTGTCACAATAATAAATAAAGAGAGAAAGGAAGATTTGATTAAGAGTGCCAGAACAAAAGTAGAATGCAAAACGTTAGAAAAGAAAAGCTACTGATAAAAATAAAAAAATGTGCTGGAAAATCTCAGCAGCTAGTATAGGAGTTGGGAGGTCACGTTGCAGTTGTACAGGGCATTGTTAGGCCGCTTTTGGAATACTGCATTCAGTTCCGGTCCCTCTGCTACAGGAAAGATGTTAAGCTTGAAAGGGTGTTGAAAAGATTCACCAGGATGTTCGGGGTTAGAGGGTTTGAGCTGTAGGGAGAGGCTGAGTAGCCTGGGGCTATTTTCCCTAGTGGGGGAGTCCAGAACTAGGGGGCATAGGTTTAAGGTGAGAGGGGAAAGATTTAAATGGGATCTAAGGAGCAACATTTTCATGCAGAGGGTGGTGTGTATATGGAATGAGCTGCCAGAGAACATGGTGGAGGCTGGTAACAATTACCACATTTAAAGGCATCTGGATGGGTACGTGAATAGGAAGGTTTTAGAGGGATATGGGCCAAATGCTGGTAATTGGGACTAGATTTATTTAGGATATCGGGACTGAAGGGTCTGTTCCTGTGTTGTACAACTCTATGACTCTGTGAGGTCTGGAAGCTTCTGCGATGAGAAACACAGTTAACATTTCAGGTTGACATCCTTTCATTAAAACTGAAGAAAGATAATCATGTATGCATTTTTAAGCCGGGGAAGGAGCAGGAAGAAAAATACAGAAGATTTTGACAGGGTGGAAGCTAGACAAGATTAAATAACAAGAGATTTCATGATTCAATTGCCAAAGAGAGTGGTCATGGAGAGAGTGAAGAGACAAGGTTTGGGTTCACAAAAGGCATGAACTGCTTCATAAAAAAACCTATCCAAATGCAATGTGAAGGACTAAAGGAAAAGTAAGCCAAGACTATACCAGCAAAACAAAACAGAAATGACAAGATAACATTTAAAAACAAGATTGTAATTACTAAGGGATCCTGACTGGAAGGGGGCATCATTTATTGTTAAACACCAAAATAGAGCCACTACTCTATATAGGTTAGGTGGGTTATAGGGGAATGCGTCTGGGAGGGATGCTCTGGGCTGGTATGGACTTGTTGGGCTGAAGGGCCTATTTCCACACTGTAGGGATTCTATGATATAATAGAAACACTCTAAGGGAGGATCAGACGACCATAGCTGATGAGGGAGGTCAGGGACAGCATACAAACAAAAGAAATAACATTGAATGTGGTGAAGGTTAGTGGGAAGCCAGAAGATTGGGAAGACTTTAAACACCAGCAGAGGGTAACTCAAAATGTAACAGGGGAGGGGGAGTAGAAATGAAGTATGCGACCACGTTATCTAGTTTCATAAAAGAAGATTGCAAGAGTATTTTTTAAGCTATCTAAAAGGTAAGAGAGAGGGAAGAGTGAGCACTGGACTGCTGGAAAAAGTGGTTTGAGAAGTAGTAATGGGGACCAAAGAAATGGCAGAGGAACGGAACTTTGTATCAAGTCCATTATTAAGGAAGAGATTGCGGAATACTTGGAAGTGCATGGTAAAGTAGGGTCAGCACAGCTTTATCAAGGAGAGGTCATTCCTGACAAATCTGTTAGAACTTTTTCAGGAGGTAATGAGCAAATTAGACAGAGGAGAGACTGGGGATGTGATCTATTTGGATTTCCAGAATGCCTTTGACAAGGTGCCACACGGGAGGCTGCTAAATAAGATGAGAGCCCATGGTGTTAGGGGCAAGGTACTGGCATGGATAGACGATTGGCTGACTGGCAGAAGGCAGAGAGTGGGGATAAAGGGGTCTTTTTCAGGATGGCAGCTGGTGACTAGTGGAGTTCCACAGGGATCAGTGTTGGGATCACATCTATGCAAGTTATACATTAACAGTCTGGATGAAAGAATTGAGGGCGTTGTTGCTAAGTTTGCAAATGACACAAAGATAGGTAAAGAAGCAGGTAGTGCTGAGGAAGAGGGGAGGCTGCAGAAGGATTTGGACAGGTTAGGAGAGTGGGCAAAGGAGTGGCAGATGGAGTACAAAGTGGGAAAGTGTGAGGTTATGCACTTTAGTAGGAAGAATAGAGACATCAACTATTTTTTAAATGGGGAAAGGCTTTGGAAATCTGAAGCACAAAGGGACTTGGGATTCCTAGTTAAAGATTCTATTAAGGTTAACATGCAGGTTCAGTTGGCAGCTAGGAAGGCAAATGCAATATTCGCATTCATTTCAAGAGGGCTAGAAGACAAGAGCAGGGATGTACTGCTGACACTGTATAGGTCACTGGTCAGACCGCAATTGGAATATTATGAGCAGTTTTGGGCCCTGTATGTATGTAAGGATGCACTGGCCTTGGGGGGGTCCAGAGGAGGTTTACAAGAATGATCCCGGGGATGAAGGGCTTGTCATATAAGGAGTAGTTGATGACTCTGGGTCTGTAGTCAATGGAGCTTAGTAGGAACTTTACAGAAAACTGAGAGGCCTGGATAGAGTAGATATGGAGAAGATTTTTCCACTAGTAGGAGAGACTAGGACCTGAGAACACAGCCTCAGAGTGAAGGGATGACCCTTTAGAACTGAAATGAAGAGGAGTGTATTCAGCCAGAGCAGGGTGAATCTGTGGAACTCATTGCCACAGAGGGCTGTGGAGGCCAAATCATTAAGTGTGTTTACAAGAGAGATGGATAGGTTCCTGATTAGTAAGGGGAAATCAAACGTTACGGGGAGAAAGCAGGAGAATGGTATTGAGAATCATATCAGCCATGATCAAACATGAGCAGACTCAATGGGCTGAATGGCCTAATTCTGCTGTACATCTTACGGCGTACATAGACCTAGTCCAGGACAGACAGTTCTACAGATCAACCTTTTTCTTCCCCTAATCAACCTGTTGAAAGATATCATTACACACTTCTGAGCAGGTGAGATTTGAACCTGGGCCTCCTGGTCCAGAGATATGAACACTACGAATGTGCTACAAGAGTCCCTGGGTCAGCTTTACCTATTTTTTAAATCTATTTCCTAATCAACTTGCTCAGAGCTCTGGAACAATGGGACTTGAACCAGGCCTCTTGGCTCAGAGGTAGGGACACTACCACTGTGCCACAGAGATCCTGGTGAGTCTGCTTTATTTTTTTTCCTTCGTTATACTCCGAAGGGCAATTACACACAACCGAGTGACCTTCCCACCACCAAAATCACCATGACTTTTTTTAAAACTACTATCTGCCACCAGTGAAACCGCCCGTGTAGCCAAGTCAATATTTATATGCAAAGCCCATTAAGGGCAAGGGGAGGGTGGTAGGGCGAGATAGAAAGGTCTGCTTTATCAGGTGATGAATTGCAGCTGGGCAGATCATCGCCTGTTACCAAGGGAACTCATACTCAACAAGCTCCACAAAGAGATTAATTAGCGATTCCCCACAGGCCTTGTGAGGTTATTATAAAGATAAAGGCACAGATTATGGTTAGACGTCTTAGGTTTTTAGTTTTAACTTCATTATCCCTGTTTAAGAGCCCAGATTCATAAAAGCATTGGTTACCTGCACGTCAAAACCTTCCACATCAAACAGATGTTCACCTGCACATTCACCAACGTGGTATATTGTACCCGCTGTTCCCGATGTGACCTCCTCTACATTGGGGAAACCAGGCGGAGGCTTGGGGACCGCTTTGTGGAGCACCTACACTCGGTTTGCAACAAACGACAGCACCTCCCAGTTGACACACTTCAACTCCGCCTCCCACTCCCTGGACGATATGTCCTTCCTGGGCCTCCTCCAGCGTCACAACGATGCCACCTGGAAACTGGAGGAACAGCACCTCATATTCCGCCTTGGAACCCTACAACCCAATGGTCTCAATGTAGACTTTACGAGCTTCAAAATCTTCCCACACCGACCTCATCCCAAGACCAGCTCCTCACCTCGGCCCCGCCTCCTTGACCTGTCAGTCTTGTCTCCCACCTATCCGCTCCACTATCCACCTTCTATCACCGCCTCCCCCACTATTTATTTCAGAGCAACCTTCCCCTCCCCCATTTCTGAAGAAGGGTCGAGACCTGAAATGTCAGCTTTCCTCCTCCTCTGATGCTGCCTGGCCTGCTGTGTTTCTCCAGATCCACACCTTGTTACCTTAGGGACTCCTGTTTGGACAGCTGAGGAGAACAGTTTACGCTGTTTGACTGGTAATTTTTAAGTTGTACTGGTTCTTCCTGTGATATCTTCTGTCAATACATCAATTTCTATTTGCGCAAGACCAAGAAAGGTGAAGCATTTTAAATCCTGTTATTGATACTTTAATGGTCTGTTTGAGTGACTCCTTTAAATGGTTGTAGGAATATTTTGTTTTCAAAAGAGGATTTGTGAGTGAGTGTTCATTTCTGAGCAGTTCCACGTGTACCATTGTTATGATCTGATGCATTGATTTTGTATAGTATGTACACTGGGTGAAAGGCACAAGTTGGCATGAAATGGCATTGGCACCATTAGCTGCTACAGGAATAAGTAGGATCATGTATTGATACAAGTGACATTTCTTTGGCTTCTGGGGCTAGCATGGCTAACTCTATGCTGCAGGCAATCTGTGTGAGTATCACATCATTTGGAGTCCTTCAATTAGGTGGGACTGAGCTACCTGTCTCAGTCACGGGGAGCTGGCCCTGTCCTGTCAGCATTCCTTTAGTTCAGCCTTAGAAGGACCTTTTTGCCAACTAAAAGTAGACTTTGTGTTATTCAGTCACATTTCTTTGGCTTTATTTATTTGTGGGATATGGACATCACTGCCCAGGCAGAATTTGTTGCCCTGTCTTAAATGCCATTGAGAAAGTGGTGGTGAGGCACTTTCTTGAAGCACTGTGGTCCATGATGTGGGATGTACAGCCACATAGGGGTGGCATGGTGCCTCAGTGGTTAGCTCTGCTGCCTCACAGCACCAGGGAGCCAGGTTTGATTCCACTCTTGGGTGACTGTCTGTGTGGAGTTTGCACATTCTCCCAGTGTCTGCGTGGGTTTCCTCTCACAGTCCAAAGGTGCAGGCTGGGTTGATTGGCCATGTGAAATTCCCTATAGTGTTTAGGGATGTGTAGATTAGGTGGGTCCCAGGTACAACATATGCTGCAAGGTTCCTTCAACTGCAACTTCCACACCTGTGAAATATACCAT
>JAHRHZ010000078.1:3038727-3064548 GCA_024137785.1 Ginglymostoma cirratum
AAACCCTTCACCAGAAAAGGGTTTCGGCCCGAAACGTCAAGTTTTCCTGCTCCTATGATGCTGCTTGACCTGCTGTGTTCATCCAGCCCCATGCTTGTTATCTCGGAAACTCCAGCATCTGCAGTACCTTTTATCTCTCACTCATTGACAAAGTACTGGGCACGGCACCATCAGACAGGACTGGTTAAAGCTGCTGGTTAAAGTTTGTTATAAAGCAGAGATTGCACCCCGCCCCCCACCTCTGAAAACTAACACCGAAACACCTAGAGAAGTACCTCACTGTATAATCTATAAAAGGGGTGTGAAAAGTTGTGTGATCTGCCTTTCAGCAACTTCTAAGTGGTTAAATAAAATAAATCCCTAACACTCACTTTACAATCAACAAGTAACAATTTATTTATCTACCTCTAACTGTGAACAAATTAACTAAATTATTAACAAACTGAATAAATCCCTTCTAACTATTGACTATTCCCGACTAAAACAAGATTCTAATATTATGCTGTTCCAATAAATACAAATTCCACCTGTCTAAAATAAAATTTAAAAAAATAGAATTTAGTCTCTCAAAATTACAGCCAGATTCTGTGTCTTCAGGAACGCTGTGTGCCTTCTCTGTCAAATGTTCTGTCAGGAATATTAACTAGTTATGCCATTGGTACCTTTGACTTTTTTTCTTCGATGGTGCTTTCTCTAAGACGTACAGGAGCTCATGAGGGCCAGCGATTCTCTCTTGAGAGCTGAAAGTTGTTAACTCTGGCAGATGGCAGCTAGTCCTCCTGTCTTTGCCCAACTGCCCCTTCTTTTATAAAAACTGAAAGAATTGTGGATGCTGTAAATCAGGAGCAAAAACAATGTTGCTGGAAAAGCTCTTCTTTTATGTCTTGATGACATATCAATATCTTACAGTAGGATTGGTCCCTGTGTTGTCAAAACCATCAGGTTTAAATTTAATTGGTTTTTGGTATCTAAGTGCCTAGTTCAAATTTAAGGCTAAATTCATAACTTGTTGTCTTGGTGAAAACTGCTGCTTGGCTTGTTAACTGTATGGCCTTTTGATACAAACATTTCAATGTGGGTGCTGTCTTGAATTGCAAACTTTCAAACTGCTCACAGACTTTATTTTTAAAAAACTTTAAGCATAGAAAAAGCGCATCATCCTTTAAAGGGACCACACACTGCTTACCCTACCCCCACCCCAGCATTTTACAAACACTAAGTTCTAAAGTCCTGCCTCTCAATCCGCAAATACTCAACCCAACTGCACAGAAAGTTCAAAAGCAGCAGATTCAGTCTGGTTTTTTTTTAGTAATATAGTTGGTACAGGCATTAACTGTCAATAGAATGTTCCTCACTGCAGTAATAGGCTGCTGAAACAGTCCAATTATGCATTACATGGCTAAGCATCTCATAAAGATTTTGTTCAGAAACAGTGTTGTCAAGCATGACTCAGTATTTAACATTCTCACCGCTGAAAGATTCTCATCCATATTTTGAAGACCTCACTTCTCTATAATTTCCAATACCATACAACACTCGCAAGATAAATTCAGAAAATGCTGGAGAAACCCAGCATACTTAGAGAGAAGAACAGAGTTAACGTTTCAAGTCCAGTATGAGTCGTCTTTGGAGCTGAAGGGGACTGGAAAATGTTCACTCTGGGAAGAGTTATATTAAGCACTAGATCTATTTCCCTCTCCACAGGTGATGCCAGATCTGAGTTTCTTTGGCACTTTCTGTTTTATTTTCAGATCTCCAGCATCCACAGTACACTGCTTTTATTGTGACCCAAGAGGAATGTGCTCCTGTAGTTCTGGCTCCTGTCATGGCCAGTTTTTAATTGCCCCATTATTGTGGCCAGTTGTCTGAGCCCATATCTCTGGAACTTTCCCCAAACCTCTCTCTATTGGTACCTCTGTCAGTTTTTATAAGACTCTTGTTAAACGTGTCTCTTTGACTAGTTTATGACCACTTATTTGAACAAGTCTGTCAGTTTGAATGAATTGAATTGGCTTCATTATCACATGCACTTACATCAGTACAGTGAAAAGTTTACAAGTCATCACTTACAAGGTACCTAGGTACACATTCTTCAGTACAAGTTCTTAGGAAAAAAAGTCAGAGAAATAAAGAAGTAAAAAGTCCAGCATTGTAGGATTATATTAGATAATAGAGAAATAAAAAGTTCACAAAAACAGTTCTTCCAATCCAATCCAGGCTAGGCCTAGACTCCAGATCGCACCAGGCTTCACCTCGAGGCTCTCGAGGCTGGGAGTTAGCTCCGGAATCACCTCCAATCCTAACATCCACACTGAGGCCACACTGGGCCGAGGGACCCCCCGCACGGAGCCAAGAGGGACCCCCACACCAGGCCAAGAGAGATCCCCTCACCGGGCTGAGAGAAACCCCCTCACCGGGCCGAGAGAGACCACAACACCAGGCCATGAGAGGCCCCCATACTGGGCCGAGAGAGACCGCCACACCAGGCCAAGAGACCACCACACCGGTTTGCAACGTGGGGTAAAGTTATTTAAAGCTTTAAAATTGGCTACACACTTTCTTCCCTAAATCCAGCTTTCACTTTGGATAATCTTACGAATCTACATGACCGTTTCTGTTTCACCAGCTTGGCTCACTCAATAAAATCCCGTCTGAGATAGAGGTTTATAAGCTGAATTCCATCACAGAACTTAAGCACATAATTCAGGGTTCAATGTCGTACTGTGGCTGTTCTAAATTGCTCATTGACCTGTTCCAGAATATCTTAAGGACTCCACCAGCAATCTCCAACAACAAGTGTAAGTTTTCCCAGTTTCCTGGCTAATAATCCTCTCTTAACCAGCACAAACCAATCAGAATTTTTGCTTATTCATCTAGTTCTTGTTTGTTGGGCCTTCTTGTGAGTAAGTTTAGCTTCAAAAAAGCAGACACTACACTTCATTGTGGTCCCTTTATGTGAACTCTTTAAAAATTATGTTAAGTTGCCACATAAATGCAATTTCCCTTTCTTTCACTTTATTTAATTGCTCATCTCATTTCTAACAATAAACATTTGTTTAATTAAACGCAACACTTCGACCTAAATTCAGTAATAAATACCAGAACTGCCCATCATTGGCCTCTCTCAATACTGCATCAGGCTGCTTATTCCACATCCATCATTGAAAAGAATTACACGTTTGTTCAGTTAGGCCTTGGAAGGACACAAATAATGGGAGATCTAGACTCTTAAGAGTGAACAACAACAGGTTTTACTGAACCTAACGAAACACAGAAGACAGTAAGAAAGGATATTTTATCTGGAACCTTGCAGAGCCAGGCTGCACCTCAAGGTGATCTGAAATATCTGTGATGAACAGCTTTTTGCACAGTCAGAAGCTATTCTCCCGTGTAAAGGCTCAAGTCACTTTACATGCACCACTCACAGAGGAGATTTGATGAAGGCATTCAAAATCACGAAGGTGCTGGACAGAGTAGTTACAGGGAAACTGTTCCCATTGGTGGAAGGAATGAAGTCATAGAGTCAAACAGACCCTTCAGTCCAACTCATCCGTCCTAACTATTTTCCCAAACTAAACTCATCCCACTTTCTCACCTTTGGCCCATATCCCTCTAAAACTTTCCTATTCATGGTTATTTAAATAGAAATAACATGCAAGGGTATGGAGAAAAGGCAGTAGAATGGGCCTAAGTCATGTTGCTTGTTTGGAGAGTAGGTGCACACATGACGGACTGAATTGCCTCCTTGTGCGCCATAACACCCCTGTGAGTCTGTGACATGAGAACAACTTTTTAACAAAGGAAATGTTCGAGACCTGGAATGTACTGGCTGACAGTGTAGTGGAGGCAGCTTCAATCTTGAATTTCAAAGGGGATTGAGTAATTTTTTCAAGAGGAGACTATTTCAGAATTATGGTTTAAATAAAAAGGCTTGAGCTCAGTTGCTCTCACAGAGGGCTGGCAGAGACACAATGGGCTAAAGTGGTGTGCTGTAATCATTCTATTAATCTAATCTGTGTCCTTACCTCAGCCCATCTGCTACTGAAACTCTTGTTTTTGCCTTTGTCAGACTTGACTGTTGCAGTGTTCTGCTGAATGGATTTCCTACTTCCATTCCCGACAAACCTTGCAAAACTCTGCTTGTTCTTCCCGTAACCTGATAATTAATTCAGTCCACCTGTCACCCTTGCCCTTGCTGAGCTATATTGACTCCTCTTTACGGCATGTCCGTGAAGGTTCTTACCAATGTTTATAGATGCACCATAGAAAGCATTCTATCACAGCTCGCTTTAACAACTGCTCTACCCAGTACTGTAATTACCTACAGAGCTTTGAGAACACATCATGCAAGCCAGCCTTCCATTCACTGAAATCGAAAGAACTGCGGATGCTGTAAATCAGGAACAAAAACAGAAGTTTCTGGAAAAGCTCAGCAGGCCTGGCAGCATCTGGGAAGGAAAAATCAGAGTTAACGTTTCTGGTCCGGTGTCCCTTTCTGTTCTGAGGAAGGATCACTGGACCTGAAACATTAATTATGCTTTTTTCCTCGCAGATGCTGCCAGACCTGCTGAGGTTTTGCAGAAACTTCTGTTTTTCTTCCATCCATTGACTCCATCTACACTTCTCACTGCCTCAGAAAGGCATCCAATATTATCAAAGATGTCGATTATATTCTTCTCCAATCTCTTCTGTCAGGCAGAAGATACAAAAGCTTTAACACACGTACAAACAGATTCAAGAACAGCTTCTTCCCCGCTCTTATCAGAGCACTGAATGGACTTCTCAAATTTTAAATTTAATGTTGATCTCGCTCTCTGTGCACCTTCTCTGCAGCTGTAACATTGTATTCCTTGCTCTGTTCTATTACCCTAATGCACTAAGTATGGTATGATCTGCCTGTACGGCATGCAAAACAAAACTTTTCACTGTACACGTGACAATAATAAATCAAATCAAACCAATTGTCCCTATGATTTCACTCCCCTCCATACTCTGCAACTTTAAGAACTGCTGTCTCTTCATCTTGAACTGTCTGTTCCTCTGACCCCAGCCTCTTGCCTGTGCTCCCATTCCCATTGATCCTAGCACTGGCAGCCATACCATCTGCCCCTAGGCTGCATAAGCCTGGACAGTATGTCTAAATGCTACTGCCTCTCTGCTCTCATTCTTTGAGCGCACGTCTCCATCAAACTTTTGATCAGCCATCTCAAGATTATAAGCCACATGCCAATTGGCTCTCAGTAGTCCCACAGCCTACCAATATTCAGAGCATAACAAAAACAGAAATTGCTGGAAAAGCTCAGCAGATCTGGCAGCATTTGTGGAGAGAAATCAAAGTTTTGGGTCCAGTGATCCTTCAGAATGTTCAGACCATTTTCAGTTTTATCTTGAAGATAAGTGTGCTTTGTTACTTGTTAAATATATTTTAGCATAAATGTTTTAATATTCCACCTGGAGCAGACTGCAGATAGATCTGGTGATTTTACTCCTAGTGTGAGGAGATGTGAGGCCAGAGTGAAATGGTTGCGCTGGCAGTCACTTCCTCCTGATATGTTCCTCTTTTTCTTTCAAATCTCATTTTCAGGATAAAGGAGGGTCAGATTATATCACACACAATTTATTACAATAACGTTCATCTAATTTGCTCCTTTTGGAACGAGAGACAATGTGGTAGAAGCTGAAAGACAGCTCAATAAGGAAACCAGGACTTCAGAGAACAAGAACAGCTTGTTTCTGCAGTTATGATGTACAGTCCATAACAAACCATCAGTACTATTTATAAATTGATATTGTTATTGCACAGCTTTTCTCAAGAACGTAAGAACATAAGAGACAGGAGCAGGAGTAGACTTTCAGTCCATTGAGCTCACTGTGCCATTAAATACGACTATGGCTATTCACAGGTTTTCACTTTACTCTTCCATCTACTCCCCATATTCCTTCATTCACTGAAACACTGACAATTTGTCTATTTCAGTTTTAAATATGTTCAACAATGCAGACTCCACACCCCTCTGGGCCAGAAAATTCCAAAGACTCGCACCCCTTTGAGCGAAGAAATTTATCCTCATCTCAGTCATAACTAGTCTCCGCCTGAGATGTTCTTTCAATTCCCCAGCCACAGGAAGCAGCCTCTCAGCCTCTTACCCTGTTAAGCTCCTTGGGAATCTTTAAGAACAGCTTCCCACTGGAGACCCTGCAGCCTTCTGGACTCCATATCAAGTTCAATAACTTTAGGGCTTGAGCTTTCCCATGTCCTTACCCCAACCCCCACACACCAGGTCTTGTTATCACACGGTCTGCTATTACACACCACCCATCATTAGTCACTAACAGTCCTCATTAATAGTTATTCAAGCTGCTAGCCAGATCGGTATTCACTCCTTTGTCTGTCCAACTGTTCTTCTCTCTATGAGCTCTATCTCCTTCTACCATTTACTACTTACTGCCTCCCACCAACATATCTTCTGCAAATAAGCCAACATTTTGCTAGCTACCACCATCCTGAAACATTAACTCTGATTTCTTTCCACAAATGCTGCCAGAAATGCTGAGCTTTTCCAGCAATTTCTGTTCTTGTTTCAGAATCTTATGCATTTCAGTGAGATAACCTCTCATTCTTCTAAACGCTAGGAAATATGAGTGCTTGAAATATAATAAATGTCGAGGCTGTGGGCCAATTGCTGGGAAGTGGGACAAGTGTAGATTTAGTGTAGCTTTTTGGGACAGACCCAATGGGCTGAAGAGCCTCATCTGTACTGTATGATTCTAAGATTCAAAGAATATAGACCCAATTTACTCAGCCTGTCAAACGAACAAAATTAATTAATGAAGCCCAGAAGAACACACAGTATTTCAGGTAACATCTCACCACACCAGTGGCAGCCAGGCTTTATTCTTTTACCCCAGTTTCCTTGACCAAAGGTCAATATGCCATTTGCCTTTCAGCTGCTTGGTGTACATACATATATGGGTACATGCAAGTCTATCTGAACAGCAATATTTATATGTTTCATGCCTTTTAAAGATATTCGGCTTTTCCGTATTTACAACCAAAGTAAATAACTGCTTACTTCCCCATTTAGAACTTATAGCAACTAATGGTAGGGCTTGGGGTAGTGTTGTCGAACAGAGAAAGCCAGGTGTTCAGGTGCATAATACTTTGAAATTTGCATCATGGGTAGACAGGGTGGTGAAGAAGGCATGGAGCACACTTGCCTTCATTGCTCATACCTTTGAGTGTAGGAGTTGGGACGTCATGTTAAGGTTGTACAGGATGATGGTGTAGCCTCTTCTGGATTATTGTGTGCTGTTCTGGTTGCCCTGTTATAGGAAGGATATTATTGAATAGGAGACAGTTCAGAAAAGATTTGCTAGAAAGTGCTGGGACTAGAGGGTTTTGAGTTATAAACAGAGTGCAAGAGGTTGAGGGGTGACCTTATAGAGGTATATAAAGTCATGAAGGGCATAGATAGGGTGAATAGCAAACTAGGGGGCATATTTTTAAGGTGAGAGGAGAAAGATTTAAAAAGGAGCTGAGAGGCAACTTTTTCACACAGGGTGTGGTTCGTATATGGAATGAATTATAGAATCCCTACAGTGTGGAAGCAGGCCATTTGACCCATTGACCCTCCAAAGACCATCCCACCCAGACCTACTCCCTACCCTATCCCTGTAACCCTGCATTTCCCATGGCTAATCCGCTTAGCCTGCACAATCCTGGACACTGGGAGGAAACTAGAGTACCCGGAGGAAACTCTCGCAGACACAGGGAGAATGTGCAAACTCCACACAGTCGCCCGAGGGTGGAATCTAACCTGGTGCTCTGGGGCAGCAATATTAACCACTGAGCTACCATGCCACCAGAGGAAGTGGTGGATGCAGGTACAGTTACAATGTTTAAAAGACATTTGGACGGGTACATGAATAGGAAAGGTTTAGAGGGATATGGGCCAAACGCAGGCAAGTGGGGCAATTTTACTTTGGGAAACTTAGTCTGCACGGATGATTTGGGCTGAAGGGTCTGTTTCCGTGCTGTATGACTCTATGATTATGATCTGCCAACTTGTTGCCAACACACCCTACTTCGCAGCCAGTTTGTGCCCTCTCAGATTACATTTCCACCCCACTTTGTATTATTGGCAAAATTAGATACATTACTCTGTGTGCAGACTCTCCCAGTGCACGAGGAAACATGAGAAACAGTGTTTGGGCTACACAGGGGGGATATTAAATGAATGAGAGGTAATAATTATGAATCTCAACAGCTGAATAATCCTGTGCAATTAAGTTCTCCAACTTCAAAAGCCAGATTGACCTTCCCCACGAATTGGGAGTTCTTTTGCATGTTTTTGCCTCTTATTAAAAGGAAGTCCCCTTGTTGGAAGGAAGTCTCCCCTTGCTGATGTTTCCTCTGAGGCTCAGTGTCTCATCCTCAGAGATCAAGGAGTTGGCTTCTGGTGGAGCTGACTACAGAGTTGGTGGAACAAAAACAGAAGTTGCTGGAAAAGCTCAGCAGGTCTGGCAGCATCTGTGAAGGAAAAAACAGTTAACGTCTTGGGTCCGGTGACCCTTCCTCAGAAGCACCTGAGGAAGGGTCACCAGACCCGAAACATTAACTCTGCTGTCTTTCTTCACAGATGCTGCCAGAGCTGCTGAGTTTTTCCAGCAACTTCTGTTTTTGTTCCTGATTTACAGCATCCGCAGTTCTTTCAGTTTTTCCAGAGATGGTGGAGGTGCTGAGGGTAGCTGTAAGACACGAGGGAGAGAAAATGACACACAGCAATGGTTGACACTGACAATGGGGTTACTGTGAGAGTTGAGATGAACAGTGGCACTTACTGAATTGGCAGGAGATAGATCTCCCAACACCTCTAGGAATTGTTCGGTCTTCTCACTAATGTCTTATTTTAGAGAAGGAAATCTGGCACCCATACCTGGTTTGACCTACATGTGACTGCAGATCCACAGCAATAGGGTTGAGTCTTAATTACGCTGCTGGCCTAGTCAGCGATGCCCACGCCCCACGTGTGAATAAAAAATATCTCTTGCCAGAGCCAGGGTTCTCTCCTCAAAGGTGGAATGGTACTTAATGTCAGGCACCCTTCCACCCATGGGGCTTCTCTATGGCCTGTTATGGGCTGTAATAAGAGAAAGGGAGGGATTGAGTGAGGATGAAAATAGGTGGCACAGCTGTTGGTATGGTGTAGATGGTCAAAAGGCAGTAAGGCATTCTGAAGGACTGAGTGGGCAGCACAGTGGGCATTGTGTGGTTAGTGGTGTGGAGATCGTGGTGGAGGCAGGTGACAGCAAGTGAGGGAAGGCAGTTGTTTGTTTGCTCACTGAGCTGGTTGTTCCGTGGTGTGCAGATGTTTTGTTACTATTCTAGGCAACACCATCAGTGCGACCTCTAATTGAAGTGTTGGTGTTCTGCTCCATTATAAATTTATACGATCCTCTGGTGCGGTGGGTCTTGTCACTTCCGGTTCTGTTGTTTTAGCAGCGGTCTGTATATGGGGTCTATTTCTGTGTTTGTTAATGGAGTCCCCTTTTGAGAACCAGGCTTCCAGGAATTCCCTTGCATGTCTGGTGTTCGCTTGTCCAAGTATGGTCACTTTGTCCCAGTCAAACTGATGGCCCTCATTGTCTATGTGTATTGTGATAAGTTAATATTGGTCGTTCTTCTTACTGCCAGCTGGTGTGTATGAGAATCCTGGTCTCTCCGTTTGTCCAATGTAATGTTTATTGCACTCGCTGCATGGTATTCTGTATGTCATGTTAGTCCTATTTACTGTCAGTATGGGATCTTTAGTCTTTGATAGCATTTGGTACAGTGTTGCTGTAAGGCTGTGTGCAGTCATGATCCTGTGTGGCCTAAGGAGTCTGATTGTCACTTCTGATATATTTTTGATCTAGGGTAGTGTTACTAGTGTCTTCTGTTGTGCCGTGTCCTCTGACTGTTTGGTTTGTAGGCATCTGTGGATGAAACTTCTTGGGTATCCATTGTTGGTAAATACTTTGTGTGGGTGAGGGAAGACGTTGCAGGCAGTGGTGGGAGTGTCAGAGTGTGAGCCCTGGGGGCGGTAAGTCCTCCAGACAGAATGGAATGATTGTGAAACAGCAGTAATGGAGCAGAGAAGGTCACTGACCCTGTCAGGATATTGCTGGCTGTTCTGCCGCACAGTCGAGATGACACCGACTTACATGGCACCTTAGGCTGCCAGGGTCTGGGGGCACAGCCTCCTCTGCCTGTCCCCAAGAAAGAGAACACCTCTCGTCTGCACCATTCCCTCCACCAGGACGTCCTGTCAGAGAATCGTGATGGCATCTTCCCTTTCTCTGATATGCTCAGATTCCGTCCAGCTATGAGCAGGGCAGTTTCAGAATACCAGTGCTCACCTGAGTGCACTATGGACTTCCAAAGATGGTCTTGGCATGAGGGATGCTGGTCTTTTGGCAGAAACCCACTGAGTGGAGAGTTGTTCTGAGAGCAGTATGTGATAAGGTGGAACCAGAACTGGATGTGAGCCCAAAACCATAACTGAGATCATCAACCTGGGATTTTCAATTAATTTTTACAATTAACTTGCAACAAATTTTGTAAGTGATGCTAAGTAGAGCCTTAGTTTGCTTATCAAAGCAGTACAATCATTGGATTCACATTGAAAATTGGCTTTACAGCAGGAAACAAGGGGTAGTGGTCAAGGATTGTTTATTGGACTGGAGGCCAGTGACCAGCGGTGTTCCATAGAGATGGTACTGGGTCCACTTTTGTTTGTCATTTATATAAATGATCTGGATGAGAATTTGAGGCATGGTTAGTAAGTTTATGGATGACACCAAATTTGGTGGTATAGTGGACAGTGAAGAGAGTTATCTAAGATTACAAAGGGAACTTGATCCATTGGGTCAATGGGCTGAGGAGAGGCAGAAGGAGTTTAATTTGGATAGTTGCAAGGTATTGCATTACGGTGAAACAAAAATGGGTAGGGCTTACACAATTGATGGTAGGGCCTTGGGTAGCATTGTAGAACAGAGACCTTGGGGTTTAGATGCATAATTTTTTGAAATTTGTATCACAATTAGACAGGTTGGTTAAGAAGGCATTTAGCACACTTACCTTCATTACTCAGACCTTTGAGTATAGGAATTGTGACGTCATGTTGAGGTCATACAGGACATTAGTGAGGCCTCTCCTAGAGTAGTGTATGCCTTTCTATCTGGTGTCAAGAGAAAAAAGTACAATTCCTGTGTTGATCATGTAAACAGCTTTTGGTCAAACCCAATTCCAGACACTGGCAGAAAGCAGCTATACTGGACCCTCCTTTATAAGCAGCATTGCTGGAGCAGATTGCCTCAGGGATGGCTTTGATTGTTGTCATAGATCTTTTTTAAAAAAACATCCAAAATGTTGACTCTTATGTAAATGACATATACATTATACATGAGGACCTTCAGTAAGACTTCAAAAGCATTGGCATGGGTTGATCCAGACCTCTTACAGCTGGCTACCTGATCCACATCAAAAAATTCAACTAGTTAGAGAAGAAATAGATTTGCTCAGACTGTGAATAACTGGGAAGGGGAGATGACTAATTCAATCTTATAAACAGAAATTAGCCACCATCCAATATCTTAAACCTTAAAGAATTTACCGACAAGGTTAGGGCTCCTGAACTTTGTTAGATCTTTTACATCCAGTTTCACTATCAGCTACCCCAGTACGCTAGCCCGAATACAGCAGCAAAACAACCATTTGTCTATAACAATTATCAAATGATTATTTAGAGTTGCAACAATTATGCCGAGAGGTACAGAAAGCCATACATCTGGAACAGACAGATTTGCAATATTCCCATTAGGAAAGTAGCAGTTGCTGCAATGACAATGAACATTGTCCCTGTGCAGTTTCGCTGTTGTATTCTCTCTAATGTTGCGGGGAGATATTCAAAGAAGCACTGAGTCATGACCATGGTAAATCAATGCCTTATTAAAGCAAGGACACTCTGCAGACTCTGTCTTTCACAGTCTATACTGAGATCCCAGAACTGGTCAAAGGAGATTTTCTGACAAAAGAAAAGCCCCACAAATTCAAAATGACCATCTGTTTCAATCGATCCTACACTCCCCTTTAAATTCCCGTCCTTGAAGATGGATTTGGAATATCTTCTTATGGTGGAAATTGAGGATACAGAGAAGATCGCTGTCAGGCCACTCTCAAAATACTATCAGGTCATTTACTGTAAGGGGCCTTCAATGTCAAATATAAAAGGCTCTCTCACAATCCTCAGCTAGGATTAGGATAATTGAAGGGACTTTCTGAGATTCCCATGCTTTTATTCTAGAAGTATGACTATCCATATCCCTTGGTCATTACTTAGCACAATGTTCTGAAGCAATGTCAATGAAGTATGCTTTGGAACAGGCAGATCCAATTAAACAAGTCATCGATTATGGCTGTTCTAAAAGAGGATACAACCAAGGCAGAATGTTCTGGAAACACACTCAGTATTTACCAATCACAAGGGCAAATTCATTAAAGATAAGTCATAGAGTCATAGAGACAAACAGCATGGAAACAGACCCTTTGGTCCAACTCGTCCATACCGATCAGATACCCTAAATAAATCTAGTCCCATTTGCTAGCATTTGGCCCATATCCCTCTAAACCCTTCCTATCCATGTACCCATCCAAATGCCTTTTAAATATTGTAATTGTATCAGCCTCCACTAATTCCTCTGGCAGCTTGTTCCACACATGTACTAACCTCAGTGTGACAAAGTTGCCCCATAGGTCCCTTCTAAATCTTTCCCCTCTCACCTCAAACCAATGCCATCTAGTCTTATGACTCCGTCACCCATGGGCTATTCACCCTATCCATGCCCCTCATGACTTGATAAACCTTTATAAGGTCACCCCTCAGCCTCTGATGCTCCAGGGAACATAGCCCCAGCCTATTCAGCCTCTCCCTATAGCTGAAATCCTCCAACACTGGCAACATCCTTGTAAATCTTTTACGAACTCTTTCAAGTTTCCATTATAGGCAGGTATTCTTCTTTGAGGACCCAGAAAAGTACTATCAGGTTATTGATGGGAATGGATGCACCTCGAGGACTGCTCAATCAAATTTGAGGAATCAAATTTGATAATCAATTATTAAATAGCCATCACTAAGCCAAATTAATCAACAAATAAGTTATTGATTTTGTTGGCTCACTCTCCTCACCGTGGGGGAAATAAGTACTTTCTTATCCATACTTCGTTCTGTTCTCTGACTCCACAAACCCTGCTTCACACTTGTCAATGTTATCCCCACCATTATTACAATGGATGGTTCACCCAAGATGCTGCACTCTGATCTTTGTCTCGCTGAGCCTTTGTCTCCAAGCTCTTTGACGATTACTGTGAACAGACCCTGATGAATTAGAACATAGTCATGCTATCCATGATCAACTGGGCTGCTGGAATTCTGGGGTGGCATTGTGGCTCAGTGGTTAGCACTGCTACCTCACAGGCCCAGGGACCTGGGTTCAATTCCCCCCTCTGGTGACTGTCTGTGTGGAGTTTGCACATTCTCTCCCTGTGTCTGTGTGGGTTTCCTCCCACAGTCTAAAGATAAGCAGGCTCGGTGGGTTGGCCATTTGAAATGATGGGATGGGTTTGGGTGGGATGCTGTTTGGAATGTTGGGGTGGTCTTAATGGGCCAAATGGCCAGCTTTCCACACTGTAGGGATTCTATTCCATGAATGTGAAAACTAAGAAGATTGGTCAATCTATAATGAGTCAGCCATCATATCAGAGGTGCAGCTATCATTTCAGAACAGTATCCTCTATAACTCCAGATTATTTAATGTGTGGAGTTGAGATGCATCCACCATTTGCATGCAGTTCTTTTCTTGCCTCCACACTTTCTGACTCCTTGATCCAACACCAAATGCCAGATTTTAACCAAGAAATAATAGACGGGATCTGTAAAACCAATCAGAACATTAAGGGGTCAAATTGGCAAAATGCAATTAAACAAAAATGTCACAAAACTACATGGCAGGAAAGTGGGCTTGGGAATGAAAGTTAGAATCAAGATCAAAATTTAAGATCTAAATGGAAAAACATTGCAGGGGGAGGCTGTCATATTCAAATCCCAGCAGCATTTCTCTCAGTTCTGCACTGAAATATCAGCTAAAATTATCAAAACATAAGAGAATGGAAAATAGCATAGAACAAGGCTACTGTGATGAGGGATCAGTGAGCTAAAGCATTAACTCTGTTTCTCTCTCTATAAATACTTCTGACAATTACCAGCATTTTCAATTTTTGAATCAGGGATTGTGTTGCATTGTGTTTAGGGGTTTTTTAAAATATTTACTCGTGGATCTGGATGTTGCTGCCTGGGACAGCATTTATTACCCATCCCTAGTTATCCTTGCCAAGGTGGTGGTGAGCTGTCTTCTTGAACTGCTGTAATCCACATGCTGTAGGAAGACCCACAATGCCCTTAGGGAGGGATTTCCAGGATTTTGACCCGTCAACACTGAAAGAACAGCAATATTTTTCCAAGTCAGGATAGTGAGTGGCTGGGAGGGGAATATCTGAGGATCTTTGGTGAATTTCTGCAGCACATCTTGTAGATAGTACACACTGCTGCTGCTGAGTGTTAGTGTTGGAGGGAGTGGATGCTTGTGGATGTGGTGCCAATGAAGCAGGGGCTGCTTTGTCCTGGATGGTATCGAGCTTCTTGAGTGTTGTTGGGGCTGCACTCATCCAGGCGAGTGGGGAGTATTCCATCACACTCCTGACTTGTGCCTTGTAGATGGTGGACAGGGTTTGGAGAGTCAGGAGGTGAGTTACTCGCCACAGTATTCCAAGCTTCTGGCCTGGTCTTGTAGCCACTGTGTTTATGTGGCGAGTCCAGTTGAGTTTCTGGTCAATAGTAACCCCCAGGATGTTGTTAGTGGGGGATTCAGTGACGGTAACACCATTGAATGTCAAGGGACAGTGGTTAGTTTGTCTCTTCTTGGTGATGGTCATAGCCTGGCATTTGTGTGGCATGAATGTTACTTGTCACCTGTCAGCTCAAGCCTGGATATTGTCCAGATCCTGTTGCATGTGAACACGGACTGCTTCAGTATCTGAGGAGTCACGGATGGTGCTGAACATTGTGCAATCATCGGCGAACATCCCTACTTCTGACCTTATAGTGGAGGGAAGGTCATTGATGAAGCAGCTGAAGATGGTTGGGCCTAGGGCAGTATCCTGAGTAACTCCTGCAGAGATGTCCTGGAACTGAGATGATTGACCTCCAACAACCACAACCATCTTCCTATGTGTTGGGTATGACTCCAACCAACCGGAGAGTTTGTCCCCTGATACCCATTGATTCCAGTTTTGCTAGGGTTCCTTGATGCCACACTCGGTCGAATGCACCCTTGATATCAAGGGCTGTCACTCTCACCTCACCTCTGGAATTCACCTCTTTTGTCCATGTTTGAACCAAGGCTATAATGAGGTGAGGAGCTGAATGGCCCTGGTGGAACCCAAACTGGGCGTCACTGAGCAGATTACTGCTGAGCAGGTGCTGCTTGATAGCCCTGTTACTGACACCTTCCATCACTTTACTGATGATCGAGAGAAGACTGATGGGGCGGTAATTGGCTGAGTTGGATTTGTCCTGCTTTTTGTGTACAGGACATACTTAGGCAACTTTCCACATTGTCAGGTAGATCCCAGTGTTGTAATTGTACTGGAACAGCTTGGCTAGGGGAGCGGCAAGTTCTGGAGCACAAGTCTACAGTACTGTTGCCGGAATGTTGTTGGTGCCCATAGTGTTTGTAGCATCCGGTGTCACCAGCTGTTTCTTGATATCATGTGGAGTGAATCGAATTAGCTGAACGACTGCTATCTGTGATGCTGGGGACCAACTGGAGGAGGCCGTGATAGATCATCCACTCGCCACTTCTGGTTGAAGATTGCTGCGAATACTTCAGCCTTATCTTTTGCACAGATGTGCTGGGCTCTTCCATCATTGAGGATGGGGATATTTGTGGAGCCTACTCCACCAGTGAGTTGTTTAATTGTCCACCACCATTCACGACTGGATGTGGCAGGACTGCGGAGCTTAGATCTGATCTGTTGGCTGTGGGATCGCTTAGCTCTGTCTATCACTTGCTGCTTTTGCTGTTTGGAGTGCAAGTAGTCCTGTTTCGTAGGTTCACCAGGTTGATACTGCAACTTCAGGTATGCCTGGTGCTGCTCCTGGCATACCCTCCTGCACTCTCCAGTGAACCGGGGTTGATCCCCTGGCTTGATGGTAACGGCTGAGTGGGGGATATGCCGGGCCATGAGGTTACAGATTGTGCTGGAGTACAGTTCAGTTGTTGTTAACGGCCCACAGCGCCTCATGGATGCCCAGTCTTGAGTTGGTATATCTGTGCGAAGTCTATCCCATTTAATACGGTGATAGTGCCACTTGACATGATGGAGGGAGTTCTCAATGTGAATATTTGGGGGTTGAGCTAACCACAGCCGAATAGCTTGAGGTATGTAGAAGAGGTGAGAGATGAGAGGGAGGTGAATAGCATTGGAATATGTGTGTGAGCTGGGTGAGAATCTGGATGTTTGATCTGAGTTCTGAGTACAGAGTGAGCGATGTGGGGGAGGATTGTGAGAGGATGGTGGAATGGTGTGTAGAAACATACAACAACCTTGGCCACCCACTATTATGAGCACTGCTGCTCATCTCCAGGCTCCTCATGCTAATCTTCCTGGTCCCCTTCCCTCAGTTCTTTTAGAGAGCTGTTCCTTGAAAAGCTTTGTCTTGGATGGTGCTCAGTTCTTTGAGTGTTGTTGGGGCTGCACCCATCCAGGCAAGTGGGGAGTATTCCATCACACTCCTGATTGTGCCTTGTAGATGGTGGATGGGCTTTGGAGAGACAGGAGGTGAGTTACTCGCTGCATGATTCCTAGCCTTTGACCTGCTCTTGTAGCCTCTGTAATTATATGGTTGGACAGTGGTGATATGACCACGTATCAGAACCCCAAAGAATTTGTAGATGGCTTAAACTCTTAAGAGCACTGCAGAAAAACTGCAATTTTAAATTCAGCGACAGTCTGGCAAAGCCCTGTTTGAAGCCAGCTGCATGTAAATCATCAGGCAAACTTCTCAAACAGGGAATGGCTTCGCAAGGAGAAATAATAAACGGGCTGTCTACCCTCTCCTCACAGCAGAAAGCTACCTCTTTCAAACATGGCGGTTTTACTCTCCAGGAATACGTAGGAACAGTGGTTAAAAAGCCAATTTCAACTCTACTTGAGTGGATTGGTGGAACTGGACGCTCTTGTATATACCAGCCTGTGTTTGAGCCTAGTGTACTATGAACATCTCAACCACAACCCACCTCCCAATTTACCCTGTGTTGCAGGTAAAGGGAAAAATCCTCTCTCACTTTGAGCTCCGCAATTGAGTTAAAAAGAAGAATCAGGACGAAGGACCTTCAGTTTCATTTTTAAAAGAAATTTTCTATTCATTTTGTGGGATGTGGGTATCGCTGGCTGGCCAGTATTTATTCCCCATCCCTACTTGCTCTTGAGAAGGTGGTGGTGAGCTGCCGCCTTGAACTGCTGCAGTCCGCATGCTGGTTTTTGACCCACAATGCCGTTAGGGAGGGAATTCCAGGATTTTGAGCCCAAGTTAGCCTTCAAAACCAAGACTTTCTAAAATCTAAAAACTATCAATGACAACACAACAGATAGCATCCGTCATAATGGCTGCAACATGACTCCAGCATCTGCAGTTCTCACTATCTCTGACATTCAACTATCTGCTTTTTACAAACAATTCAGAGTAATCTGTACATTCTTTTTTTCAAACTTTTACATTCACCTCTTACTTCCATCAGTGTGCAGTGGGTGTGGGGGATTGTATTATTGTTTAGTAATTAGTAAACTCACTTTTTGTTGATTCAGCAAAGCCTGGCTAACTTTGTTCCTTCTAAAATATGTTTATTTTGGGTCGGGGAGAAAGTTATCCACAAGGCAAGAGATCCTTTATAAATTAATCTTGTTGCAACCGGAGGAGGGAAGGGGGCTGGGGAATAAAGAATGGGAGCCTCCTCACTGAGGGATTTAACAGCTCGAAGCATCCTGTCTGGCAAACCTCATCTAGGGACTGGTCAGAATGTCATTGATGAAGCAGCTGAAGATGGTTGGGCCTAGGACACTGCCCTGAGGAATTTCTGCAGAAATGTCCTGGAGCTGAGATGGCCGACCTCCAACAACCTTTGCACCAGAACCAGTGGAATGTTTTCCCCCGATTCCCATTAATTCTAGTTTTGCTAGGGCTCGTTGATGCCACACTCAGTCAATGTAGCTTTGATGTCAAGGACTGTCACACTCACCTCACCTCACCTCTGAAATTCAGCTGTTTATTCCATAATTGAACCAAGGCTGTAATGAGGTCAGGAGCCACGTGGCCCTGGCAGAACCCAAACTGGGTGTCACTGAGTTGGTGCTTTGTAAATGTTGATAGTACAATAGGTACCAATAACCATAACGCTAGTCTACACAACAGCAGTGACTGAACTTCAATATAGTCCTTTCTGGGGGAAACATTTGAAGACATTCCTGAGGGTTGGTTAGCCCTTGACATTTGAAGATTGGGGGAGTAGCAGAAAGCATAGGGGATTGTCAAAGAATACAGGAGAACATAGATAGACTGGAGAGTTGGGCAGAGAAGTGGCAGATGGAGTTCGATCCGGGCAAGTGTGAGGTGATGCATTTTGGGAGGTCTAATTCTAGAGCAAACTATACTGTAAACGGAAGAGCCTTGGGAAAAGTTGATGAGCAGAGAGATCTGGGAGTTCAGGTCCATTGTACCCTGAAGGTGGCTGCACAGGTGGATAGAGTGGTCAAGAAGGCATATGGTATGCTTGCCTTCATCGGACGGGGTATTGAGTATAAGAGCTGGCAGGTCATGTTAAAATTGTACAAGACTTTGGTTCGGCCGCATTTAGAATACTGTGTACAGTTCTGGTCGCCACATTAACAAAAGGATGTGGAAGCTTTGGAGAGGGTACAGAAAAGGTTTACGAGGATGTTGCCTGGTATGGAAGGTGCTAGCTATGAAGAGAGGTTGAGTAGGTTAGGATTGTTTTCATTAGAAAAAAGGAGATTGAGGGGGGACCTGATTGAGGTCTTCAAAATCATGAAGGGGATAGACAGGGTTGATAGAGATATGCTTTTTCCCAGGGTGAGGGATTCAATAACGAGGGGTCACGCATTCAAGGTGAGAGGAGAAAAGTTTAAGGGGGATACACGCAGAAAGTACTTTACACAGAGGGTGGTAGGCGCCTGGAACGCGTTGCCAGCAGAGGTAGTAGAGGCAGGCACGGTAGATTCATTTAAGGTGCGTCTGGACAGATGCATGAGTAGGTGGGGAGCAGAGGGATACAGATCCTTAGGAATTGGGCGATAGGTTTAGACAGTGGATTTGGATCGGCACAGGCTTGGAGGGCCGAAGGGCCTGTTCCTGGGCTGTAAGTTTTCTTTGTTCTTTGTTCTTTGTTCTTCTATTTATGCTCATCATTCCTGCTTTCCTTTTACCTGCAATGTCAATTCTGATTAGTGCTATGGTACAAGCACCATTACATTTACTGAAGGAGAGGCTGCCTGTTATGTTCCTCAGGGCTAGCGCGGCGATTACTAACCACAGCCTTGTCTGAGTCACAGACTGAGTCATCTGAGAATGACCAAAATAGAAAGGAGAGGCCAACATACCGTAAATTTCATGCTTTAGGCAATTGGAAATTTCACCCATCAGAATGTGCCTTAAAATGTAACTCGGACTTTCATCAACACAAGCCTGCAGTTTACCAATTCTTATAGATGCATTCTGTCACGGCTTGGTACAGCAACTGCTCTGCCCAAGACCATGTGAAACGTGAGAGTTGTGAACACAGCCCAGTCCATCACGGAAGCCAACCTTCCATCCACTGACTTCATCTACACTTCTCACTGCATCAGAAAGGCAGCCAACATCATCAAAGACCCCTCCCACCCAGGTTATAATCTCTTCCCACCTCGTCCATCAGGCAAAAAACACAGAAGTTTAAACACACGCTTTAACAGGTTCAAGAACAGCTTCTTCTCTGCTGTTATTAACCTTCTGGATGGACTGCTCAAATTTCAAATCTAATGTTGATCTTGCTTTCTGTGCATCTTCTCCACAGCCATAACATTGTATTCCTCACTCAGTTTGAACACCCTTTGAACATTGTGAGGCATGATCTGCTTGTACTGCACACAAAACAGATCTTTTCACTGTACCTAGGTACATGTAACAATAATAAATCAAAACAAGACACTGGGGGATAGTAGAAACTGCAGATGCTGGAGAATCTGAGATAACAGTCTGTAGAGCTGGAGGAACACAGCAGGCCAAGCAGCATCAGAGCAGCATGAAAGCTGACGTTTCGGGTCCAACCCTTCTTCGGGAAGGGGGCTCTGAAATAAAGAGAGAGGGACAGGCAATGATAGAAGGTGGATAGAGGAGCAGATAGGTGGAGAGAAGACAGACAAGTTAAGGAGGCGGGGATGGAGCCAATAAAGGTGAGTGTAGGTAGGGAGTTGGGATGGGGGTTGGTCAGTGAGGAGGGAGGAGCGGATAGGTGGAAGAAAAGACGGACAGGTCAAGGAGGCAGGGATGAGATGGGCTGGTCTTGGGATGAGGTCGTGGGTGGGGAGAATTTGAAGCTTGTGAAGTCCACATTGAGACCATTGGGCTGCAGGGTTCCCAAGCGAAATGAGGTGCTGTTCCTCCAGCCTTCGGGTGGCATCATTGTGGCACTGGAGGAGGCCCAGGATGGACATGTTGTCCAAGGAGACGGAGGGGGAGTTGAAACGGTTCGCGACTGGGAGGTGTCATTTGTCACGAGCCGAGCGTAGGTGTTCCACAAAGCGGTCTCCAAGCCTCTGCTTGGTTTCCCCGATGTAGAGGAGGCCACAACGGGAACAGCGGATACAATATACCACATTAGCAGATGTGCAGGTGAACATCTGTTTAATGTGGAAGGTTTTCTTGGGGCCTGGGATAGGGGTGAGGGGAGAGGTGTAGGGGCAGGTGTAGCACTTCCTGCAGTTGCAGGGAAAGGTGCCGGGGGTGGTGGGGCTGGTGGGGAGTATGGAGCAGACAAGGGAGTCATGGAGAGAGTGGTTCCTCCAGAAGGCAGATAAGGGTGGGGAAGGAAGAATGTCTTTGGTAGTGGGGTCTGATTGCAGATGGTGGAAGTGGCAGAGAATGATGCGTTGAATCTGGAGGTTGGTGGGGTGGTATGTGAGGACGAGGGGGATTCTGTTTTTGTTGTTGTTGAGGGGAGGGGGTGTGAGGGACGAGTTGCGGGGAACGTGAGAGATGTAGTCGAGGGCGTTTTCGACCACTGAGGAAGGGAAGTTGCAGTCCTTGAAAAACGAGAACAGGAGTGGAATGCCTCATCCTGGGAGCAGATGCGGTGGAGGCGAAGGAATTGGGAATAGGGGATGGCATTTTTGCAGGAAGGTGGGTGGGAGGAGGTGTATTCTAGGTAGCTGTGGGAGTCGGTGGGCTTGAAATAGATATCAGTTTCGAGGTGGTTACACAAAGATGGAGACAGAGAGGTCCAGGAAGGTGAGAGAGGTATTAGAGATGGTCCAGGTGAACTTCAGGTTGGGGTGGAAGGTGTTGGTGAAGTGGATGAACTGTTTGAGCTCCTCGTGGGAGCACGAGGCGGCACCGATGCAGTCATCAATGTAACGGAGGAAGAGGTGGGGGATGGGGCCAGTGTAGCTACAGAAGAGGGAGGCATAGCTTGGGCCCATGTGGGTACCCATGGCCAGCCCCTTTGTCTGTAGGAAGTGGGAGGAATTGAAGGAGAAGTCGTTAACGGTGAGGACGAGTTCGGTTAGGCGGATAAAGGTATGGGTGGAGGGGTCTGGTCGGGCATGCGGGAGAGGAAGAAGCGGAGGGCCTTTAGGCCATCTGCATGGGGAATGCAAGTGTAAAGGGACTGGACATCCATGGTGAAGATGAGCTGTTGAGGGCCAGGGAATCGGAAGTTTTTGGAGGGGGTGGAGGGCGTGGGTGGTGTTTGTGGAGGGCGTGGAGGGGGTGGGTGGTGTTTTTGGAGGGGGTGGAGGGGGTGGGTGGTGTTTTTGGAGGGGGTGGGGGGCGTGGAGGGGGTGGGTGGTGTTTTTGGAGGGGGTGGGTGGTATATGCTACGTCAGCACCATCCATAGGACAAACACATGCTGCCCCAAGATAACAAGCATGGGGCTGGATGAACACAGCTGGTCAAGCAGCATCATAGGAGCAGGAAAACTCGACGTTTCGGGCCTAAACCCTTCCCAATCTGTGATTCATGAATTCCTGCCTTTGTGACTAACTATCGAATATGTCATCAGCAAAACTAAACCATGGACAAGATCGGTAATCTGTTACATTCCATCAACTCCATTCCGCAGCCACCTTCCCTCACATAACCACAGCCCTTCCACTTCCAACTGTGTCTCCATCTTCTACCACCCCAGCCTGACATATAAGAGTCATAGAGTCATACCACACGGACACAGACCCTTCAGTCCAACCAGTCCATGCCGACCGTAATCCCAAACTAGACAAGTCCCACCTGCCTGTGCTTGGCCTATATCCCTCCAAACCTTTCTTATTCATGAACCTATCCAAATGTCTTTTAAACAGTGTAACTGTACCCACATCCACCACTTCCTCTGGAAGTTCATTCCACACATGAAATACTCTGCGTATAAAAATGTTGCCCCTCATATCTTTTTGAAATCTTTCTCCTCTAACCTTAAAAATATGCTCCATTGTCTCGAAATCCCCCAACCTAAAGAAAGGACACTTGCCATTGACCCTATCCATGCGCCTCATAATTTTATAAACCTCCATAAGGTCACCTCTCAATCTCCTACACTCCGGTGTTCCAACATTATATGAGTGTAGGAATGGAATGGGGCCGATTAACATGGAGCATCATGGAACTGGAGGGAATAGCTGACTTCAAAAGTGACTGTTCGTTGTATTTTCACTGTGAGGTTTCTCACAACCTACTATGTGTGAGAAGGTACAATGTGGACACTGTTTATTCCACACTACCCAGAAGGAAGACGATTTGGAGTTGGACAGTTTACTTGCACAGTTATGGAAGGAAGCAAGGGTGAAGCAATTGGCTGGGTTTAAATCCGGGAATTCCCGGATAGTCAGCTGGAGGTGACCCTGAAGTCATTGGATCTCTCAAGGACTGAAGAGCGCAGAGCTTCTGTTTCTCCTGAACGTTCAGTCTCTGTTCCCCCGTGTGCATTTTATACAGAACACAGCACCCCCTTCTTATTCTGGGCAGCCTCAGTGGGTACCCTTACTGAAGGGAGTCTCCAAACTGATTGAAACACAACATTAGCAAACCAATGGCTTCCACACTGAGAAACCAGGGTGGGTCCTGAGTCTGCAGCTGTACCACTCTCCAGTGCCAGAGTTCCTCAGAGATACGATCAAACAGGCTTGTTAGTTAGTAACTGTCCTGTCCCCTGAGGCTGGTTCCACACTGCATCTTTTTGGAGATTTGGACTTTCGCTGTATTCAGTCCTCATGGCAGCTGCAGGAATCTGACACCAACCTGCCGGAACATTCCCTTGTGGTTTCCTAGCTGCTAAACATTGATGGAGTGGAAGCTCCGGAGGTTGGCTGAGCGCTCCTGATTGATTGGGGTAAATGGACTGCCTCATGGCTGCTGCCAATGTCACCTTGGCCCCAGGAGAAACAGAGACTTGATCACCCCAGGGGACAATTCCATTTGACTCCCTCGGGTTGGTGCGGAGTTTGGTGGTGACTGGGAGTCTCCACTGCTTCCGGCTCGATTCATTCCCATCCCGTGGCTAACCACTCTGCCCTGCCACATTAATGTGGACACTGAAATGGGGCAACCCTGTGCCCGGTACAGGCTGTACACACCATGTGGGAAACACCATGAACAAATCCTGTGTGGTGGGCCTCATTGGAATGGACTCAGTGTTCGATGGAGGAACCCGGTTTTGGTAAGGGCCATTGTTGGGAGGGGCAGGGAGCGGAACCACTGATGCCACCCACTGGCAGCTGACCCCCATACTATTTCTCCCCCCCCCATCCCCCCAACTCCCCCACCGCTTACCAATACTCACCTTTGGCCTGGGGTTTAATGCTGTTTGAACCCCAGCCAGCTGTCATACCTGCAGCAGCCACATTCTCACGGTGGTGCTGCTGTTCAACAGAATTGTTGGCCTCTGATAGGCCAATGGATCTTGGCCAGAGGGGTTTCCCAACCATGGGATCCTTGATCCCAGGGAAAGTTCAGTCATGTGTGTGAATGACATTTCCTTCCCAAATGGGGTTGATGTGGAGCTCCCATTGGTACACCAGAAAGTGGGTGTGATTCCTCTTGCTTCCGTCAATTGTCTGCCCCTATTATCATCACAGGAAGAAGCTGACCTAATTCCTGCAAGGAACTGGACGCAAGAAAGTTGAGGATGATTGTAAAATTTGCTCCTGCTGCTGATGGAAGGTCACCACGTCTTGAGGCATTGAGCTGTCCTCTATAAGGTTACAGAGCTCTGTCATCAACTGACCATCTGTGCTTGTGCAAACACTGCGCCTCCAAAAGCTGAAGGAACTTGAGCCTGTATCGATAGATCCTGTCAGGTAGACAGAATGAGGTGAACCTTGAGCCCCTGCCCTCACTTCTCCATTGACCATACAGCAGGACTGTACTCACAATCCATGGCAATGGGTAATGAATTCTGGCCTTGTCGGTGATAGCCCCATCCCACGGAGGGATAAGGAGCACAGACTGCCTCCCTGAGGGAGCTGAGAATGCAGCTGCAAGCACGGAACCTTTATTGAGGGAGACACCCACCGCCACACACATATACACACATACACTCCGACACAGAACCCCACACACACCCTCCGCACACACACCCACAGCCCCCCCACACACACACCTACACACACACACCCACACACACACACACCTACACACACAGCTACACACACACACCCACCGCTACACACACACAGAGCTCCTCTCTCACACACACATATACACACACACACCTACACACACACTCCCACACATCTATGCACACCTATCTACAAACACACACACACACCCACACACACATACACACCCACACACACACACCTACACATACACACACACAGACACCCATACGCACCCACACCCACCTACACACAGACACACCCACCTACACACACACACTTACACACACATCCCGACACACACATACACATCTACACACACATACGCCTACACACATACGCCTACACACACCCATACACACGCACAGACACACACACATACACAAACACAGACAGACACACTCACAGACAGATATACAAACATACAGATAGATTCAAATGCACACATACACCTATACAGACATGGACATGCACACACACCCCTGCACACACACAGAGACACACATATATGTACATTCACAGCACTCTACACACACACACACCCTACACACACAGACACACACACAGTCACATACACACAGACAGCCACACACTCACCCATACACAAACACAAAAACACACAAACACAGACACATACACACACACCACTACACACACATAGACACACACACGGACACACACGCACAGACATACATATAGAGGCACAAAGACAGACAGACAAACAAACCTATACACACACAGACACAGACTGACACACACACACACATGCACAGACATATATACACAAACATACAGACAGATTCAC
>JAHRHZ010000078.1:3067657-3089869 GCA_024137785.1 Ginglymostoma cirratum
CCTCCCTCGGTAGTATCCCTCCTTCGGCGCTGACCCGCCCTCGGTAGTATCCCTCCGACAGTGCAGTAGTCTCTCTGTGCTTGTGTTAACCTGAATGCCATGCTCCGGTCTCTGTCTTCAGAATGACACAACAGTGTGACTCCTGACTGCAAATTTCCTGTATGGTAAAGCACTGAGGCAGTCAGATGAGAAAGGGCTGTGTTAGTGGAAATTTCAGTTAAATAACAGTACAAGTAGGAAATGAACATTCTGGAGTTCTGTTTTAAGCTACACAGAGCAAGTTGGATTGGTGAGCATTGGAATTTTGCAAGTTTTACTGTTTCTTCCATCTAGCCGGTGGGGTACTATGCATGAGCCAATTTCTCCCTCAAAAAGTTACACGTGTAAACTCCAGGATGTGGTCAGTCTCACACTGGCCTGGTCTCCCTTCTCTACGCTGTTGAAATGAATAGTCTTTGGACCCCTGAGGTGTACCTCAGCAAAAAGCAGCCGAAAGGGCCTGAAACATCAGCTTTCCTGCTCCTATGATGCTGCTTAGCCTGCTGTGTTCATCCAGCCCCACACCTTGTTATCTCTATTGCCATTCGTTAATCTGCAGGAGCAGGAACTCATGTTGGTTTCCCTCTATCACAGCTCACTGGGGAAGTGGGGGGGGAATCGTTTGGTGGTTGGGGGGGTAGGTTGGGGATGAAGGGCATCTGACTGTAAAACCATCCACCAAATCCAAACCAATGGTGGGTGCTGTGAATGTGATCTAGCAGCGTTGTGGGGACTCCATCTAACATAGCAAAAGTCAATGGACAGAAAGAGATGGAACCAAAGCTTTTTACAGGAAGTCATTTGGCCCATTACAACCATGCTGGCTCATTTCTAGAACAATCCAGATCATTTTTGCTTCCATCTTGCTCCATAGCTCTGTATCTGAGATAACAAGGTGTAGAGCTGGATGAACACAGCAGGCCAAGCAGCATCAGTGGAGCAGGAAAGCTGATGTTTTGGGCCTAGACCCTTCTTCAGAAAAGGCCCAAAAGATCAGCCTTCCCGTTCCTCTGATGCTGATTGGCCTGCTGTGTTCATCCAGCTCTACACCTTGTTATCTCAGATTCTCCAGCATCTGCAGTTCCTACTTGCTCTGTATCTGCATTTGTTTCAAATTTTTATGCAATGGTGTCTACTTGTACCATACACTGTGGCATAACGCATCATTCTCCAGTGACTAAAGACATGTTCCCTAACCCCTTTACTCACTCTCTTTGAGACAGTTTGATATCACTGAACCCTTCTCTCTAACTCACCAACTGAAGGAAGTAAGTCTTTCCCCATTCACCCCATCGGAGCTTGGCATGATGGAGAGATGCTTCGTATTTCTGGAAAGGTAGTTTAGATGGGCCTTATGGTCTCCTGGTCTATGCCTGTCTCTGATCTTCATGGATAATGTTAAATTTGACCTGACACCTCACAGCAAGCAGACTGTTCAAATTAAACGAACCTTTGCAATCGTGTGAAACTTGATGAAATTTTGAACAGAGGAGAAATTACGTTATAAAGTTCAGCACTAACCTGTGAAGTGACCCTGATCTTTTGCTCAGTCATTTTTGGCTGTGCCAGGAATTGTAGTGCTTTTGTTTCACAGACAGAGAACTCAAATCTTGATCCATAGGACCTAAGCACAAAATCCAGGCTGATACTCTCATGCAGTAGTGAGAGGGAGCTGCACGGCCAGACATTGACCTAAGGCCCCAAATTGTCCTCTCTGGTGGACACAAAATATCAATTGGCACAATTTCAAAGAAGAGCAGGGGAGTTATTCCTTCTGTTCTAACAGAACGTTACCTCTCAGTCACAAAGTCAAAATCAGATTATCTGGTCCTTATCACATTGCTGTGGCCGTGTAAAATATTGGATTACAAACTGTCAATACAACAATGAGTTTCTTTTTACTCATTAACAGGATGACGGCGCTACTGGCAAGGGCAGCATTTATTGTCCATCTCTAATTGCCCAGAGGCCTGTTCAGAGTCAATCTCATTGCTGTGGATCTGGAGTCACATGTAGGCCAGGCCAGGTAAAGATGGCAGTTTCCTTCCCTGAAGGACATTAGTGAACCAGATGGGTTTTTCCTGTCGATCGATATCAAATTCCAGATTTTTAATTGAACTGAAATTCCACCATCTCCCAAGACAGGATTTGAACCCAGGTCCCCAAAACATTACCTGGGTTTCTGGCTTAATAATTTGACAATAATGTCATTAGGCATGTTCAGATCCAAGCTGGTGGCTGAGTAGAACTTCTCAGCCAGAGCTCATCCACTCTGTCCATTTCATTTCTTTTTTTTTTTCTCTCTTTTCCTCCTTTTTTGTGTTTTTTCCCTTCTTTCTTCTCAGTGATGTCTTGAACTCTTGCCCTCAGCGCGGACTCAGAGCGGTGATGTCTCAGCCTAGCGTGCAATGTTTATTTTTTAATTTTATTTCTTTATTTTCCTAACTTATACTGTGAAGAACTGTAATGTAGAGCTTCTGGCTTTTTTTCTGTATTTCTCTATTTTAGTCCCTAAGATTGGTAACTTGGTAATTTGCTCCTAAAACGTGGCGACATTATACACTTCTCACTGCACTCCTGTACTTGAGTACACATGACAATAAACTTCATTCTAATTCTAATCTCTCGGCCTGGTGTGGCCTCAGCATGGACCTTCGGCCTTGAGATGATTCGAAAGCAGTCTCCCAACCTCGCGAACCTCGAGGTGTAGCTTTGCATGGTCTGGACTCAAGGCCCAGTGTGGTCTGGAGGCTAGGTGCTGGAATGGACTGGGTTGGAAGGACTTTTATTTATTTTCTAATTTATCCCTAAGATGTGTAATGCTGGACTTCTTATTTCTTTATTTTTTTCCCATTTTTTTTCCTAAGAACTTGTACTGAAGTGTCGGTGCCTGGGTACCTTTTTTACCTAAGGTGGTGCCATAAGTGGCGACTTGTAAACTTTTCGCTGTACTCATGTGAGCACATGTGACAACAAAGATCATTCTAAGGCCATCACCTCCTCTCTGAGTGATTGTAGTCATTTGGTAAAACAGGACTTGAGCATCATTGAACACACATGTCATCAAAAGTTTGGCAACAAACCTCTTCTCACCTCTTCTCAAAACGTTATTTTCCTTTCTCTTTGGGATTTCTTGTGAATAGTCCTGATGCACAAAGGATGATAGAAAGCTTTGACAAAATGTGTCAGTAATATTGAGTGACTACAATATAAGAAATCCTTCACTGGCTGTAATGCACTTTGAGACACTGGATCATGAAAGACATTGTATAAAGCTTTCTTTTGCAAGTCTGTGGGATCTTGCTGTACATCAGGTGGCAGCAGGGTTCCCTATCCTATAACAGTGACTGCACTTCGAAGTACTTAATTATCTTTACAGGCTGTGCGTTCGAGCTTGTTGCATTCCATCAGCCTAGATTTTGGCCTCATGTTTCTGTAGTAAGGTTTGAGTCTCTAACCATCTTAACAGGTAGCTGCAACTGCCCTGTGTGCTCCCAAGGGATGATTTCCACAAATTTCAGATCCAGGACATCTCAGGAATTCAGAAGCCTCTCTCAGGGTCCAATTGGATTTGAGTTCCTTGAACAGAAGTCTGCACTCCGATTAGGGAAAGTCCAACATCTGGGGCATGAATGGCTCCATGGTGTGTGAACAGTTTAAACAACATTCTCTGGCTGAGTCAGATCAGAGGCACGTGCTTAATTTAGTGAAAAATATCTTTAAATATTACCTTCACATTTTGGAGTTTCTTGTGAAATTACAGTAGGAGCTGAGAGGAATCCCTGGGAAAAAGCAGGCGATTATTTTCAGCCAAAAAGAGATGATGCAGTGGGTTTGAAGTGAAGGACACTGGAGATGGCTTGATTCAAGCAAAACTTTTATTAATTACTTTATGCAGAAAACCACAGGGAGATAACAGCATTGCACGTTATTTCAGTGTCTCCCAGTTGGAGACTTAAATCATGATTTTTGGGAAAAATACAAATATGGTTATAAGACCTGCAAGTGGACAAGAGAATCAGAGTACTTGCAAAATATTAATTATTTGTTTGACAGTAGTCTGTTCGCTTCTAAATCCTTCCATAGCCCTGCCCCACTGACCCATGCTGTGTAATAGATTACACTGGACAACATATATCCAAGTGTACTTCCACTATAGAGGGGATTTGGGATTCTCTGTTTACAGTTCCATGTCTTGGTGTATCCTGGCCCAAATCTGACTCATTCCAAACTTTGGAGAAGTAGGTTACCAGGAAGTGTTACAGTTTACAAAAAAAAGGAGTTGGGTCTGTGATGGAATCGTTCACAGTTAAACGTGAGAACCAAAGCAAACTCAAGGGGACCTGTCTCCCACCAATGACTGAATTGCATCCATTTGTGCTGTGTAAGCCAGCAACCGGATGATATAGAACAATACAGCGCAGAACAGGTCCTTCGGCCCTCGATATTGCGCCGACCTGTGAACTAATCTAAGCCCACCTCCTACACTATCCCATCATCATCCATATGCTTATCCAAGGACTGTTTAAATGCCCCTAATGTGGCTGAGTTAACTACATTGGCAGGCAGGGCATTCCACGCCCAATATTGTAACATGCAACACAGAGGGTGTTCCAGCGCTGGTTCTGTTTGATCCAATGATGTTCGGTTTGTTTGCTCAACATGTGGTATTTGATGTCTTTATTCTCTTACTAAGTATGCGGGAATTCAAACTTTGTTAACTTCTTAAAAATAAAACGTAATGCTCCCTGACCAGATTGTCAGGATCATCAGGGATCACAACACAAGTTTCTCTGGGGTGGTGGGGTGGGCTGTAATGCAGGTCTATGACAGAGCCATGCCCCACACTCAGGACAATTTAAATACAGGAAAGAAACTGCACTTAACACATTTTACAACACCAGGATGTCTCAAAGCACCTTTGAGTCAATGAAATACTTTTAAAATGTAGCAAAAACAGCAACAATTTGCACACAGTAAGCTCCCACTAACAGCAATGTGATAAAAAAGAACCTGTTGTGTTTAATAAAAATAAACAGATGGTGCAGGACAGACTCAGCAGACCGTGTTTGCATTCTGTCCATTGATGATGTAGAGTATTAGCTGTAAGTGCCGTACAATGAATTTGGACGTGTTAGATGATGTAGGTTGAGGGATAAATAATGACAATGACAGTGAGGAAAATACATCTGCTCTTCTCTGAAATGGTGCCTTGGGATCTTTGACATCAACATGACAGTACGCAGGGTTCCTCACCTCACTTAAAAATTGACACCTGCAAAAAATGCTGCATTCCCTCAGGACCGAACACATCTTAGATTATAAGCTCAAGTCCCTACAGGGAGAGGGGTTTAAGCCACAGCGTTCTGACTGAGTAATGACAGTACCACTCACTGAGCCATGGCTGACTCTTTCTGTTATCACTGGAGAGTTGTAACTGTCCAACTTGAGGTCAACATTTAGGTGAGACAGGTGCTCTTGGAATGTCTCAGTTGTTATTGTCTAGTGGGATCTGGTTGGGATGCCTGAGACCAGGTGGAGCTATGGAACAGAAGTAATCATTAGGGTTAATGCATTAGGGTTTTGTACTTTGAGATGTGAAACCCAGCCTGGAGAAGTGAATAAACTTTGTTGAGCCAGCAATTTACCCTGTGGCTGTTTAATCTCAGTATCAGAACCCTGTGCTCCCCATGAAATCAAACATCTTTGTTCCTAACAAAACACGATGAGAGGCCTCCCTTTCCAGCCTGGCATAGACTGCATTCCACCAGCACTCACACAGTACTTAAGGAACGGAAGCAATTCTGACCTCCATGTCTGTCAGGAAGATCTGCAACTTCTGCTCCTGGGTTGAAGAATGGTACTCAGAGGGTCCATTCTCCCGTTTGGTACATCATTAGTGTAACCCCTTCCCCAATCTGAGCATATCCCTCACCACCAGGAGCAGGCATCAGAGCATGGGGGTTGGCACTCAGATTCTAACTATCGTCCCATGGTGTCACTTGACGCCTCAATCTATGATCAGTGGCCACTCGCTGTTTGAACTGTTTGGGGATACCCTACAGGAAGTGAGAGAGGCACATGGCAGCAACTGAGAGCACGATCCTGCTAGAACTATGGTGCTCTAAACCAGGGCCCCTGAAGCCACCTATAATGTACCTTTCATGATCAAACCCCTCAATGCGGCCTACATATGGGGCTACCCTGGGTTTGGATATTTAAATTAGACAGAGATAATTCCTCAGAGAGAGTAAGAACTGCAGATGCTGGAGTCAGAGATTATGACTCACTCAGAGAGAGTAAGATCTGTTATAACTCACTCAGAGATAGTACGAACTGCAATAACTCGGGTCCTGACCCAAAACATCTACTTTCCTGTTCCCCTGATGCTGCCTGGCCTGCTGAGTTCCTCCAGCTCCACACTGTGTTATATCAGAGATAATTCCTGTTGCTAGCATGTGAGTCAGTCTTAGTGCTGAGAAACTTGTGATCCATTGAGTTTCTATTCAAATGTAGAAAACATTTAACCAATACACAGCAATATACATCAAATGGCAGCAGTTTGTTTAGTAGACTGATACAATTATTTTTTTCCACATTTGAGAGTGATGTTAGCCACAGCAAAACTACTTGTTATAACCAGCACCCCATGCACATTGACTGGTGAGGCTCTGGCTCAGCACACAACCATAGCCTCAGGGTGGGCAAAACAGGGACTGAATTACAAAGGCACAGGCTAATATGGCTGTGTCAGAACCTCACACAACAACTCTCCGGGCACGTTCCAAACATTCACTCACAATGATTATCAGCTCCGAGCATTATTTCCCTCCCTCCATTATGTCCCTAGCGGTTAAGCACATAGAACAATACAGCACAGTACAGGCCCTTCGGCCCACGATGTTGTGCTGACCTATTATCCCACTAAGATCAATAAGGGTAATTCTCCCTAGTTTCTTCCGCCTGTGAAGTTAGACAGGTACAAGGGAAATGCAGGGTTACAGCGACAGCAATGGGCTGAATGGCCTGCTTCCACACTATAGGGATTCTATGATCCTATAGTTCAACAGGCACTGATTCTGCCACACCTACATATGTGAGTGGGCTCTGGTTATTGAACCAATGACAAGGGTGGGATTATTCACAGGGTAAATGCAAACTCATCACTATTGTGGACCCCCAGCTCCTACCTGTATTATCTATAACAGCAACCTTTCCCCAGCTGGCTCCTATCTGATATAAATATACTCTCCAGTTTCACTAACAAGATGGGAAGCCATTAGCTTCACTAACCTCACCCTGCCATTACTCAGTGACCCAGCCTGGCTCCTCATGAGGCGATCCACCTTGTGGTGAACTCCCACAGCTATTTTCACTGGATCATTCCCACAAAAATCAGGAACATCTAGAAGAAAATGATTGTTTCCTTGCAAGATGCACACACTAGTCTGGTTGGCACTCCCATCTCCTCCCAAATTTCCTATTGGCACACTGACCCTTACTCAAAACCTTCACTATTTTTATTTCACTAATTCCTGTCCTCCAATGACATCCAGGTTTTCCAAGAAGAAGGCATTGAATGCCATGGGAAATGAACGCTGACTGATTCATTCAGGCAGTTGTAGGTTTCAGTCCAGAATCTGAGATAATACCAGCTGCGATTTCAGTTCAGTTCAGAAGGAATATGATATGGACAACCTCCTATGGAGATTGTTGCCTGTTCACACACCACTTTTCAAACAAAAGGAGATTTAATGCCCTTTTGTCCTGATTAGAATTCCTCGCCTTTCCAATGCCACCCCCAGGATGAGGTGACTTGGTCGACCCCTCGTTGTTGTCTGTGTGGTTATTCAAAAATAGCCTCTTCAGTTACTCGAGCACGAGACTGCGATGTCATTCGCTGTATGTGAAGCACTTTGCGACATTGGAGAGATTTGAGAAGGCTATATGGAAATGCAAGTTCTTTCTTAATTCTCACTAGTGGAGTGTGGGATGAGTAACAAATTTCTCACGAGGGAGGCGCTGTCAGGAAATGTTTGCCAAACTAAGTTAGGCTGATGCTCTAAGCAATATAAGGACAGGAGAAGGCCATTCTGCCCTTCAAGCCTGTTCAGCCATTCAGCGAGACAATGGCTGATCAATATCTCAACTCCATTACCTGGTTTTTCTCTTTATTACCCAACAACAACATGTAGACCCATCTCTCGAAAGTTTCAAATGGCCCACGGAATCTATAATCTTAAGGTAGATGGGGTCCAGACTCCCACTATTCTTTGAGTGAAAAACTCTTTCGTGATTTCACTCCTAGCTCTAAAGTTTAAATGCTATCCACTTATCCTTGTTTCCTCATCAGTGAAAATAGTCTCTCTCTATTTATCTGATCAGAACTTATTAACATTTTAAATACTCCAACCAGATCCCCTCAATGTTTTCAACCCAGGAGGAATCAAGGTAAGTTTACGCAATAAAAACCGAAAGAACTGCAGATGCTATAAATCAGGAACAAAAAGAGAAGTTGCTGGAAAAGCTCAGTAGTTCTGGCAGTATCTGTGAAGAAAAAGATCAGAGTTAATGCTTCGGGTCCGGTGATCCTTCCTCAGAACCCGAAACGTTAACTCTGATATTTTCCCTCACAGATGCTGCCAGACCTGCTGAGCTTTTCCAGCAACTTCTGTTTTTGTTACAAAGTTTATGCCAATTGGCCTCATAACTTAAGACTCTCAGCTTAAAAACATTGCATACATTTCAGCACCATCCATTTCGATTTGGCAGAGAGGAAATAAGTACAACAAAATCCATCAGTTAATAATTTCACAATGAACACTGTTGAGTAAACCATGGTTCCATTGTTCCTGCACTGTATGGATAACAGCAAAATAAAGTGTGTTCTTTCTGAAGATTCGCACACACGTTGCATTCAGAATGAGCTTTCCTGTCAATATTTCACCCAGGAATATCTATTGGCAGGACTCGTATCCAAACATATTCTTGCTTGTTGGAATGTTTTCACTGCTGATGGTCGCAAGCCAGGTCTCAGTTGCTTTAAATGGCACTCTATCTAATAGACCAGTCCCACTTCTTGTGCATTACAAATCCCTCCTTTTGTTTTGTCTGTGTGGGAAATTTTGGAATGCAAATCAGTCTACCCTCTCAGCTCACTATCTACCTCTGCCCCCAGCTCATGTTCAGAGTTCTACGTCACATTGAAGGCCAGGAAAGTTCCTGGTGGTGCCATGTCATGGCCTGGAGGAGCTGGCTGACTCCACTGGTGACTGCTTGTCGGGTTGTTGTGTTCACTGATATGTAAGGCCTCAGTGGAGCCAGCCTCTGTGTGGGCCACTTGTACCACATGCACTTTATTGACGACTGTTTTCCTCAGGAGGCAGTTGAAGACTTTCTTGAAGCCCTTGCGGAAGTGTTTGGAGACCAGAGCATAGACGATGGGGTTGAGGCAGGAGTTGGCATAGGACATGCAGTGTGACAGGAGCCTGAAGACATAGGTGGCCTGGTTGAGTGGGAAGTGGCCGAACCAGAAACACAAGATAACCAGGTGATGAGGCAGCCAGCAGAGACAGAACAGGACAGCCACGATAATGATCATCTTCGTTACCTTGCACTTGGCTTTCTTGGACTCAGACATGTCTTTGATGGGATCCACGGCAGTCCAAAGATACCTGATGGTCCTGGTATAGGCCAGACTCAGGATCAACACCGGGATGATGTACCCAAAGATGAAGGTGGAAATGTCCATGATCTTGCGCCTGTAGTCATCCCAGACTGGGAAGCAGAGGGTCAGATCTCTGTAGTGGATCAGCTGGTAATAGCTGAGGTAAGGGCCAGCAAAGACGAGCGAGATTCCCCAGATGATGCAGATGGTGGTCAGGGCATTTCGAGGAGTCCGCAGCTCCCGGGATCGCAGTGGGTAGCGAATCGCCAGGTACCTGCAAGACACAGCAAGTCAGAAACCATGAGATTAATCATTTTACACACGAGACCAGGGAGACAGATTGAGGAAATTACATTATCCACAAGAGGATAATAGTGAATCAGCAAGATGTCCCACAAAATATAGTTCACCCTCTTAAAGCCAAGACAGTCTTCCAAATATCCAGGTAATTGTGTTATTTACATTCCTGATAATGGACTGTGCACAAGATCACAAACCAGCAGGGTATCTGGGCAAGGGCAGACATGAACCAGGTCCTTGTAGAGTCTCAGTTTATCCAGATCACTGCATTCTCCCATCAGTCTTCTGCAGTCACCCTTGCCAATCTCCTTTGTTTCCTTAGGAATGTCCTCATCTTCAAGACATGTGCCCCAGACTCAATAAAGTTCTCCGATAGTGCATCCTACTCCCATTCTGGATCTAGATCTATGGCTGGAGTTTAACACTCATTCAATCATCCTCCCATTCCTTGCAATCTTTTCCAAACCCACTTTGCCTTTTCTGCCCTGGGGATAGCATTTTCGGGAATGGGAGTGGGGTAGTCTGTATCACATTGTGATGTTTGTGAAATCCTGTTAATCCAAACTGATACAGACAATAAGAACGGTGGGGGCATAACCAGTGGAAGTCCCCACCTCCCCCACATTCCCTGCCCACACCCAAAGTGAAGATTACTGCTGGTTCTAAAGTAGTAGGGTAACTACAGCCCATAGTCTCTTGGGGTTCTGGGATGGTGACCCCTTCCTAACACCTGGTAAAAGCTGAGAATCTCCAAGAGCTCTCTTCAAATCTGCATTTGGAAACACTTGAAACCATCATTGAATGTTTACCAGAGCCCAGCCCTATCCTAACAATATTGGCCTCTCCCCCAAATCCAGGAGCTCTAGCAGGGTCAGCAGTAGATGCTATCCCTGTGCCTGGTCCCTCCACCGTCTCTATCAGAACTGCATCCCCAGGGCCTGTCTACATCCATAAACCTGATGTCTTTCTTAGGATCTCCTCAGGAAACCTCCCAGGTTGTAGAAACTCCATTTAAAAACCAATGAGGATTGGGATTGACAGTGAAATTGAGATACTGGGATTGGGATTGAGTCTGAGATTGGCATTGGAATTGACAATGAGACTGAAACACTGCGATTGGGATTGACAATGAAATTGAGATACTAGGATTGGGATTAGGATTGAGACTGAGATTGGGATTGATGGTGAAATTGAGATACTGGGATCGGGATTGAGTCTGAGGTTGGCATTGGAATTGACAATGAGACTGAAACTCTGGGATTGGGATTGGGATTGACCATGAATTTGAGACAATGGGATTGGGATTGACAGTGAAATTGACACACTAGGATTGGGATTAGGATTGAGACTGAGATTGGGATTGATGGTGAAATTGAGATACTGGGATCAGGATTGAGTCTGAGGTTGGCATTGGAATTGACAATGAGACTGAAACTCTGGGATTGGGATTGGGATTGACCATGAATATGAGACAATGGGATTGGGATTGACAGTGAAATTGACACACTAGGATTGGGATTGGGATTGAGACTGAAATTGGGATTGATGGTGAAATTGAGATACTGGGATTAGGATTGAGTCTGAGGTTGGGATTGGAATTGACAATGAGACTGAGGCACTGGGATTGGAATTGAGAATGAGATTGGGATTGACAGTGAGACTGAGACACTGGGGTTTTGGGATTGAGTCTGAAATTGGGATTGACAGAGAAACTGAGACACTGGGAGTGGGACTGAGATTGAAATTGACAGAGAAACTCAGACACTGGGATTAGGATTGGGATTGAGACTGAGACAGGGATGACCAGAAAGGACACTGGGAATGGGTACAATTCTACATTGGAGATTTTGGGAAATGATGGAGCTTTCACATAGCTGCAGCTTACAATGTGTCACATGAAGAAAGAGACTCGGTGTACATCTGTAAACATTTGAACTTTCACATTTTGATTCATTTCATACTGATGGTGTACACAGGGTGGATTAGAGGATGTTAATTGGTTTATCTAGAACTGAAACTGGTTCACAACAGTTCATACACATGGGAGTTACAGAATGTGATGCTTAAACTACATGTCACATGAGAAAAGAATCTTTGTATCAGTGCTTCCGCAGGAGAGATTCAAATGACAGAATTAAAAGCCATGGAATACAGAGTGGATTGATCTGTTATTGAAACACTTGTCACCTCATTTCAGTAAGGCTTTTGATAAGGATTCCCCTTTGCAGGTTGCTCTGGAAGGTTTAGATCGCATGGAATCCAAGGAGAGCTGGCAAATTAGATACACAAATTGACTTGATGGTAGGAAGCAGAGAGTAATAGTGGAAGGATGGTTGTCAGACTGGAGGCCTGTGACTAGAGGTGTGCCTCAGGGGTTGGTGCTGGACCCATTGCTGTTTGTTATCTATATCAATGGTTTGGATGAGAATGTACAAGTAAGTTTGCGGGTGACACTAAAATTGGTGATTTTGTAGACAGTGAAGAAGATTATCAGAAAATTGCAGCAGGATCTTGATCAGCTGGGGAATTGGGCTGAGAAGTGGCAAATGGAGTTTAATATAGGTAAGTGTGAGGTGTTGCATTTTGGAAAGTCAAATCCAGCTAGGAGTTTCACGGTAAATGGTAGGACCTTAAGGAGTGTAGTGGAACAGAGGTACCTTGGAGATCAGGTGCACGGCTCTCTGAAAGTGGAGTCACAGGTAGACAGGGCAGTGAAGAAGGCATTTGGCACACTAGCCTTCATCAGTCAGGGTACTGAGTATAGAGATTGGGAAGTTAAGCTGCAGTTGTACAGGACATTGGTGAGACCGCACTTAGAGTGTTGTGTTCAGCTTTGGTCATCTTGCAATAGGAAGGATGTTATTAAACTGGAAACAGTGCAGAAGAAATTTATAAGAATATTGCCATGAATCAAGGGACTGAGTTATAGGGAGAGGTTGGACAAGCTAGGACTTTTTTTTTAAAAGTGTAGGAGACTGAGCGGGGATCTTACAGAAGTGTATAAGAACATGAGAGGCATGGATAGGGTGAATGTACTCAGTCTTTTTCCAGAGATGGGGAATCAAGGACTAGAGGGCATCTGTTTAAGGTAAGAGGGGAAAGAATACATGGGGGCCTGAGGGACAACTTTTTTACACAGACAGTGGCACACATAGAGAATGAGCTGCCAGCAGAAGTGGTTGAGGTGGGTACATTAACAACATCTAAAAAGTGTTTGGACAAATACATGGATAGGAAAGGTTTAGAAGGATGTGGGCCGAGTGCAGGGAAATGGGGCTAGTGTGGATGGACATTTTGGTCAGTATGGACCAGTTTGGGCTGAGGGTCTGTCTCCGGGCTGTAGGACTCTATGACACTATGACCTTTAGTCAGACATCTATTCTGAAGGTGGAACAAAAACAAAGTTGCTGGAAAAGCTCAGCAGGTCTGGCAGCATCTGCGGAGGAGAAAACAGAGTTAACGTTTCGGGTCCGGTGACCCTTCCTCAGAACCCTTCCTCTGAGGAAGGGTCACTGGACCCAAAACGCTAACTCCGTTTTCTCCTCCACAGATGCTGCCAGACCTGCTGAGCTTTTCCAGCAACTTTGTTTTTGTTCCTGATTTACAGCATCCGCAGTTCTTTTGGTTTTTACTCTGAAAGTGGAATAGGTTACTTACTTCATTTTTGGCATCAGATCCTGGGACATGGCTTGCTTATAAACCAGGTCCTTATTTATGAACTGAATTAGGATTTGTAAATGAGTCCTCACAGGACAGGAGGGCAGCATCCAGGAGGTGAATTTAGCAGCGTAAACATGGCGAGCCAGTATCTCCTCATATCCGATCAGGAATCAAACACAATTTGGAAAACCAGCCTGCTTGGAATCAGTGGCCTGGACCGTGTTCGAGTACTCAGCAGAAAACATAGACAGGTACACCATCACTGTCACGGACTTCTTTAGCAAATGTGTGGAGGACTGTGTGCCAAAGAAGTCAATCCAAGTGTTCCCCAACTGTAAACCTTGGATGAACCAGGAAATCCACTCCCTACTGAAGACCAGATGTGCAGCATTCCAGTCAGGTGACCCGGACCTATACAGGAAATCCAGATATGACCTCCGCAAAGCCATCACAGATACTAAGAGGCAGTACTGGACCAGGTTAGAGGCCCAAACCAACCATACAGACTCCTGTTCCCAAGGCAAGGCCTAAACAACACTATGGGATTCAAAAGAAGCAGAGCAGGATCATGCCTGCCTGACAGGTCCAGACACACCTGTTCCTCTCTGTCACCGCTTCAGACATCACAGAACATAGGACATAGAACAGTACAGCATAGTACAGGCCCTTCGGCCCACAATGTTGTGTCAGATCAGTCTTCCTGGGAGTCAACTCAAGGAAAGCGAATGGCCTGGACAGAGTACCCGGCCATGCACTTAGCCTGTGTGTAGACCAGCTAGCAGAGGTATTCACTGACATCTTTAACTTCTCCTTACTACAAACCATAGTCCCTACTTGCTTCAAGAAGACCACCATCATCCCCGTACCTAAGAAAGCACATGCAATGTGCCTTAATGACTACCGCCCGTGGGCTCTGACCTCAGTAATCATGAAGTGCTTCGAGAGGCTGGTCATGGCCCACACCAACTCCAGTCTCCCAGCCTACCTTGATCCCCTACAGTTTGCTTACCGACGTAATATGAACACAGTGGATGCCATTTCCCTAGCCTTACACTAATCCCTAGCCTTACACCACTCCCTATCCAATCCATAGGGAGTGGATTTCCTGGTTCATCCAAGGTTTACGGTTGGGGAACACTTGGATTGACTTCTTTGGCACGCAGTCCTCCACACATTTGCTTGATGATAACAAGGACATCAGATTCCTGCTCAATGATTACAGCTCCGTCTTCAACACCATTATCCCTTCCAGACTGATCTCAAAACTCTGAGACTTTGGTCTTGGCTCTGGCTCTGCCTTCTACAAATGGATGCTCAGCTTCCTGACCTACAGATAACAATCAGTGAGGATAGGTAACTGCACTTCCTCTACAATATTACTCGACACTGGAGCCCCCCAAGGATGCTTCCTCAGCCCCCTACTGTACTCCCTGTACACCCACAGCTGTGTTGCCAAATTCCAAATGAAAGCCATCCACAAGTTCGCTGATGACACCACCACAGTAGGACAGATATCTAACAACGACAAGTCAGTATACAGAAAGGAGATAGAGTACTTGGTGTCGTGGTTCAATGATAACCTCTCTCTCAATGTCAGCAAAACAAAAGAACTGATACTTGACTTCAGAAAGAAAGGAGGAGAACCCACTCCATCTATATCAATGGAACTGAGGTTGAGAGGGTAGAGAGCGTCAAGTTCATTGGAGTGACGATAACCGACAACCTGTACCAGACTTCCCTGGATTTAGCAGGTAATATTGAAGGGAAAGAGCTCCCCATTCATAGAGACATAGGTAAACTTACAGCACAAAAGGCAACTATTTTACACTTTGTGTTCTTGCCGCTGTAAGAGACCTCTCTGCTCTAATCCCAATTTCTAATTCTTGGTTTGTAGCCCTGCAATGTACAATAATTGTGTAAATTAGGGTGAAATTTCTTCTTAGTTCTTAGGGACCTGAAGGGATCAAAGGTTATGGAGGAGAAAGCGGGAACAGGGTATTATGTTGGGGTGATCAGCCATGGTCATACTGAATGGTGGAGCTGACTCGAAGGGCCGAATGGCCTACATCTGCTCCTATGTTCTGTGTTTTTACAGATGGGGAGCTCTCTTTGGACTTGAGTAAATATAAAGACACTTTTCATCAGTACACATGAGGTATTCCATGACCAGTAAGCACCACAGGGGATGATGTGCATACTTGTCAAAGGTTTAACAATACTAGGACCCTGGAAAGCATTAAGGATCAGAGGGACCTTGGGGCTCATGCCCATTGGTCCCTTAATGTGATGGGTCAGGTCGATATGAAGGCAAATAGTATACCTGCCTTTACTAGCTGAGGCACAGAGATTAAGAGGAGGGAGGTTATGCTGGAACTGTATAAAAAGTTGGTTAGGCCACAGTTAGAGTATTGTGAGCAGTTCTGGAATCCACATTATAGGAGGGATCTGATAGCACTGGGGAGGGTGCAGTGGAGATTTACCAGGATGTTGCCTGGTCTGGAGAGTTTCAGTTATGAAGAGAGATTGGGCAGACTGGGGTTGTTTTCCTTAGAGGTGAGAAGATTGAGAGGGGACATGATTGAGATGGGTCATATTATGAGGGGCATAGAGAGGGGAACAGGAGGAGACATTTCCCTTTGATGGAGGGATGAATGACCAGGGGCATAGATTTCTGGAGAGGGTCGGAGATTTAAAAGGGATGTGAGTAAAAACTTTCACCCGAGAATGGTGGGAATGTGGAATTCACTGCCTGTAAGGGTGGTAGAGGCAGAAACCCTCAAAACTTTTAAGAAGTATTTAAATGGTACATTTGCATTGCATAAGGGCTATGGACCAAGTGCTGGAAAATTGGATTAGAAATAGTGTTTTTTGACTCAATGGGTCGAAGGACTGTAGACCTCTAATGACTCTATAACTCTGTAACCTCTGCTCCAACCTAAACTTTAATTCAATTTGAGAAGTTTCCATTGAAGTTAGGAGGCTGTCATCAAGTTAATTTAGGCTGTTAGTTTTATTGGTATATTCAAAAGAGTGCAAAGCTACAAATTCCACTGATATCATTGAGGCTCCCTACAAATAATGGGCACCACAGAGTTGGGTTTCATTGTTACTGTCCCAAAATAATACTTTAATTTCATTTGATAGGTTTCCATTCACATTTTTTTTTGCATGCCAGTAAATTATTTCTCTTTAAAGAGTTTGATCATTAGTTTTTTTTCATTTGCTTATGTTTCTTCCCAGAAAAAAAACTACTGGATGCCACAGTGACTGGAATGAATGGTCAAATCTGGGAATGTTATTTAGTTTAAGATGTGAAATGTGGACATGGGTCACATCCAAACCGATGTTGCCCTCACACTGTCATTTCTGAACAAAAGTAAAAACCAGAGGCAAAGTTTTTGAGAGTTGGAAGCTCATCTGTTGAATACCGAGGATGGTTTGACTTTTCCAGTAGGTTTCACAGATGAAATTTACTAGAAAGATGATTTATTGGATGCCTTTTAGGCACGGTCAGGTAGATTTTGAAAGAAGGACGGTAATTCCATTAGTAGACTGTATGAGAGATTATAGACATTCAATCTGGAACTTCAGTTCTGACATTTAAATCGCTGGGCTGTGACAATGGACAGGCTCCTGGTCTGAACTGGGGTTTGGACTTCAGAAAGATATTCCCTTCTGGAGAAGATCACTTTTGCCTTAACAATAAAAAAAAAATCCTTGGGAAGCAATCATTCCCAGCAGGATTGGTGGAACAAATGGAACATTCCCACAAAGACTGGGGAATGACTGCAACATTTCTTGGTTATCCAGAAACTGGACACAAAGCAAATCTTTCAGACAAAGGGAATGAGGTTGTAAACACGTTTTTTTAACAGGTATGGAAAGTGTTGTATTTGGGTTAGGATATCAATCACCGGCAGCTTGCAGCCAGAATATTTATCTGCCTCCAACTGAGTCTTAATGAGAAGAGGCTGCAGTTTATTACATATTGGCAATCAGGTATGTCACATTAGTATGATAGGCGATATTACTAAGATTATGAGGGGACCTGCGGATGTAGGTCTTCCGTTTTTGTGTCCCCATTTTCCACCACTAATTATAAATCCCTGCTGGGCTAGAGGAAAACATTAAATTTAACTCAGAGGCATGTTTCCTTCCTCATTGAACCTCTAATTAAGCCTGCTCCGACAGATTCTCATTTCCTGACGATCTGTAACTGCCAGCTACGAACTGTTTCTGGCTCACACGTGTCTGCTCTTCTCTTACCAGGTTTGAAGTAAAAGACTTCTTTCAGGAAGTGCTACATGTCCCATGTTATGCTCCAAAGAGTCACACTGCTGAGCTGCTGCAACTGCTGACTGGGTGCATGAGTATTTCTTAAAACTGTAAACTCTTTAAAGCTGTAAATAGACATTTATTCTGGGTTCAGTTTGATGCAGTTAAATTGAATTCTAATCCCACCCTTGCCACTGTGTTATATTTGGTTTTGGGATGTCACTTGCAGTTTGAGGAGTTTGCTGCCACCAACTGAGACTTAATGAGAAGAGATTCTTAACTTAAACAAGTCTTTGATTATGACATGGTAATGAACTAATAGAAACCACATTACTAAGTTAGACAGCATTACTAAAACTGTGAGGACACCTGTGGATATAAATGTTCACTCCAGAAGATCTAAAGGTGTTCTGTCTTATCCTCATCTAAGCTTGTGTGACATCACTTGATTGAGCAGAACTCAATGCAGTCTCAGCGCAATAGACAAACATCTCCAGCTCCTTCCAAATTCTTTACAAATTGCACAGTGATATTTTGAGCTCTTTAGGTGAGGGGATGGTTGTGTTGTCAAAAGGAGCCATTACAGCCAGCCAGAGACAGCATATAGGTTTCCCAGAATGACTGGAACACAGCCAACTGTGGAATAAACACATGTAAACTATACTCAGATGACAACATCACTGACAACATCTCATATCCCAAATGCAACAAGTCCCTTCAATTGTTATCCAAGCTATACTCAGCCAGATCTGTGGAAACTACTGCCAGAATGTCTGTAAACTATACCAATCTGATATGGTTGCAATGAAAACATACCCTGCTAAAAACAGGAACGAGAGGAAGCCTTCCAGCTCCTCAAACCTGTTCCACCATTCAATGTACTTCAAGCCCCACTCTTCCAGGAGTCATCACAATGTGAAAAGATTTGGTCAAAGTCCTTGGTTTACCTAACTGACAAACTCAGGTTCAAAGGAAATACTCACCAGGTTTCTGTAGTTATCATGGTAACTACAAACAAATCATCTTTGGCTAACTGCAACTAGAGAACCTAAATTGCTAACATATAAATCTACGACTTAAACCCCAGCCCTTCTTAAATTTCCCACTTCACAAATAAACAGACAAACAAAAACAGACAAGATGTGGATATTAAAGGTGGAAAAAGAGAAAAGTAAATCAGGGAAGCCCAGTTCAATCGCACCAGTCTGGACTATAGGATTCCATGAGTTGCTTTCTTTCCCTTCCTTCCAATTCATTTCTAGTGCAAGCAGTAGGTTTCCTTTTTAGTCCACAATTGAAAATTAAAATAAATAAAAGATGTGGTCTCTGTATGATAAAAGCATGACTTTGAATCTTTCAATCTTCCAATAGGCATTTCATTGCTTTGGTATTCAACATAAGCTGAGGAAACAGCACTTTACAGAACAATGCAATGATTAGACAATGATCTTCATCCAAAGGAACCCCAGACTATCAGCATTCTCCGCCTGCTTTTATAAGAGTCCCACAGTTAAGTGAATTTAGTCAGACTCTACCCCAGTTCCAGTGGGGAGAAAAAAAATACCCTCAATGTTGCACCAAATTTGAAACCACAGATTCCCTACACTGTAAAAGCAGGCCATTCAGCCTATCAAGAATGCACCAATCCTCTGAACAGCATTCCTACCAGACCCAGCCCTCTACCCTATCCCTGTAACCCTTCATTTTCCATGGCTAATCCAACTAGACTGCACATCTCTGGACACTATGGGGCATTTAGCATGGCCAATCCACCTAACCTGCACATCTATGGACTGTGAGAGGAAACCGAAGCTCCCAGAGGAAACCCACGCAGACCCTGGGAGAATGCGCATAATCCAAACAGACAGTCACCTGAGGGCAGAATCGAACACACTGTGAGGCAGCAGTGCTAAGTTCCAGTGGCTAGTTTCAAAATAACAGTGGAGGAATTCTCCTGAGCCAAAGCTTGTCCACTCCAACTCCTTTCCATTTAATTTTTTTCCTCTTTCCTTGTTTATTTTCCCTATCTTTTATTTTCCTTACTTACCTCTTGAGCTTGGGTGGATTTGGCAGCAGACCTCACGGACGTTGAGTGAGCCCAGCACGGAGGACATAGACCCAGCGCAGAGGACAGTAGGTCCAGCACGAAGGAGAGTAGGGTCACCATGAAAGAGAGTAGGCCCAGCACAGGGGAGAGTAGGGCCAGCACGGGGGAGAGCCCAGCACAGACCTTGAGCGAGTCCAGTGCAAAGGAGAGTAGGCCCAGCATGGACCTTGAGCGAGCCCAGTGCAAAGGAGAGTAGGCCCAGCACAGGGGAGAGTAGGCCCAGCGCAATGGAGACTAGGCCCAGCATGGAGGAGAGTAGGCCCAGCACAGACCTTGAGTGAGCCCAGCACAGAGAAGAGTAGGCCCAGCACGGACCTTGAGCGAGGCCAGTGCAGAGGAGAGTAGGCCCAGCACAGACCTTGAGCAAGCTCAGTGCTGAATACAGTAGGCCCAGCGCAGAGGAGAGTAGGCCCAGTGCAAGGGAGTGTAGGCCCAGCACAGACATTGAGCGGTGATGGAGCGTAGCAGCAGCTGGGACCCAGTGCGAGCTCCGATGGCGGCCGGCGGCAAAGGATAGCTGCAACAGTGGTCAGTGGCAGTCAGTGTTGAGGCGGTGATGGTGAGGAATGGCGACAGTGCTGGCCAGCGGCAATACAGTGGTCAGGGCTGAAACCTTGTGAGCAGCGGCAAAGCCTGGCGTGCCCGGGTGGGTCTTAGCCCAGCGCGGGGAGAGTGAGCACTTGTGGAAATGCCCAACTTGGAGTATCTACAGGCCCATGGCTCAAGAAAGGATTATAATGTTTGACATTTTAACTTCATTTCTCTGTTTTTCAACTTTTATGCTAAGAAGACTGTGCTGAACTTTTCAACTTATTTCTTAATTTTACTGTTTCTGTAACTAAGTTTTTTGTACCTAGGTACTTTGTACATATGATGATGCCGTCTGTGGTGACATTGTACACTTTTCACTGTACTCCTGTACTTGGGTACACTTGACAATAAAGCTTGAATCTAAACCTAACTCTAACCACTGACCGCCACACCCCCACTGCATTCCGCCCCTCTCTGCTTCTCCAATTCTGGCTGCACATGTATCCTGGATTTTCCAGGTGGGTATTCCTTCAGTTGTTCCACTATTCCAACCCTAAGTACTTTTCCTCTCCATTTCCTCCTCAAGACACTCCTTACGACCTAACAAGGTGTGGAGCTGGATGAACACAGCAGGCCAAGCAGCATCAGAGGAGCAGGAAGGCTGACGTTTCAGACCTAGATCCTTCATCAGAAATGGGGGTGGGGAAGAGGGTTCTGAAATAAATAGGGAGAGAGGGGGAGGCGGATAGAGGATGGATAGAGGAGAGGATAGGTGGAGAGGAGGCAGACAAGTCAAAGAGGCGGGCCCCCGCATCTGCAGTTCCTATTATCTCTGATACTCCTTACGACCTGCCCTTTTTTGAACAGGGTCACCAGTCCAAATAGTTCCCTTTGGGTTTCAGCATCAGAGTTAATTTGATACGATTCCTATGAAGCGCCTGAGGAAATGTTACTGTTACAGTCACAGATTTCTGTTATTGCCGAATTTTAACCAGATCACAAGTGTCAGTGATACTGCATGTAATCTTAGGGGAGCAGTGGTAATGTCACCGGATTAGAAATCCAAAATCCCAGGCCAATGATCTGGGGATATGGCTTCAAATAGCAGGTGGTGAAATTTGAATTCAATCAAAAAAGATATATCTGGAATGAAAGAACCTAATCTACCAATGATGTCAATTGTTGTAAAACCCCATCTAGCTTGCTAATGCCCTTTAGTGAAGACCTTACCTGGTTTAGCCTACATGTGATTCCAGCCAATTCTTTTGACGCAGTCTGCTTGGACTTCAGTAGGGCTCTTAATAAGGTTCCACACAGGAGACTAACAGTAACGGTACAAGCTGATGGAATCCATGATAATTTAGAAAACTGGATCCACTACTGGCTGAGTGGCAGGCAGCAGAGAATGATGGTTGAGGGGTATTTTTCCAACTGGAAGTCTGTGCCCAGTGCGGTCCCACAGGGGTTAGTGTTGGGCCCTTGCTGCTTGTAGTTTATCTAAATGACTCAGACTTCAATGAAGGACAGAGATAGTAGGAACTGCAGATGCTGGAGAATCTGAGATAACAAGATGTAGAGCTGGATGAACACAGCAGGCCAAGCAGCATCAGAGGAGCAGGAAGGCTGATGTTTC
>JAHRHZ010000078.1:3109438-3195803 GCA_024137785.1 Ginglymostoma cirratum
AGGGGGATAGTGAGTGACAGAGAGGAGGATAGTGAGTGACAGAGAGGCGAACGTGAATGACAGAGAGAGGGTTAGTGAGTGACAGAGAGGGGACGAGTGAGTAACAGAGAGGGGAATATGAGTGTAATGGCAAAGGGATTGGCAAGCAGACCAGTGGGACGATGGCAAACAGGTGCTGAGGAGGATGCTGGAGATGGGGTGGTGAGGACATCTTGGAGTGGGCCAATGAGGAAAATATCCAGGGCAGCGGTAGGATCTGGTCAGCAGGTGAAAGGGAGAATTGCATGGCAAGTAGGAAGCAGGAGCAATAGCTGCACCACAATGTCAATGGCTGCAACCGGCTGGTGCAGCATAGTGTCAGCAGGTACATGTAACATGTATTTAGGTGTTTGTACATAATACAGTTGCTAATATTTTATACACAGCTTATACTTCACATAATGTGGGCAGAGTATTTAATATAATTTCATTAAATTGGTTTATTGTGGGTGTTTAATGACAATAACAGCGCACTTTGAACAAGATGTTAACCCTATAAATAAATATGATGGGCAGCCAAATGTTCTTCAAGAATGTTGCCTGGTACTGATGGAAGAAATGCAATTTTTGGTGATTGTTTTGGATCCATTTAAAACAGACAACTTCAAAAAAGTGTTGAAGATCAGACTTGATGAGTTGAAAATAATAAAATTACAGAACACCGATGGGGTTGTAGGTGGAGTGTTCGGAGAAGTAATTGCTAAGCATGACAGTCAGATGTCAAGGCAGAAAGGGATACTGGTGCTGCTGGCAGCATGGACTTTGCTGAGGCCACCATCCCAGAAGGGAGGTTAATTTCATGTGTCAGGGAGAAGACAGGATGAGGTATTTTTTTGTGAACGGAAAACATTTTGGGAACAGAACTTTTGGAAGTGTAGATAAAGGCAAATGGTGTTCAGAGCGAAATTATGGATTTACTTACATCTAGCTTTAATTGGAGGTAAAGAATCAAGTAGTCCTCTTAACACTGATTTACAACTCCTGTCCATTTGACTTTACCTGACCAGGGCTATATCACTTTCCCCTGCCCCTCGTCCCCAGTACTCCTGTTAACTTGGTCAGATTTGATCAGTGGTATTTGACTTAGAATCATACACAACACAGACAGACTCTTCGGTCCAACTCATCCAGGCTGACCCAGTTTACCAAACTAAACTAGTCCCATATCCTTCTAAACCTTTCCTATTCATGTACCTGTCCAAATAACTTTTAAGTGTTGTAACTGTACCTGCACCTACCACTTCCTCTGGCGGTTCATTCCAGATATGAACCACCCTCTGTGTAAAAAGGTTGCTCCTCAGGTCCTTCAGAAATCTTTCTCCTCTCACCTTAAAATTACGCCCTCTAGTTTTGAACCCCTCCTGGTGTAAGGAAAAAATCCTTGCTATTCATCTTATCTGAGCCCTTCTATAAGGTCACCCAACATACTGATATGTGTTCTAATGAGGGAAGTCTTGATATTCTGGTTTTCCTCTAAGGAACTTGTTGTAAGATGTGTATGTAGGCATTACTAATTGTTTGGTTCAATTGCTGTTTTTCACTCCTACTAATTCTCAAGAAATGTCACACTATCCTGAAAAAGTTACATTAATGGGACAAAGCTGGATAGTTTCTTTTTATATATGTACCTTAATAACCTCACACCTAAAATAGTAACTTCTAGTTTCAAAGGACTAAAAGATGCTTTGTATTGGCCCATCCTGTGATGTTTTGGTGTTTTTGTCAATATATTGAAGGAAGAAGCTTTGGGTATCCTAAATTGCACTAAGGTAGACAAATATGCAGGGCCAGATGGGATCTATCCCAGGTTACTGTGAGACGCAAGAGAAGAAATAGTTGGGGCATTAGCAGATATCTTCACATCCTCTTTGACCACAAGCGAAGTTCCAGAGGACTGGGGGTTAGCCAATATTGTTCCCTTGTTTAAGAAAGGAAGCAAAGATAATCCAGGAAATTATGGGCCAGTGAACTTGACGTCTTGTGGCAGGAAAGCTCTTGGAGAAGATACTGAGGGACAAGATATATGCACATTTGGAAGAAAATGTACCAGTTGTGATAGGCAGCAATGTTTTGTATGGGGAAGGTCATGTCTTGCCAGACTGACTGAATTTTTTGAAGAGGTGACAAAGATAATTGATGAGGGAAATGCTGTGGATGTAGCTTATATGGACTTTAGTAAAGCATTTGATAAAGTTCCACATGGCAGATTGGTACAAAAACTAAAATCACATGGGATTTAGGGTGGGCTGGTTAGATGGATTAAAAAACTGGCTTGGTCATAGAAGACAGAGGGTAGCGGTAGAAGGGTGTTTTTAAGATTGAAGACCGGTTACTAGATGTGTTCCACACAGATCAGTCTTGGGTCCTCCGTTGTTTGTAGTCTATATAAATGATCTGGAGGAAAATGTGGGTGGTCTGATTAGTAAGCTTGCAGATGAAATGAAGATTGTAGGAGTTACTGATAGTGCCGACGATTTTGAAAGGATACAACAGGATATAAATAGGTTGGCGACTTGGGCATAGAAATGGCAGATGGAGTTTAATCCAGACAAATGCGAGATGATGCATTTTGGAGGATCAAATTTATGTGTGAATTATACTGTAAATGGCAGAACCCTTAGAAGCATTAACACACAGATGGATCTGGGCGTGCAGGTCCACAGTTCCCTAAAATTGGCAACACAGGTGGCCAAAGTTATTAAAAAGGCATATGGCATGCTTGCTTTAATTGGCTGGGGCATGGACTACAAGAGTTGGCAAAACATGTTGCAGCTAAATAAAACCCTTCTTAGGCCACATTTGGAGTATTGTTGCCACATTACCGGAAAGACGTGGAAGCTTTAGAAAGAGTGCGGAGAAGGTTCACCAGGATGTTGCCTGGTCTTGAGGGCACTGGCCATGAGGATAGGTTAAAATGATTAGGATTGTTTTCACTGGAATGACGGAGACTGAGAAGAGACCTGAAAGAGGTCTACAAAATTATGAGAGGCATTGACAGGGTGGATAGTCAGAGGCATTTTCCCAGGGTTGAAGTTGCAATTACAAGGGGGCACAGGTTCAAGGTGAGAGAGGGAAAGTCTAAGGGAGATGTGCGAGGGAAGTTTTTCACGCAGAGTGGTAGGAGCCTGTAACGCACTGCCAGAAGAAGTGGTGGAAGCAGGCATACTGGTGACATTTAAGAGATATCTGGATGGTTACGTGAATGGAAGGATACAGACTGAATTAGGGTAGAAGGTTTGTTTTCTTTGATTAGTTAGGGCATCATGATCAGCACAGGCTTGGAGGGCTGAAGGGCCTGTTCCTGAGCTGTACTTCTCTTTTGCTCTTTTGTTTTTGTACCTAAGGAAGTTGACAGAGTCTAATCCTCTTCTTGAGCTACATTAACCTTCTGTTCCCATCATTCTCTCATGATGTTTTTGAATTTCAGCTTCTACTACCATCAGAATAGCTTCTTCCACTGTAAGGTACAAAGTTAATTGTAACACATCTGAAAGAGAGGAATCAGAAATTCTGACAAAATTCTGTCACCCTTTATTTATACGTGCATAGTACTTGACACTGATCCACCTCCCTCAGACCCAGCTCCCAGAGTGAACAGAACCTCTGATACTCCTGTTTATAGCAGCCAGCCAGGGGTCCCTGATTGGACCAGGTTAACAGGGAGCTCATATTCTATGAGAAACAAAAACAGAAGTTGCTGGAAAAGCTCAGCAGGTCTGACAGCATCTGAGAAGAGAAATCAGAGTTAACATTTTGGATCCAGCGACCCTTCTTCAGAATTTCTACTTTTCTTTTTGGTTTACTGCATCTGCAGTTCTTTCAGTTCATATTCTATGAGGTCCACCTGGATGACATTGTTACAATGACTGTACAGGCCTATTGACCTCATTCCAACCTTAGTTCCAACATGGATAGAGGCTAGGTGGGAGTGACAACCCTTGACATAAACACCATATTTGTCTGAGTTTGGCATCAAGAAGCCCTAGCAAAACTACAATCAATGGGAATCAGGGGAAAAATTCTCCATTGGTTGAAGTTATACGAGGCGCCAGATGGTGTAGTTGTTGGAGGTTAGTTATTTCAGTTCTAGGATATCTCTGCAGGAGTTCCTCAGGGTAGTGTTCCTCAGCCATCGTCAGCCATTAATGATCTTCCCTCTAACATAAGGTCTGAAGTGGGGGTGTTCACCAATGATTGCACAATATTCAGCACTGTTCATGACTACACCGACACTGAAACAGTCCATGTCCAAATGCACCAAGACCTGGACAATATCCAAACTTGGGCTGATATGTGGCAAATAATATTTGTACCACACAAATGCCAGGCAATGACCATCTCCAACAAGACAGAATTACTATCACCCACTGATCAGTCGCATTACAATCACTGAATCCTGCATTACCATCATCCTGGGAGTTAGCATTGATCAGAAATGGAATTGGACTAGACATATAAATAGAGTGGCTACGAGTAGGTCAGGAGCTAGGAATACTGCAGCAAGTAACTCCCCTCGAACATAGAACATAGAACATAGAACATGACAGCGCAGTACAGGCCCTTCGGCCCTCAGTGTTGCGCCGACCCGTGAAACCAATCTGAAGCCCATCTAACCTACACTACTCCATTATCATCCATATGTTTATCCAACGACCATTTAAATGCCCTTAAAGTTGGCAAGTCTACTACTGTTGCAGACACGGCATTCCACGCCTTTACTACTCTGTGAGTAAAGAACCTACGTCTGACATCTGTCCTATATCTATACCCCTCAGTTTAAAGCTATGTCCCCTCGTGCTAGCCGTTACCATCCAAGGAAAAAGGCTCTCACTGTCCACCCTATCTAATCCTCTGATCATCTTGTATGTCTCTATTAAATCACCTCTTAACCTTCTTCACTTTAACGAAAACAGCCTCAAGTCCCTCAGCCTTTCCTCATAAGACCTACCCTCCATACCAGGCAACATCCTGGTAAATCTCCTCTGCACCCTTTCCAATGCTTCCACATCCTTCCTATAATGTGAACTGACCAGAACTGCACGCAATACTCCAAGTGCGGCCGCACCAGAGTTTTGTACAGCTGCAACATGACTTCATGGCTCCGAAACTCAATCCCTCTATCAATAAAACCTAACACACCGTACGCCTTCCTAACAACCCTATAAACCTGGGTGACAACTTTCAGGGATCTATGCACATGGACAACGAGATCTCTCTGCTCATCCACACTACCAAGAATCTTACCATTAGCCCTGTACTCTGTATTCCTGTTACTCCTTCCAAAGTGAATCACCTCACACTTTTCCGCATTAAACTCCATTTGCCACCTCTCAGCCCAGCTCTGCAGCTTATCTATGTCCCTCTGTAACCTGCAACATTCTTCCGCACTATCCATAATTCTGCCGACTTTAGTGTCATCCGCAAATTTACTAACCCATCCTTCTACGCCCTCATCCAGGTCATTTATAAAAATGACAAACAGCAGTGGCCCCAAAACAGATCCTTGCAGTACACCACTAGTAACTGAACTCCAGGATGAACATTTCCCATCAACCACCACCCTCTGTCTTCTTACAGCTAGCCAATTTCTGATCCAAACCGCTAAGTCACCCTCAATCCCATGCCTCCGTATTTTCTGCAATAGTCTACCGTGGGGAATCTTATCAAACGTTTTACTGAAATCCATATACACCACATCAACCGCTTTACCCTCATCCACCAGTTTGGTCACCTTCTCAAAGAGCTCAATAAGGTTTGTGAAGCACGACCTACCCTTCACAAAACCATGTTGACTATCCCTAATCAAATTATTCCTTTCTAGATGATTATAAATCCTATCTCTTACAATCCTTTCCAACACTTTACCCACAACCGAAGTAAGGCTCACTGGTCTATAATTACCAGGGTTGTCTCTACTCCCCTTCTTGAACAAGGGGACAACATTTGCTATTCTCCAGTCTTCTGGCACTATTCCTGTAGACAATGATGACATAAAGATCAAAGCCAAAGGCTCTGCAATCTCCTCCCTAGCTTTCCAGAGAATCCCAGGATAAATCCCATCCGGCCCAGGGGACTTATCTATTTTCACACTTTCCAGAATTGGTCACACCTCCTCCTTGCGAACCTCAATCCTGTCAAGTCTAATAGCCTGTATCTCAGAATTCTCCTCGACAACATTGTCTATTTCATGTGTGAATACTGACGAAAAATATTCATTTAGCGCCTCTCCTATCTCTTCGGACTCCACGCACAACTTCCCACTACTGTCCTTGTTTGGCTATAATCTTACTCTAGTCATTCTTTTGTTCCTGACATACCTATAGAAAGCTTTATGGTTTTCCTTGATCCTACCTGCCAAAGACTTCTCATGTCCCGTTCTGGCTATTCTTAGCTCTCTCTTTAGATCCTTCCTGGCTGACTTGTAACTCTCAAGCGCCCTAACTGAGCCTTCATGCCTCATCTTTACATAAGCCTCCTTCTTCCTCTTGACAAGAGATTCAACTTCTTTAGTAAACCACGGTTCCCTCGCTCGACCACTTCCTCCCTGCCTGATAGGTACTTATTTATCAAGGACACGCAGTAGCTGTTCCTTGAACAAGCTCCACATTTCAATTGTGCCCAGCCCTTGCAGTTTCCTTCCCCATCCTATGCATCCTAAATCTTGCCTAATCGCCTCATAATTGCCTTTCCTCCAGCTATAACTCTTGCCCTGCGATATATACCTATCCCTTTCCATCGCTAAAGTAAACGTAACCAAATTGTGGTCACTATCACCGATGTGCTCACCTACCTCCAATTCTAACACCTGGCCTGGTTCATTACCCAGTACCAAATCCAATGTTGCCTCGCCTCTTGTTGGCCTATCTACATAATGTGTCAGGAAACCCTCCTGCACACATTGGACAAAAACTGACCCATCTAAAGTACTTGAACTATAGTGTTTCCAGTCAATATTTGGAAAGTTAAAGTACCCTGTTACTTTCGCTCCTATCCAGAATCATTTTTGCAATCCTTTCCTCTACATCTCTGGAACTTTTCAGAGGCCTGTAGAAAACTCCCAACAGGGTGACCTCTCCTTTCCTGTTTCTAACCTCAGCCCATACTACCTCAGTAGACGAGTCCTCATCAAACGTCCTTTCTACCACCGTAATACTGTCCTTGACTAACAATGCCACACCTCCCCCTCTTTTACCACCTTCCCTGATCTTAGTGAAACATCTAAACCCCGGAACCTGCAACATCCATTCCTGTCCCTGCTCTATCCATGTCTCCGAAATGGCCATAACATCAAAGTCTCAGGTACCAACCCATGCTACAAGTTCACCCACCTTATTCCGGAACCTACTGCCCAAATATATTACCTCACTTACTCAGCCATCCTGTGTCTGCTCCTATTAAACCTTCCCAGCAGTTCCCTCGCACTCTCTCCCGACTCCCGCTGCTGAACAAACGGAGGCCGCCGACTCCACAAGGCAAGTCCCTCTAAGTGAAAGGCAGCAGTCCCCTCGCACCCTCTCGACTCCCGCCGCCGAACAGTTGGAGGCCGCCGACTCCACGAGGCAAGTCCCTCTAAGTGAAAGGCAGCAGTCCCCTCACACTATCTTGACTCCCGCCGCTGAACAGTAGGACCCTAAGTCTGTTTGCCATCTAAATGACACAAGAAGTGTGATGAAAAATTCCCAATTTGTCTGGATAAGTGCAGCTCCAAAAACACCCAAGACATGTGACACCATCCAGGACAAAGAACCCATTTGATTGGCATCACATCCACAAACATCCATTCCCTCCACCCCCCCGACGCTCAGTATCAGCAATGTGTACTATCTAAAGATGCACTGCAGAAATTTATCAAAGATCCTCAGACAGCACCTTCCAAACCCACAACCACTTCCACCTAGAAAGACAAGGGCAGCAGATATATGGGAATACTACAACCTCAGTTTCTCCTCCAAATCACTTGTAGAAACTGTACTTTTTAAAAATTTTCCTTTGTTTGTGATTGTGGACTGAAATGAGGAAAAGACAGTTTTAAAAACTAAGGGCTGTGGAAAGTGTAAAGAATTGCCGCAGTCTTTCAAACGAGGTGCTGGACTGACTGAGAGTTGTGTTTATACTGCAGCTTTGTTCAATCACTGGGGAAGGACAGACAAGACGGCATTGCAGTGGGGTGTATCAGGAGAGTGAGATTCGGCCAGCAACAGATTGTTGATTGGTTTGTGTAAGTGTGACCAGTTACGGATGCTGGATGTCTTCAGTCTGATGAGAGCTCTTGATTGGCTCATGGGCAGCTGAACAGCTTGGGTGTCTACAACAGGACAGAGAAACATTTGGATTGCTGGAAGAGCAAGATCTGTGTCTCTCGCTCTACACAGTAAAACTACCTGAAGCCTAAAGAAAGCCAGCTATTGTGTTCCACCATTTTGCTAATCAACAAATAATGGGAACATGTGAAAGGAATAAAGCAAAATGTTATGAGTGACTTTAACCTTCATGTTGATCGGGTCAATCAATTTGGAGAGAGTAGCTATGATAATGAATTGATAGAATACATTAGGGGTAGTTTCCTCGAGCAATATGTCATGGAGCCAACCAGGGAATAGGCTACATCAGATCTGGTAAAGGATGAGACAGGTTTAATAAATGACCTCAGAGGAAAAGTACCCTAGAAAGTAGTGAGCATAACGTGATAAAATTTAATATTCACTTCGAGTGTGAGAAACTTAGGTCAGAAACAATTGTGTTCAACTTAAATAAAAAGAATTACCATGAAATCAGGATAGAGTTAGCTGAAGTGGACAGGGCAGATAGATTAGCAGTGATGATACTAAGTAAATAGAAATGATACTAGGGCAGACATTTAAAGAGGTAATTCATGACTCTCAGCAAAAATACATACCCACAAGAAGGAAATATTCTGGGAGAAGGATAAACCAACCATAGCTAACTAAGGACGTTAAGGAGAATCTTAAAGTTGAGAGAAAAAGCATATGGGGAGGCAAAAGTAAGTGTTAGCCCAGAAGACTGGGATAAATTCAGAATCTGGCAAAGGAGGGCTAAAAAGATAATAAAGAGAGGGAAAATAAACTTTGAGGGCAAATTAGCAAAAAAAATAAAAACTGACAGTAAGAGCTTCTTTAAATATATAAAAGGGAAGACAGAGGTCAATGTGAACTCAGGGCCTTAGAAAATGAATCTGGCAAGATGGGAATGGTGAACAAGGAGATGGTAGAGGAGTTAAACAAATATTTTTGCATCATTGAACATCTCATTAGTAGTAAAGAATATGGGGAGGAATTAAATACCATCAGGATCACGAGAGAAGTAGACTTAGACAAACTAATGGGGCTAAAGGTAAATAAAACCCCTGGTCCTGATGACCTGCATCCTAAGATCCTAAAAGAAGCAGCTACAGAAATAGTGGCTGCATTGGTTGTAATTTTCCAAACATCCTTCGATTCTAGAGAGGTACTGGACAATTGAAAAATGGGAAAAACAGGTTCTGAGGAAGGATCACTGGATCTAAAAGCTGATGAGCTTTTCCACAAGAGATAGTAGGAACTGCAGATGCTGGAGAATCTGAGATAACAAGGTGTAGAGCTGGATGAACACAGCAGGCCAAGCAGCATCATAGCAGCAGGAAAGCTTGACGTTTCGGGCCTAGACGAAGAAGGGTCTAGACCCAAAACGTCAAGCTTTCCTGCTCCTATGATGCTGCTTGGCCTGCTGCGTTCATCCAGCTCTACACCTTGTTAGCTCTGAGCTTTTCCACAACTTCTGATTTTTGTTTCTGATTTACAGCACCCACAGTTCTTTTAGTTTGTATTCAAAATTGACCCACAGCCGGAGAAATCTGGCCTGACAGAAAATATTCAAACTAAATTAAACAGCGACCAGCAGCTACGGCTACAGATAGCGGAACCAAGATCAAAGAGGTTACAAATGTGCAAGGTGAACCAGTTACAGGCAGCCTGAGGGTTGAGTATTAGAGCAAAGTCGATCAGACATTTCTGCACCTTGACTGCCTGAGTATGTGCACTTTACACCTCCCACCATGGCAACAAGGAAGGATGTTGGCGCGACCCCACTAGATGACTTGAAAACAGCTCATGACCCCATTGGCCAAAGCCCCAGAACATTTTGGAAGGTCCGGGCAAGAGGGTAAAACCACACACGGGGACACCATCCCCTCAGAGTAGTCTTGACCTGGCCCAGCAGCAGAGTTCTGACCACCTCGAAAGAGAGAGAGAGAGATATACCTTGATCCCTGTGAGACCACCTTCGTGGAAGAGAACCAGCCCTATGTCAGAGAGGAAGGAGATTCCAATGGCCTAACTCAAACACATGGATTGTTGCATCCTTTCTCAGATGGACAGAGTTAGTTAGACAGTACATATTGTAGAAATTTGGGAAATGCTCACATGGTGTTTTTAGTAAAGAATATTTTGTTAATAAAATTGAATTGAACCGCAAATCAATTTCTGTGTCCTTTTCTCCACCTTATCCACAAGAGCACTTGGGTAAAGTGTTTTTAATAAATACATCGGTCGAAGTGTCCAAAGCATGGACAACCACTAAAACACAGAGGGATTTGGGCGCACTTATACATGAAACATAGAAAGCTAGCACACAGGTAATCAGGAAGGCTATTGGAATGTTGGCCTTTATTTCAAGGGGGTTGGAGCATAAGAGTAGGGAAATCTTACTTTTTTTAACATTCACTCACAGCATGTGGTTTCACTGGCTAGGCAGCATTTATTGCACCGTGCCTAATTGCCCAAAGGGCAGTTAAGAGTCAATTTCATTGCTATGGCTCTGCAGTCACATGTAGGCCAGTCCTGATAAGGATGGCAGTTTCCTTCCCTGAAGGCCATTACTGAACCAGAAGGTTTTTCCCCAACAACCAGCAATGAATTTATGGTCATCAATAGACTCTTAATTCCAGTTTTTTTTAATTGAACTCAAATTCCTCCATCTGCAATGGTAGGATTTGAACCCTGACCCCTGAACGTTACCTGGGTCTCTAGATTAACAGTCCAGCGATAATACCACTCGACCATCGCCTCTCTTGACTGCAACTGTACAAAGTGCCGGTGAGATCACAGCTGGCGTACTGTGAGCAGTTTTGGTCCCCTTTTGTTAGGGAAAAATATCATTTCATTAGCGGCAGTTCAGAGGAGGTTTACTTGGATGATCCTCAGTATGGAGGGATTGTCTTATGACCAAAGACTAAACAGGTCGGGATTCTACTCACTGGAGTTTAGGAGATATAGGATTCTTAAGGGGTTTGACAGGGTAAATAACAAAAAGACGTTTCCCCTTATTGGTGAGACTACGACAGCATCTTCTCAGAATAAAGGGGCACCAATTTAAGACTGAGATGAGGGGGAATTTTTTTTCTCTCAGAGGGTTGAGAGTCTTTGGAACTCCTTGCCACACACAGATAGCTGTGGGGACAGAGTCCCTGTGTATCTTTAAGGCTAAGATAGGTAGATTCTTGATCACTACGGGAATTAACGGTAATAGGGAAAGGGCAGGAAAGTGGATGTGAGGAATGTTGCATCAGGCAAGATCCTAGCTTTTGGCGGAGGAAGCTTGAGGAACCAAATGGCCTACTCCTGTTACTATTCCTTATTGTAATTACTAGGCCAATCCCTCTGTCTCCCATAATGAGGCAAAAAAAAAACAGGATCAAAGAAGGGACGGTCTTGGGAAGCAAAAACAACATCTTATTTAACCCTGTGAACAGGTGCTATTGAACTGTGCTCCCCCAGTCTTTTCCCTTCCATCCATAACAGGAATTTTTTTGTTTGTCTGCGTCTGTGTGTGTGGTGTAGGGATTTAATAGGGGTTAGAGTTTTAACAAGTGGTTATATGTTGATAGTTTATAGTTTTGACACCACCCCCCTTCCTTAGTTCTGTGCCACCTGGTCCAAATCATAACCCATGGCCTCTCCAATATTGGGTATGTAGCTGACTGCAACAGAACGGCCTGAAACATTTCGTGGATCTTTTAAATGAAGACTCTATAAGTCACAGTGGTGAGCTGGCAATCATTGCCCCAGTAGAGAGCTGTATATAACCCATTATATTCCAGGAGCACAGCTTGTGAGTGCATTGATTAGGGCCCATAAGAGCAAGCCTTATATGCTCCTTTTACACTTTCAAGAAAAGATCAACATTTCAATTTATCCTCCATATGATCACCTCTCTCTTTCATGCTTCATTGTCAACAAATGAATATTGTGTTAGCAACAGTCTGAGTCACAAAGCCTTGAGTCACTGGTTTTACAGCTGGCAGGCAGATACTCGTGCTCAGCAAGTGAGAAGCAGCTTGGTGCCACACCATCTCACTTGGTCAGCTTTCACTTGATTTCGAAGCTGGTGTGTTCGCATTCTCGCAGGACTCAGTCTTTAATCAGTGTCTGTTGTTTATTCATTGGGAACCAGGGCCACAAGGTGAGAGTGGAGGGAGTCAAGGATGCATGACAGTGGCAAAATATTCTTGCAGAGAGCCTGTCCAGGCTTCATGGGCTGAATAACCTCCTTCGGAATATCAAATGTCATAGCAGGAGTAGACCACTCAGTCCCTCGAGTCTGGTTTGCCATTCAATAAGATTGTGGCCCAAACTTCATTTTCCTGCCTACCCCAATAGCTTTGATTCCTTTGTCTATCAACCATGAATATCCCCTGCTTTCTGGAGAAGACAAACAACAAACTATTGGGATGTGTGGGGCAGTGGCCTAGAGGCAATGTCCAAAATCCCCAGGCTATAGTTCCGAGGATGAGGGCTCAAATCTCACCACAACAGGGTGAATTCAATAAAAAAGGTTAACCTAACATCATTCCTGTAAGCATTGTCACAAAAACCCATCTGTTTCACAAATTCCCTTTAGAGAGGGAAACCTGTGACCAATGCTGCCTGGCCAGCAATGCTGACATCCCATGAACAAAGGAGAAAACTAATCATCCTCTGAAAGCAATCATTTTGCCTCATCTCCATCTTTAAACAGAGACACCTTAATCTTAAGCAGGGCCCCTAGTTTAGCGTCTGCTAGAGAAGAAAACATCATCCCAGTATCCATTGGCAAGTCCCTTCAGGATCTTAATTGTTTCAATATGGTCACCTCTCATTCTTCTAAACTACAATGTGTGCAGGCTTCATCTGTTTAACTTTCTTCATAAGATAAGCTTTCACCTCAGCAATGAGCTGGGTAAACTTTCTCTGAAATGCTGCTAGTGCCACTAAAACCTTTTTCAAATGAAAAGACCCAAATTTTACACAGTACTCCAGCTGAGGTCTCGCCAATTGCCAAGCTGCAGTGAAATTTCCCTTTGAGACCATAAGTTGCAGGAACAGAAGCGTTCAATGGGATCATGGCTAATCTGGTAATCCTCAACTCCACTTCCCTGCCTTTTCTCAGTAACCCTTGGTTGCCTTACAGACTGAAACTCTCAGCTTGAATATACAGCAATCTTTGTTTTAACCAGTGCCTTATGGACTGGCACTCTCAATAAACTAGCAAAAATTATGTACCTAAATTACAGGAATCATTGAATCCCTACAGTGTGGAAACAGGCCCTTCGGCCCAACAAGTCCACACCGATCCTCAGAGCATCCCACCCAGACCCATCCTCCATAAATCCACCTAATCTACATATTCCTGAATTCTCTGGGCAATTTAGCACAGCCAACCCACCTAGCCTGCACATCTTTGGACCGTGGAAGGAAACCGGAGCACACGGAAGAAACCCACGCAGACACGGGGAGAATGTGCAAACTCCACACAGACAGTTACCTGAGGGGGAATCAAACTCAAGTCCCTGGTGCTGCGAGGCAGCAGTGCTAACCACTAAGCCACTGTACCACCCCTAGGAAAGTTTACTGTATTATCGTGATGTCCGAGTAGTCAGGTGAGGCTGTGAGTGTGAAGGCTCTCTGCCAGTAAGTTTTATTTAAGACAAAGTACCTTCATTATTTACGTGATTTACGCTGTAAATAAAGTATAACAGTGATGTGTATACCCCCTGCATCATGTTTCTATTACTTACTGTGTGTTTTTACACTGATTATGTGGATCTCTCGATCAATCAGAATATCTGATCATGTGGCACACTCCTAGTCCCATAGGAGGTAACAATGTGTAGAGCTGGATGAACACAGCAGGCCAAGCTGCATCAGAGGAGAAGGAAGGCTGACGTTTCGGGTCTGGACCCTTCTTCAGAAAAAAAATGAAAAAAAAACCAGTCCCATAGGTGCTGGATAACAAATGTTTGCTCTACTTAAAAACCTCGTTTCTATTGCCCTCTGCAGTAAAGAATTCCACACATTCACTGCCCTCTGACAGAAGACATTCCTCTCCATGTGTGTTAAATGGGCAACCCTATACTCTGAGATTATGCCCTCTGCTCCTAAACTCTCCCACAAAGGGAATGCATCTCTGCATCTAACCTGACCCTACATTCTATTCCTGTTGCAATAAACAACACACCTATTTGTCTTCCATATCACTTGCTATACCTGCATACCAACTCTTCATGATTCAATTACCAGGACACCCAGACGTCTCTACACTGTCAAGTTCTGCAAACATTTTCCATTGACACCAAAATAGCTGGTGTAGTGGACAGTGAAGAAGATTATCTGAGTACAACAGGGATCTTGATCAGATTAGTCAATGGGCCGTGGAGTGGCAGATTGAGTTTTAGATAAATATGAAGTGTTGCATTTTAGTAAGGCAAATCAGGGCAGGGCTTATACTGTTAATAGCTGGGCCCTGGGGAGTGTTGCTAAATAAAGAGGCCTAAAGCTGCAGGTGCATGGTCCTTGAAAGTGGAGTTGCAGATAGACAGGGTGGTGAAGAAAGTGTTTAGTACGCTTGCCTTCGTTGGTCATAGCTTTGCGTACATCAGTTGCGATGTCATGTTGTGGCTGTACAGGACACTGGTGAGACCTCTTTAAGGATACTACGTAAAATTCTAGTCACTTTTTTTGGAAGGATGTTGTTAAACTTAAGATGGTGCAGAAAAGAGTTACAAGGATGTTGCTGGGATTGGAGGGTTTGAGCTACAGGGAGAGGCTGAATAGGCTGGGGCTTTTTTTCCTGGAGTGTCAGAGACTGAGGGGGGATCTTTTAGAGGTTTATAAAATCATAAGGGGTATGGACAGGGTGAATAGCCAACATCTTTTCCCAGGGTGGGGAGTCCAAAACGAGAGGGCATAGATTTAAAGTGAGAAGGGAATGATTTAAAAACGACCTGAGGGGCAACATTTTCACACAAAGGGTGGTGCGCGTATGGAACGAGCTGCCAGAGGAAGTGGCGGAGGCTGGTAAAAATTACTACATTTAAAAGGCATCTGGATGGGTATATGAAAATATGGGTTTAGAGTATGGGCCAAATTCTGGCAAATGGGAGTAGGTCAGATTGGGATGCCTGGTCAGTGCGGACAAGTTGGACTGAAGGGTCTGTTTCCGCGCTATATGACTCCATGACTTTTTTATTCTTAGTGCTAAAGTGGACAACTGCACATTTCCTCACATTATGCTCCATTTGCCAATTTTTTCCCACTCATTTAACTGACCCTTAGTTCTTAGTTGTGTGGCAAATATTCAAATAACAGTGAAAGTCCATCTCCACCACATGTACTGGTTCCCTTTTATTAAACCATTTTTGTTGCATCCTCAAAGAGCTTTAAAAATATTAGCGAAGCACAATTTTCCTCTCACAAAGCCATTTTGTCTCTGCCTGATCACATTATGATCTTCTAAGTATCCGCCTTAACAATGGATTCTAGCAAATTTCCTACGACAAATGTCAGGCTCACTGGCCTGTAATTTTGTAGTTTCTGTCTGCCTCCTCTCTGACGTAAAGCTGTTTCAGTTCCAATCCTTCTCACCTAAAGCATTGTTTCTCCCAACAACATGTGGCATAATTTTATATGTTTCTCCCCAACATAAAAAAATCCCACAAAAACAGAAATTGCTAGAGGAACTCAGCAGGTCTGGCAGCATCTGTGGAGAGAAAGCAGCGTTAACATTTCTGGGGTACGGACCCTTCTTCAAAACTGATTGTAGCTAGGAAAAGTTGGTATATGCTAAAGACGGCATGGGGGTGGAGGTGGTGGAGCCCAGAAAGACAGAAAACAATTGTTAGAACATAGAACGTTACAGCGCAGTACAGGCCCTTCGGCCCTCAATGTTGCGCTGACCTGTGAAACCAATCTGAAGCCCATCTAACCTACACTATTCCATTATCATTCATATGTTTATCCAACGACCATTTAAATGCCCTTAAAGTTGGCGAGTCTAATACAGTTGCAGACACGGCATTCCATGCCTTTACTACTCTCTGAGTAAAGAACCTACCTCTGACATCTGTCCCATATCTATCACCCCTCAATTTAAAGCTACGTCCCCTCGTGCTAGCCGTCACCATCCGAGGAAAAAGGCTCTCACTGTCCACCCTATCTAATCCTCTGATCATCCTGTATATCTCTATTAAGCCACCTGTTAACCTTCTTCTCTCTAACGAAAACAGCCTCAAGTCCCTCAGCCTTTCCTCATAAGACCTTCCCTCCATACCAGGCAAAATCCTGGTAAATCTCCTCTGCACCCTTTCCAATGCTTCCACATCCTTCCTATAATGTGAACTGACCAGAACTGTACGCAATACTCCAAGTGCAGCTGGGTAAAAGTCAGCCTGGGAGAGGCAATAGCTGTTAATGGGGACCATTAGTAGCTGACAATGGGTAGCAGCCTACGTGACGACAAGGCCTGATGTGTGGGGTTAGGGTGAAGACATGGAAGAAGAGGCTCAGGCCCTAAAATTATCAAACTCAATATTGAGTCAAGAGGCTGCAAGGTCCCCACGCAGAAAATGAGTTGCTGTATCCCACATTAGCCAATATTTTGTTTTCAAACCATTGAGCAAATTTTCAAATTGTCTTCACCACACATATACGAATCTATTCCTGCATTTATGCAGCTACTACAGATGTCTGAAGAAGGACAGAGGCTTGAAAGCTTGTGTTTTCAAATAAACCTGTCAGACTATAACCTGGTGTCATGTAATTTCTGACCTTGTCCACCCCAGTCCAACACCGGCACTTCCACATCATTTTATATGCCAGCAACTTTCCAGACACAGCACACAACAGCCACTCATTTCTGAAAAACAACGATTTTTTCTGTGTGCTTAAGTCTATTAATTTACTAGGCTTTTTGGTTCTTCTAAAATATTACATTAATTCCTACGGCTGTCCTATTGCCAATCTCTCCTTTATTGCATCACTAAAGTTTTAATAGTGTTGTGAATTCTGCTGTTTGTTCTGGCATAACTTCTGAGCTGAAAAAGAAAATGCTCATAACTTAATGGTGTGAAAGTTAAGAAGAGGGAAAAAGAATGAAAAGGTAGGAAAATCCTACAATATGAAAATATTAGTTGTAATCTCTCATCTCACTTTTTGGAAATAATTTTAAAATGGTAATAGGGGATACCTTCATTCCCCATTCACTCAATCAAAGAAAGACTAAAACTGCAGCAAATCTCCGCTGGTCCTCGTCTGTTCCAGTGGTAATATCCTGGGCCCAATAATGTAACCCTCAATCAAAATCACTCACAATCTGGTGGTCATTGTCACGTTGTGAATTTATGGGATCTTGCTGTGCGTAAACCGGCTACTGCTTTAGGAATTTCTGAAGAAGGGTCTAGGCCCGAAACGTCAGCTTTCCTGCTCCTCTGACGCTGCTTGGCCTGCTGTGTTCATCCAGCTCCACACTTTATCTCTGCTGCTTTAGGGCATCCTTTTCACACACACCATTTTCTTCTGCTCATAGAGGTCGAAAGAAAGCTCTGAAACACATTTACTTCTGTCTCCTTCGGTTTTTTCCCTCTCTCCTGTTGTCATAGCAACAGCCAGAAGCTTCATCACTGACATCTTGAAATTCCAGGGCAAGGCGATGATTCCTCCAACATCCCTGCGTGCTGTGCGGCCTGCCAGCCCTCCGGCATCCCGGCGTGCCGCGCACTGGTCGGTCCTCCGCCGTCCCGTCATGCCAGTGAACATGGCGACAACGAGGGAGGATGTGGGTGATGAGAAGGATAACCAAGCGGTGGAGCTGGGAGCTACTCTGAGCCTGGAAAGTATCCTTTGCTGAGCGCGCTGTTGTGCCGGGCCGCGCCGTGCCGTGTCAACCGCTGACTCCCGTCCCGATTCGGGGCCTGGAGAAGCCCCAAGGGAGAGCTGTCCCTGGAACAAGGATTACGTGTCAGTGCCCGGCGTGGGTTGGAGGCCCCGGGGGCAGAGGGACAGCGGGTGCTAGGAGGGGGAGAAAGGGTGAGCCGGTGAGGAGAGAAAGAGGTGGAGTGGGAGGTGGGGGTGAGGGTGAGCCGATGGGGAAAGGGATGAAGTTGGTATCACCCCCCCCCCCCCCCACCTCCAATTGGAGAAGGGGCAGGAGGGGGAACCTGGTGTGGAGGTGGCAAAGGGGCGACCCGGTGGAGAAAGGGAGAGTTAGAGTATCCCGGTGGGTGGGGTGAAGGGGATGGCAAAAGAGGAACCAAATGGTGTGACAGAGGGTGGGTGGGTAAACCATGGAGGGAGTGCAGAGAGGTTGACCATTGGCAGGGACTTGGGAGTGGTTGGAAAATGGCCTCCCTCCCTCAACTGTAGCCCTTGTACAGCTGCCACAGCAAGACCAAGTCAAATATGATTTCAAGAAAAAAACTTTCCTGACATACATTCCTTGGCACCATTCATTAATTTACATCGATTACTTTCAGCGTTTTGCTGCTTTTGAGTGAAGCAGCTAACACTTGTTATTCACATCTTATTTTCCTCAATGTCTGGATTCTAGTCCTGCAGATCATTAAAGACTCTCAGCAACAACATGGCCTGCGACATGAAGACTACCAAAGATACAGGTGGGTGGGTTATGATACTCTGATGTTTGTTGTTTGCAAACAGGATAGAGGTATCTGTGGGATGTAGAAGTTGGCATTATGTTGTGTGACCAGTTATATCTATATGACAAATTGGCACACCAGGGATCTATCACGTAAGGAAATGTCGGCCACAGTTTCCCACAGTGCAAATGGTATAGAAAAATACCATAATGTTTATGCCCCCTCCCCCAGATTGACCAACTGTATTTTTGTTTGTGTGTGGTGGTGAGTTTACAGAGTAGCCTGATTCATATACTTTTACTACTTGAATAGCTAGATTTTGTGACAAAGAACTATGGAGCACATTCTCCACCCAAGCATGTAAATAGACAAAGTTACTCAGTGTCAAGTGTGTATATCCTTCTCCAATGAAAGGTTCTCTCTCTGTTCCCTTTTCTGAAATTACATATTGAGATGGAAACTGACCATACATTACAGGTCAGTGTCTTCCCACTTAAACCAATATGCATCTCCCTCCTTCCAAAGCCAATTAAATTGCAGAAATTTAGGATCTTGCTAATTCACTTTGTTTGGTCAGCAGCCCAAAGACACACTCCAACTTAGGAGGTATTGTGGGAAGTGCCAACACTTAGTACCAGTGATCTTTATTTGCATAGAATGATAGAATCCCTACAGTACAGAAAGAAGCTATTCAACCAAAGTATTTTCATACTTTGTGCTATTCTTTCACAATCCTTTTATGTTTTAGGATGATCGTTGATTTCTCCTTGTAAATGGAAATCTCATGGTCAAAACCTGATTAAGTTATGAAGGTATATGACAAAAGACAGATAAATGCAGTTGAGGCACAGATCGACCATGATCGGACTGGTGGAATTGATTTGAGAGGCTGATTGGTCTGAGCAAATAAACATTTTGAGAACCTTCTGAGTCGAACCTAAATGCTATTTTTAAACTAGAATTGAGCAAGGATTTTCTTTATGCTGAAGACCAAAGGCTTTCTCAGTTTTCCCCACTTCGTTTGAAAAGCCCCTGCTTCCTCCTTTAATCTACTTGTGCTTTTGGCTTACACCATGCTTTTCCTTCATCACTTGCAAACTTTTACCACCAATTCTCTCATGGATAGGCATATTTTTTGCCTTCATGTACATGTGCATACAATTCTCTGTATTTAGCCATGTACAGCCCGGACTTGCTCAATATGCTTTAACCTTGAGGCTGTTAATTTTTGGAGGTGTTGAGGACAATGATCATGTGTCTTCTACTAATTGGGATATACCATTGTATGTCAACAATCCAGTATGAAATGTTTTTCTTACCTACAGCTAACTTATGAAATGTGGGGAAATTGGCTGGAGTCAGAAACCCGTGTAAATATGTATGAGAGTGGGGATTGAATAGTTGTCAAAAACCTGACACAGACTGGATGGCCTGTGTGACTTTGTTCTATGCTGTGACTTAATGGTGGTTCAGTTATTGGCCCCTCTTCTACCCCTGGAGGTGGTGTGGTTATTCTCCATTGTTGTGTATGCACATCTGCGTTAGTGTTGTGGTCGGCTATTTGGCAGCAGCTCCTGTACCATTTATGGATTTATGCTGGAGGGCTGGCTGTGTCTTCCCTAACTGTTTCCCTGTGCTTGGCTGTAGGGGTTACTGTTCACGCAGACTCCGCCGCCTCAGGAAGGCACTTGGCTTTAAAATGGGAAACAAACATAAGTTCACAGGCAAGAAGGTCACCACGGAAATTCTGTCAGATAACAGGTAAGAGACTGTAAAACTATCATCCTTGTTTTCACTGCCAATAGACGGGAGTCCATAAAAAGCTAGAGTCTGGGCTGGGCTGGAGTTAACCTTTGGCTGCATGGTTTTTATTGTTGGTGGCTCTCAGTGAATAACCTGAGATGCTTCCAATCTCCTCGATTTTCATCTGAAACACTATGGTCAGGTACATCCAACTCTGCCAAGATAGAATGGAGCTAATTTAATACTTTATATGTCTGATACACTAGCACTGCTGCACAAATACAATTGTTTGAAATGAATTAAAAAGCACTGTCTACAGAGATATTGTGTTATTCCAGAGCAAGGAAGTATTTACTGTTTTATAAGGAGCTGTGCAGAATAAACTGTTGTGTGGCTATGCTATGCTGTTGCTGGAATTTAATGCAAGCTGGCAGAACACATTCCCCTAGTTCCACCTGCTCGTTTCTAGAGAGTCCTAGTACTTAACACTGCTGCCAGCAAATTTCCACCATGTCTGCTGCAAAGTAACCAGTAATACAGCTGATGGAAAAATACTGATCAGAAGTCATTGCCCAAACAAAATTTCTAATTGTTTTAAACACAGTGGGTAAAGTAACCTGATGGGGACTGAGGTTTTGATGTAGGGTTTATCCATTGCTGCGGCAGCAGAGCTGAGAAAAATAATTCTTTCCCAAATCTCTGAGCAAGGGGAAGAAAGCATGTTGAGTAAAACAACTTGTTTCAGAGATAGTAGGAACTGCAGATGCTGGAGAATCTGAGATAACAAGGTGTAGAGCTGGATGAACACAGCAGGCCGAGCAGGAAATCTGACGTTTCGGGCCTAGACCCTTCATTTTCTGAAGAAGGGTCTAGGCCCGAAACATCAGCTTTCCTGCTCCTCTGATCCTGCTCGGCCTGCTGTGTTCATCCAGCTCTACACCTTGTTATCTTTGAGTAAAACAGCATTGGGGCAGTAGGTGTTCAACCGTAAACCCTCAGACAACCTGTCCCTGGAGATCTGACTCTCCAAATCCAGGAAATGCAATCTAATTGATGTTATACTTCCTACTTGTTTGTTCCCCGTTCAAATTACCGCAGCCTGGGTGATTTTGAAGTAACTGCTTCAGTGCTGTTGCCTCATTGTGATTTGAGTTTGATTAAATAATCTGTTGCTGATCTGCCTCGAACTACCTGCAAATTAATAAATGTTTTAAATCATAAATATCATAAATGTATGATTTGTTCTTGTGGCTCCATGCTACGTGCGCAATGAGGATAGAAACCTTGGGTACGCACTTGATGTGTTGGTGGTAATATATTTCATCAGTCTATCGAGGCTGACGATGGATGTACCTCTGATTGAAGGACTGCAACAATCTGTATCTTGGCTAATAACCATGCAGACCTTCTGGTGAGCTATTTGCTTGCCAATTGCTTTTATTCCAATACCTGTGACTTGTTGTCCATAAAACTGAAAAACATCCAAAACACTTCCCTAAAGTGCTGTTGTTCAAAAATGTACACCAGTCCAAGGAAGATAGCATGGGTAATTAAGAAGAGAGGTTTTAAGGAGAACCTTAACTGAGGGATAGAGCTGGAGATGTTTCATAGATTTGTTGCAATATAGAAGGAGGCATATCCAGATATTAGAGCTGGAATGGCTGCCGAAGATGGGGCAGAGGGAGTTTCCATGGATCGCCCAGCCCCAGATTACTGCTTAAACTATTCGTTGAGGCAGGTGTTTTAAGAGCTGTATGAGTGACTATGGTTAGAGTAGTGTTTAATGTTGTGGATGTTGACTACGTTGAATCTACTGACTGGTGTGCAGTACCGTATCTAATCCAGCCCCTCCTGTGTTCAGGTATTTGCTGCTGGTTCTAATGGATGCTGAGCGAGCCTGGAGTTATGCCATGCAGTTAAAACAGGAGGCGAATACTGAACCACGTAAGCGCTTCCATCTGTTCTCTCGGCTCCGGAAAGCTGTCAAACACGCCGAGGAGCTGGAACGTCTGTGTGAGAGCGACCGTGTTGATGCAAAAACAAAATTGGAAGCACAGGTAAACTGAATAGGGGAGGGAGTCAGCTCTGAGGAGTCAAGGTTTCAGCAGCTTATCTCGTTTTCAAGGGAGGCAGTGGCAGTTTAGTCCTTAGATCTCAGTGCTTTTATACTTTGGGAGGATTTTGACGTTGTTTAGCAGCTGTGCTCTCTGCATCACTCTTTGTTTCCAGCAGCCAGTTTCTTTATCCTTGCTCAAGGTCTCATTAAACAGAGAGCCTCCATTGCCCTGCTCTACATAGAAACAAAAAAATAGAAGCAGGAGAAGGCCGTTTGATCCTTTGAGTCTGTTCTGCCATTCATTCTGAACGTGGCTGATCCCTGCCCTCAATACCCTAATCATGTCCTTCCCCATATCCCTTGAGCCGTTTAGACACAAGAACTACATCTATCCCGTTGAAAACACAAAATATTTTGTCCGCTCACCGCTGTCTGGATGAGGAAGGTTCTCCTCATCTCAATCTCAAGGTTTACCCCTTACCCTTAAACTTTTACCCCTGGTTCTTGACTGCCCCACCTTTGGAAACATCCTTCCGGCATCTAACCTGTTTGGTCTGGCAGAATTTTATAGATTTCTGAGATTCCCCCCTCAATCCTTTAAACTCCAGTGAATACACTCCTAACCAACTCAATCTTTCCTCAATGTCAGTCCCATCATTGTAGGAACCAATTTGGTAAACCTTTGCTGCACTCCCTCTCCAGCAAGGACAACCTTCCTCAGATAAGAAGACCAACACTTCACGCAGTATTCCATGTGTGGCCTCATCAATGTCCTGTACAGCTGCAGCAAGACATCCCTATTTCTGTACTCGAAACCTCTCACTGTGAAGGCCAACATACATTTTGCCTTCTTTACTGCCTGCTGCATTTGCACCCTTTCGGTGATTGGTGCATGAGAACCCCCAGATCTCATTGAGTATTTCCCTCTGAATTTACAGCAATTCAAATAACTTGCCTTCCTGTTTTTGCTACTAAGTGTGTAACATTTATCTACATTATACTACATCTGCCATGCATTTGTGCACTCACTCAGCCTGTCCAAACCACACTGTAACATCGCAGCAGCCTCCTCACATTCACCCTTCCACCCAGCTTTGTGTCATCTGCACATTTTGAGATATTATGTTTAGTTCCCTCATCCTAAATTATTAACATATATTGTCAATAGCTAGGGTTCCTAGCACCACTCCCTATGGAACTCCACTGGTCACTGCCTGTCATTCAGAAAGAAGACCCATTTATTCCCACTCTTTGTTTCCTGCCTGCTAACCAATTTTCTATCCATCTCAATATACTACCCCCAATCCCATGTTCTTTAATTTTACACTTTAATCTCTCAGATGGGACTTTGTCGAAAGCTGTCTGAAAGTCTAAATAAAGCATGTCCCCTGGCTCCCCCGATTAACTCTATTAGATATTTCCTCGAAAACACTAGATCTGTCAACATGATTTCCCTTTTGTAAATTCATGCCGTTTGTGTCTGATTGAACTGCTATTTTATACATGCTCCGCTATAAAATCCTTGATCATGGACTGTAGCATCTTCCCCACTACCAACATCAGACTCACTGGTCTATAATTCACTGTTTTCTCTCTACCTCCCTTTTTTAAATAGTGGGGTTACAGTAACTGTCATTCAATCTGTAGGAGCTGTTCCAGAGTCTAAAGAATCTTGGAAGATGACCACCAATGCGTCCATTATTTTGAGGGCCATTTCCTTCAGTACTCTGGGATTTGGATTGATCAGGCCTTGGGGATTTATCAGCCTTCAATCCCATCAATTTCCCCAAAAATCTATTAAAACAGATTTGCTTGATCCTCCTCCTCACTAAACCCTGCATTCCCCATCATTTCTGGTGCATTATTCATGTCCTCCTTTGTGAAGACAGAAGTAAAGTGTGAATTTAGTTTGTCAGCCATTTCTTTGTTCCACATTATAAAATTCCCTGTTTCTGACTGTGAGGGAGCTACATTATTTTTTTGCCCGTCTTTTCTCTTTACACGCCTTGTTGAAACTTTTATAGTCAGGTCTTACGTTCCCCACAAGCTTACTGTCATACTCTATTTTCCCCTTCTTAATCAAGCCCTTAGTTTTCCTTTGCTGGTTTCTAAACTGTCCCCAGTCCTCAGGTTTTTCCCTTGCCATTTTATATGTTTTTTTTTTGAAAAACTCCTCTCTCAAGTTGTGGCTTGGTCAATGTTCTCTTTGTACTTTTGCACCAGACAGGAACTTTTGTGCCAGACGGGAATAAACAATATTTATGGTTTACCCATTCTCTCTCTGAATGTTTGCCATCGCCTATCCACTGTCATTCCTTTCAGTAACATCCCAATCCATCGTAGCCAACTCACACCTCATACCATCATCATTACCCTTACTAATACTCGGGACCTGGGTCTCAGAATCAACCACTTCCCCCTCTGTCTTGATGAAGAGTTCTATCATATAATGGCTGCTCATCTCCAAAGGGTGCCTCTCAACTATATTACCAAATATTCCTTTCTCACTACATCATACTCCATCTAAGATCACCTGGTCTCTCGTTGGTTCCCCAACATATTGGTGCAGAAAACCATCCCATATACACATTCTTCCTCTATGTTATTGTGACTGAGTTCATCATCCAATCTATATACAGATTAAAGTCACCCATAATTACACAGATATTCCATTACCACGCGCATCTCTGATTTCCTGCTTAATGCCATTTCCAACGTCACCACCTTTGGTCGTCTATGATATATGCTCATTAATGATTTTTGTCCCTTGGTATTTCTCAGTTTTACCCACACAGATTCTACATTGTCTGAGCTGACATATAAACACAATATTGTGTTTAAATCTTTAACCAGTAATGCAACTCCACTACCTTTTCCTTTTTGTCTGTCCTTCCCAAATATGTCTTGGTAATCCGAACTATATCATACCTGTTTATATCTACTTTTGTGATAAATTCATCCATTTTAGTTCAAATGCTCCATGCATTCAGACACAAACTTCAAGCTTATCTGTTAAATGTGCCTTCTCCCATTCTCACCATTTTGTTTTTACTATGGCTTTGTTTGATTCTGGCCTTTGTTCCCTCCTTTGTATCACTTCTCTTATTCCCCTTTCTGTCTTCTGTTCTTATCCCCTTCCTCTGACTCCTTGCATAGGTTCCCATCCCCCTGCCAATTTAGTTTAAATCCTCCCCAGTCCTTCAAGCAAATACTCCCCCAGGACATCAGTCCCAGCCCTGCCCAGGTATAACATGTCCAGTTTGTACTGGTCCCACCTCCCCACAAATATGCCCCAGGAATCTGAAATCCACCTGCAAAAACCAACTCTTTAGCCGCATGTTCATCCAATATATCCTGCTATTTCTACTCTGACTGGCGTGTGACACCCCGGGAGACAAGATGCCATTCTGGGAGTTTGTTTGTGGCTACAGAAATGCCTATTAATTCCCCTGACAACTTAATCTCCTCTAACTATTGCATTCCCATACTTCTTGTTCCTCCGGTGTGTTGCACAGCCAACTGTGGTGCCTTGAATTTGGCTGTTCCTGTTTTCCCCTGAGAGGCCGTTCCCTGCAAAAGTACCCAACGTGATATATCTGTTTTTCATGATGGTGGCCGCAGAGGATTCCTGCAGTGTCTGCCTAGTGCTGGTGGTCACCCATTCCCTTTCTGTCTGTGGAGTCTTAGCCTTTGGTGTGACCACCTCTCTGTTCCTGATTCTCTCAACTTCCGGGATGGTCAACAGTGCCTGCAGTTGCTGCTCCAGCTCCAAAACCCAGACTTCCAGGAGTTGCAGCTGGAGACATGAGCTGCACGCATGCTGGTCCCAAGCACTGGAAATGTGCCTGGCTTTCCACATAGAGCAGCAGGAGCACGTTGCGGGCTTAAACTTTCTTTCTATGACTTAACCTCAACCCTTTTGGAACGTGAAATAGTGTAAATTTCTCCAGAATCCTTTTTTCCCCTGTTCCTTGTTACTACAGAATGCAGCCCTTAGAAATTATAAACCAATAAAAGACTTCCCAAACTATAAGCGATAAAAGTTGTAAAGATTTACCTGACCTTCCCTACTAATTATCAATCAGCTCTCTTCCTTGGAGCTTCTATTCCGGCAGTAGGGTAAAACCACTGTGGTTTTTCTGTGATGTCATTCATTGTTTTTTCCCATCGAGTGGGACACTTCCCAGACAGTGTCATGGTGAAGCAGACTACAAGGATACCCTTTCTACATTCGGCGATACACCCCGTCTTCTCAAACAGGAGACTGTAACTCTACAGAACTGTCAGATGACGGTTGTCACGACTCACAAGGGCCAACCTGCTATTGCAGGTTTATCGCAAAAGTTAAAGATTTAATGACAAGTACACGATTTACCTGATATTCAGACCTAGGTTGATAGAGAGCACAGATCAGGTTTCTGTACTGAACAAGAATGCCTATTTAATAATATTTGCTACTAATAATTCCTCTCTCTACAGGTTAACCATCATAAACTGTCAGAGCTTAACACTACTAATTAAAACTGTAATCCCCTTAACATTTAGAAACAGCTATTTATGATGCTTGCTGTGGCAATCAGGTTACTTTCAAACCAGGCAACTCTACTTCTAAACCACCAGCTTTAAAACAATTCTTTCTTATTTCACTACACAGATTTTAAAGCACACAAAAATGAAAAGACACAGTTGTTGGACAGTGGATTCTTGCTGGCATAGTTTATACTGCCGCGAGAGCAGCCAGTTCAGGAATAAGTTGTCAACGGCACGGTGGCTCAGTGGTTAGCACTGCTGCCTCACAGTTCACAGGACCTGGGTTCGATTCCAGCCTCAGGTGACTGTGTGGAGTTTGCACATTCTCCCCATGTCTGCATGGGTTTTTGCCAGGTGCTCTGGTTTCCTCCCACAGTCCAAAGATGTGCAGGGTAGGTGGATTGGCCATCCTAAATTGTCCGTAGGGTTCAGGGATGTTTGGGTTCGGTGCCTTGGCTGTGGAAAATGCAGGGATAGAGTCGGGGGATGGATCTGGGTGGGATCCTGTTCAGAAGGTCTGTGTGGTCTTTTTGGGCCAAATGGCCTGTTTCCACTCTATGGGTATGTCTGTCCCATGATGTGACAGAGGAGTGACTTGTTGCAGACATGAGTGAGAGGTACTGGAGAGAATCAGAAGAGACCAAAGCCTGCATGGAACCAGCGCACAGATTCAGTGGTGTCACATGGTCTGTCTGCTGTTGATTCTGTGTATTGTGCAACTTCATGTTCACCACGCAGCAGTGTGAAGCTGCTGTTAACACTTTGTCTGTGACCTCTGTTTTGTTATTTGGTTTGATGGACTAAAGTCTGATATTGCTCTGTTGCTTGATGCTGCATCATAGCAGATGCTTCCTGTGCTGACTGCTTTGCATTTATTTCAGGCATACACTGCCTATCTTAAGGGCATGCTGAGTTTCGAGCTACAGGATTGGAAAGGTGCTATGCAGGCTCTGCACAAATGCAAGTGAGTGATTTTCATCTTTACAGCAGCACTCCTTCGTGCACATTGAGATGGTGAACACAATGTGTGGCTTTCTTCTGTGCCTTCCATTTCTCTGTCAATAACATGCCATGGTTTTCCTTCTATTGGCTCTGAGTTTGAGGGTTTTCCATTGGTTCTGGGAATGTGGCCAGTGTTGACATTCTGCATTTCTTGCCATCTCTAGTTTCCAGAGATTGTGATTATGGAATACTTCCTGGTAGCTCTTCAGCCATTATGCCGATGACAATCGACAACAGGGTTAAATTGGGTGTTCAATGAAAGCATAAGTGTTCCAGCAGATTTATCTATAATTTCAAAAAAATGCATTTTCGTGTCATTGCTGTTCTTGTTCTCATTTATAAATATTGCAGGGTAGAGAAATGTTGTCAAAGTCAGCTTAGTGAGTGAGCCATTCATATTACAGCCAGTGTGTTACGGTGATAGCAGGACTAGGTGCACGTCACTTGCAGATGTACCAGTTGAGTGGTGTTAACCTTCTTGGGTTGTTATAATAGTAGCGTTCTGACTTGAGCTTCATATGTTGTGGGGAACATTGAGTGGCTTATCGACTGACCTCACATTGCAGAAGTCAAAGCCATACCCCAATCCTGCTGCATTATTGATTAACCTGGTTAGTGGTGATGCACATTATATTGATGTTGGGAGAGACAGGGAACTTGTGGAAATTTCGGAGAAGTGTCCAGAACTTCTCTTGAGATGTTTGTTACCTAGTAGTCAGTAATCCAAGCCTGGATGGTAACCAAGTCATTCCGTGGCTGTTGAAGATATTTGCCTGAATAATGTAAGCGTTGTCTATTCTAAACAACTTGACCTAACACACTCGATGCCTAGACCAAGATCTGTTGTCTTTGGTAGCAATCGCTTCAATGCTTCTTCATTTCAAAGTTTGCATTAATCTGAAGTATGGAGGTGGGTGGGGTAGGATTTCTCGTGAATGATGTTAGAATAGTAAAGACTTGTAGCATTGAAAGAGACCCCGCTCAGCACGTTGTATCCATGCCGACCCTTTGAAGAAGCAATTCAGCAAAACCAGTCCCCTGCCTTTTTCCCTATAGCTCTGCAATTTTTTTACTATTAATAATTCAGTTCCCTTTGAAAACCTTGGTTTACCATACCCCATCCCACTCTCAGGCAGTGCATTCCAGTGAAACAGCGAGGAAAGGGGTAGGTGTACATTTGAATCACCTTTTTAGAGGTTTCAGTGGAAGGGATAGTTTCCTGTTTTCCTCAGTCTATCTACCGGCAGCAGGGACTGCTAACATCTGCAGATTGATATGTCCTTGATTAAACTGTCTATACTAAACACAGTAAATGTGAAACAGTTTTGTTCTGGAGATAAAGATAGCTGACAAATCTACTCCTTGAGCTACCGAAGCTGAAAATTTGGTCATCCAGCAGATCTGTGGCCAGTGCTGCCTGTTGTTTATTCACAGCGATGGGATTCTATACAATGGTGAGATGAAAAACTAGTGCAGTGTAACCATGCTGTACCATTTCATTGTCCACAGAGCTTTTTGATCTGAGTTTTCTCATCTTGCTGACTGTTTTTCTCAATTTGAACATGCAAAATAAATCATCAAAACCATTGCGTTCAACTGGAATAAAATCTTTCCCAAGCCATGTATGTACATAAGCAATACATCCCATTTGCTTCACCCCACCATTGCTGGTTATGCCTTCAGCCATATAGGCCCTAAGCTCTGGTATTCCCTCTCTGATCTCTGTGCCCCTCTATCTGCCTCTTATTTAAAAGTACGTTAAAGGTTACCTCCACATTGTTTGTGAAACAAGCCACTTTACAAAAGACAGTTCTTACTTTTTCTCTTTAGTCTGGTCACCCAGTATCAGTTTTTGTCTGACTACCCAATTGGAGCATACTGCAGTGTTTTACCATCTTGGAGCACTGTATTGATGCAGTTTGTTGGTGAACAGCAATGAGCAGTGTCAAAAGTTGAGTAGTAGTTACGAAGTCTCCCAAGTGACAGTCTGTTATGTCCATCATTAAGCAGGACCAGTTAAATAATTGCATGTCCGTGTGCAGCACTTCTCCAGTGCCAAGCTACATGGAGTTTGGAGGTTTTGACCCTAATTTTCCTTTGTGTTTGACAGGACAATCTATGAAAAGTTAGCTAGCGCATTTACAGATGAACAGGCAGTACTATACCATCAGCGTGTGGAGGAGATCTCGCCCAATATACGTTACTGCGATTATAATATAGGTAAGATCATGAACACTTGTGGGATAAATTCAAAGCCCCAGTGATGTCAGAAGACTTCAACTTAACAAGCTGAGCGATTCCTAGACTTCCTTTAGGCATGTGTTGATACACCAATCTCTATGCCTTTTCTGAAGCTCCTGTGCTTAGATAGGAGCTCCATAGTAGATCTCCGATAACTTGTGCAAGTGGACATCCTTCAGAGGTGGTGCCAGGCAACTCTTGATCAATAATTTTTCCTCTTGCTGTACCTGTCATAAATTTATGAATTTTTCATGGTTGGTGGAGTGGTTAACAAAGAAACTTCTCACAATTTTCTCTCTCTCACTCACTCCAAGTCTGTCTCAAATCCCACCCCCATGTCCTGGTTTCTGAGCTGAAGGTCAGATGTAAACATTTTTCTCTGTCAAGTTTGTGATATCATCATGCCCAAAGTGCAGCAATCTACTTTGTCATGGTTAAATATGTCCCATAGTCTGAAGTGGGAAATACTCCCCTTGATGCCTAAATTTCATCAAGGAGCAGGAAGAATTCCGCAGCAATTCAGGCGAGTTCAGCAGCAGCAGTGCGCTTGTCACTTGAGGCTTTCAGATTCTCGCAACTGAACTGAACTGATATAAGGTGAAGAGAAATATCACTAGCTGTCTCACAAAGTGTAATATCATTGACAAAAGCTCTTTATAAAGCAGGGATACAGTTCCAACTCCAGGCAATGATCTTGAAAGCACTTTGTCTCTGTCAGATTATGATGTTGAGACTTTTTGTTTTTTTTTTAAAGAGTCCCTACAGTGTGGAAACAGGCCCTTCGGCCCAACAAGTCCACACCGACCCTTGGAACATCCCACCCAGACCCATCCCCCTATAACCCTGAACACTATGGGCAATTTAGCATGGCCAATCCACCTAGCCTGCACATCTTTGGACTGTGGGAGGAAACCGGAGCACCCGGAGGAAACCCACGCAGACACGGGGAGAATGTGCAAACTCCACACAGACAGTCACCTGGGGCTGGAATCGACCCGGGACCCTGGCGCTGTGAAGCTGCAGTGCTAACTACTGAGCCACCATGCCGCCCCAGTTTCATCCAGTTTCACAAACTGGATTTGGATGAGGGCCTTATGAAGGAATGGCTTTGTGTTCTACCTTACTAGGCTTTTGTATTAAATGTTTGGACCCCATTGGGATTTCTTCACAGTGCCCTGCCCAGTATCTACACTTCAATCGATGTTAACAAAATAGATAAAAGGAAAATCCTGCAGATGTTGGAAATTTGAGATGTAAATAGAAAGTGCTGTAGAAACTCAGCAAGACAGCTAGCGTGTATGGAAAGATAAACTAGTTCTGAAGAAGAGTCATGTCGGATTTGAAATATTAACTTTCCATTTCCGAAGAAGAGTAACATCGGACTCAAAATGTTAACTGTTTCTCTCCATAGATGCTGTCAGTCCTTCTGAGTTTCTCTAGAACTCTTGTTTTTATTTAATTACCGTGACCACACTTCCAAACTGATTCAATGGATTTGAAGTGACTTGTGATGTCCTGAGAGAGACCTCCATGCAAACTGCTTCCTGTATCTGGTACAAATCCTACACCCTCACGATATAAAATGATACTGTCGCTAGCCATGTGGTCCTTAATGCCAGTTGTTGGTGACTTCAAAATAAATTCAGTCATTGAGAGATTAAAATCCCAAGTACTAGAAGTATAGTTGAATTGAGTTATGAGACAGTGCAAGCTAAGAGTACATACTGCTGGCATTTCTTAGGTCAGGTAGCATCTGTGGAGAGAGAAACAGAATTAAAGTTTCAGATCATTGACCAGTATTTCCAACATTTTACAAATTTATTTCTGATTTCCAGCATCTACTGTATTTGGCTTTTTGAAGATTTATGAGCTGTACTGGCAGTGAGTGTTCTACTGTCTCTGTTTACATGGTGCCATAACTGCTCATGAATTCACCCTTTCAGCTACCACCATCTTTTGCTATTCGACATACAACAGCTGCACGGTGGCAGCTTGGTGAGCTTCTTTGGTACTTCTGTCTTTGACCCCCTTGCTCGCTGCTTCTCCTGACGCTCCCCATATGCCAGCCTTCTTGCTCCATCATTCCCTCCTTTTTGCCACCCTTCTCCCTCTGTGGGAGTCGGTGGTTCAATGTCCTTTAAAACTTACTTTTTGCACCCTGAAACTAGGGTCTCTGTGGAGCAATCAGGAACTGAAGTATTGCTTCGGGATGCACCAACTGTCTTACAATACAGCCTATCTGTGAATAGCAGTGAGTATTAAAGTGTGAAGCCCGTATTAATGGAGAAAATGTTTCTCTGTTGACAGGTGACCAGTCTGCAATGAAAGAACTGATTCAGATGCGAATGAAATCAGGAGAGGCTGGAGGGTTGCTGGATGTAAGGAGTACTATTTATAATCACTTTGTAATGGAATGGGGTAAATTTCATTGGTTATAATTCCTGCCTTTTCTGATTGATTGCTTCCATAGTTCATAGTTCAATTTCTTTCGTTTGCCAATTGTTTGGGGTGAGAGAAAGAGCAGGGGACGTGCAATTGCTTAAACCAGAACACTTCTGCACAGCCTCAAAGTGAGGCTAAAGCTTTAGATATATAGAATTGAGTGTATTGGATTTATCATATGCGGCTGGGGTAGTCCAGCAGAGAAGCTAAACTTGTAGCACGATACCCCGGTCAACAATGAGAACCTTGGGCTGCCACTGTAAATTTGAATTAAGAAACCCACAGCTCTAATCAGGACTGTTGCTGCCAGTGAGAGTCTCTCCTGAGCTTGACATCATTGATTGAAACCATATCTTTACTTGCAACAATCTGGCAGCCCAGTATCCCTAATTTTGAGCCTTTGTTTTTGATAGTGTGCAAAAATTTTATCATCCACGTTCGCAGGTAACCAGTTGGCTCATTAAACTCTCATTGGGTGATTAATCATGTTACTTTCCCTGCTGGAGCTCTACCTGAGATAATGCTGTTACATGCCTGGTTTCTAGCATCCTGTAATTAATGATGGGTCAGCTTGAATATAATGAGCCAAGTGGGCTTTGTGCTGTAAACATCTGTGGTTTGCTCTGGTGCATAGTCACCAATCGTTAAAACCATAGTTGTTTACAGCACCAGGCCCACTTGACTCACTACATCCAAGCTAACTCGTCTTGGAGCAGCTTTCACTGTGACTCACTGTTTCATGCATGCAAAAAAGTTGTTGAGATCAAGTGGTATTAAGAATATTGTTCTGAGCCTTGATTCATTCTGACATTAATTTGTATGCATTTTTCAAAGTCCCTGCTAACGCAGACAAGAGCAAAGCATGCTGCCACTATGAGTGAAGTGAAGTGGAGGGGCCGGGTCATTCCAGTGAAAATCGATAAAGTGCGGATCTTCCTCCTTGGACTGGCAGACAACGAGGCTGCGATTGCACAGGTACAGCTTTATACTGGAGGAAAGTGTTTGTAAAGATGCTCAAACAGAATTTGTAGGGTGGATTGAAGAAAGAATTGAATTGGCAATTGATACGCCATGCCACGCTCCTGCTAACCAAACCTCTGTTTTTTGTTTGCTTTTGTTTTCCCAGGAACTCTCTTTATTTTGTCAGTCTGTCTGCCATCATGGGTAGAAAGAAAATGTCACATGCCACCATTCTAAAGAAAAGCAATGGTGGGGGGTTTTCCTCTTATGGAAAATAATAATATTTATCCCTCAGTCAGCATCATTTAATCCAGAAATGTTCTTTTGTGAATAAAAATGAGAAGGTCTGGCTAAAACTCAGCAATTAGACCTCAACTGGAATACTGTGAACAGTTTTGGTTCCCTATATCTAAGGAAAGATATGCTGGCATTGGAGGCAGTCCAGAGAAGGTTCACTGGGCTGATGCCAAGTACGGAGGCACTGTCTCATTGGAGAGATTAACTAGGTTTAGCCTGTACTCATAGATAACAAGCATGGGGCTGGATGAACACAGCAGGTCAAGCAGCATCATAGGAGCAGGAAAACTTGACGTTTCGGGCCTAAACCCTTCATCAGAAAATGTTCGGCTTAGAAAAATAAGAGATCTTATTGAAATATGTCAAATTCTTAGGTGGCTTGATAGAGTAGATGTGGAGAGGTTGTTTCTCCTTATGGGGAGCCTAAGACCAAAGGACATGATCTCAGTAAGAGGTTGTATATTTAAATTTACAACTTCTTGGTTTATTGGTATAGAAGACAAAGGAAGCACGATGAATGAAAAATACAAACAATAGCATGCTTCACCAAAGACAGGCAAGGAAATTTTCCTAAGGATCGTGAATCTGGAACTCTTTACCACAGGGATCAAGAGGCTGCATCTTTAAGTGTATTCAAAGCAGTGATTTGGCAGCTTTTTAATCAGGAATGGAATCAAGGCTTATAGAGAAAGGGCAGGAAAGTGGAGCTGAGGATTTTCAGATCAGGTGTTGAATGGAGACTAGATCCAATGGGCTGAATGACCTACTCCTAACCCTTTGTCTTAAGGTCATAAAGAAAAGTTCCTTCACCCAAAACGTGAACTTGGTTTTCTCTCACAGTTGCTGTCAGACCTGCTTGGTTTTTCCAGCAATTTCTAGATGGTTCCTGATCTCCCGCATCTGCTGCTATTTGGTTTAATGTGTCCTATGTCTTGTGGTCGTGTTTTATGTTGTTTGTGTGATGGATAGATTGAACACTAGATCCTCCTCTTTAGTGAAGCATGCTATTGTTTGTATTTTTCATTCATCGTGCTTCCTTTGTCTTCTATACCAATAAACCAAGAAGTTGTAAATTTAATTCTGGTGGTGGGGGTTGTTGTTCAGACTGGAGGCATGTGACCAGTGCTGTGCTACAAGGATTGGTGTTGGGTCCACTGTTGTTCATCACTTATATAAACTATTTGGATGAAAATGTAGATGACACTAAACTTGATGGTATAGTGGACAGTGAAGAAAGTTATCTAAAAACAAACGGGATCATGATCCAGTGGGCTGAGGAATGGCAGATGGAGCTTAATTCAGATAAATGCGAGCTGTTGCATTTTCGTAAGACAAGCTAGGGTACAACTGACCACAGTTAATTGTAGTTCCCTGAGGAGTGTTGTTGAACAGAGAGACCTAGGGTTGCAAATACATAGTTTCTTGAAAGTGGCGCCACAGGTAGACAGTGTTGAGGAAGGTGTTTGACACATTTGCCTTCATCAGTCAGAGCATTGAGTACAAGAGTTAGGACGTCATGTTACAGCTGTATGAGACGGTGAGGCCACATTTGGAGTATTGCATACAATTCTGGTTTCCCTTCTATAGGAAGGATGTTATTAAACTGGAAAGATTGCAAAAAAGATTCACAAGGATGTTACCAAGACTAGAAGGTTTTTTATAAGGAGGGGCTGGATAGGCTGGGATGTTTTTCGCTTCAGCATGGGAAGCTGAGGGATAACTTTTTATAATGGTTTATAAAATCACAGGAGGCATAGATGAAGTGACTGGCCAAGGCCTTTTCCCCAGAGTAGGAAAGTTGAAAACTAGAGGGCATAAATTTAAAGTGAGAGCGGAAAGATTTTAAAAGGGACCTGAGGGGACAGTGTTTTCACACCTGGTGTTCATATATGGAATGAGCTGCCAGAGGAAGTGGTGAAGATGAGTACAGTTGCAACATTTAAAAGACCTTTGAATAGGTACATGGATAGGAAAGGTTGAGAGGGACATGGGCCAAATGCAGGCAAATGGGATTAGTTCAGTTTGGGAAGACTGGTCTGTGTGGATGAGTTGGGCTGAAGGGTCTGTTTCTGTGCTGTGTGACTCTATTCCCCTATAATTGTAAAAAATATTCTATGTAAATGTGATTATTTTATTAAATATTGACTTAGTGGTAAAAACCGAAAGAACTGCAGATGCTTTAAACCAGGAACGAAAACAGAAGTTGCTAGAAAAGCTCAGCAGGTTTGGAAGTACCTGTGAAGAGAAATCAAGTTAATGTTTCAGGTCAAGTGACCCTTCCTCAGAACGGATGCTGCCAGACCTGTTGAGCTTTCAAATGACTTTGTTGTGTTGAGGTTTTATTTCTCCATTGGTAGACCTTTGTTGAAGTCACCAATGATTATTTTATAGTCACTGGAATCACAATATAGTTTCCTGTCAGTAGAAGGTGCTGTTGATCCTTTAACACGCTTAGTTCTATACTGGAGGACTAAAATGCACGGTTCAAGAAAGAAGAGCAATCAATATTGTTCAGTTTGGAATTTTTAAAGCCTGTGAATTGAAGTGGAAATGGGACAGGTATTGGGCCATGAAAAACCAGGTAGCAGTAGCGAGTAATGGCTGAAATAAGTTTAAAAAGAACATGGAACAGTGTTCTTGTTTTAATCCAGCAAGTTTCAGAGAGGAGGAGAAGTAGGAGGAATGTGTATTTAGTATAGAACGCAGTTTGGAAAAAGCTTTCATGCTGGCTTAGGTCTGCCTCATTATTCACGTCATTACATTGCCCTAGGCCCATAACAGCACTAGCAGAGCACGTTGTTTCGGTAATTCACAGGATTGGGTGTCACTGGCCTAGCCAGCATTTATTGTCTACTCTTACTTGTCCTTGAGGGGTGATGGTGAGCCACCTCTTGAACTGCTGTGGGTCAGTTAGCTCAGTTGGCTGGTTTGCAATGCAGAGTGACCGAACGGTGTGGATTCAGTTCCTGTACTGGCTGATGTCAACATGAATGTCCCGCTTTCGTAACCTCATCCCTCACCTGAGTTGTGGTGGCCCTCAGGTTAAACTCACCACCTTTCCAATGACAGAACATCCCTCTAATCCCCTGGGACTATGGTGTGTTTACTTTTACCTGAATTGCTACATTTCATGTGCTGTAGGTAGACCTATATAATGCCATCACGCTGGGAGTTCCAGGATTTTGACCCAGTCGCACTGAAGGAGCAGTGACGTCTTTCCAAGGCGGGGTAATGTGATTTTTAAAAGGCTTCTGGAGCTGGGCGATTACAGTTGTTTTGCCAGTTATGCCCATATTCTAAAATCCACAGAACTAAGGAGCTGGGATGTGCAATGAAAGGATGAAATGAAAGGCATGGCTTAGAAGCCCAATTATGCAGCCATGGTAGTGAGCATGTTTAATCAGCTGTTTGGATGTGTTATCAATGCCAAAATTCAGGTTGAAAATTCCTTGCGATAGCATTGTTGAAATGAAACTGGTTTCTAGGTTATTTCAAACAGGCAAGGGGGAAACTGCCCTCCAGCTCAGGAGGAGTAGGTATGACTACAGTACCTGGCTATGAAGTTTACCTACCTAACAAGACACTAAAATGTGATGAGGACAAAGGAATGTTGGTTCAGATTTAAAAGATGATACTCTGTTTAGTGTATGCTTTTTACCTTCTGCATGATTGAACTTCCTGTCACAAGTGGTAACTCTCACTTGCAGCCTTGTAAGATCAGCTGTACTTGCCTAATGAGGGAGGTTGAGGCGTATGTCTACAAATACCTGTCCTGAACTATTTGGCAAAGTTGGAGGCAACTCCAGTAAGTAAATATAGGGAGTGAGGAAAAACCTGTGATTGTCATTTAATAATTTAATAAACCAACAATAATGAAATTTGACCCATTTTGTTATTGTTTTCTCACGTCTGCCACCTTAAATTCATTCCGTGCCGCTGATTATTTTGCTTGTTGGAGTTATGTGGCTTCATGTGAACAAGGCAGTTCTGACTCTGTTTCCTCCCAAACTAACGTGACTGTTTCAAAGGTAGTTTTCTATGAAGTACCTTTGAGCGTCTTAGTGATGTGAAGGGTGCTTCTAAATGCATCTCCCTTCTTTCCAAAGGTCTTTCAACTTGAACTGTGCCCACAACAAAAGCAAGTTGTTGTACCTGCTGATGCCACCCTTTGTAGCAGAAGTTTGCCTTAATATGACTTTACCAGTGCTATTGTGCCGTCAATACAAGTTGAGCTATGATGAAAATGTGCTGAGTGGAATTTAACTCCTTCCTCATAGGAAGGAGAGCATTGAAGGATAGCTTATCCAGTGGCAGCTTTCAGCACATTGGACACTTGGGGCACGTTACTACCTCCCACTTGCTACACCTCAAACACATTCTCGCATGCTCTCTCTTCTCTCCCTCTTCCCCCAAATCTTTTAACCCTCATCACCATCCTGACCAGTATTTATCCCGCAAAGAGCATCACAGGAACATATTACCTGGTCATTATCATGCCACTGTTTATGGGAAAATTACTGTGTTCAAATTGGCCGCAGCTTTTATTACACTACACTACACCAATGACTAAACTTCAAAAATGACGGCTTCAACTTTGTACTTTGAGACTTCCTGAAGTTGTGAAAGGTTGCAATCTTTTCTTTATTTAACTTGTCAGATTCCAAAATCTTCTTCTATTTAGTTCTCTAAACAGACAAGTCTTTGTTAATATAGAAATGTAACTCACCTGTAGGTGAATATCATGGATCTTCATTACCAGGCTCATTAAATAATTGGCAGTTCCTGATAGTAACAGCAGGATCTGCTGAAAACAGCAAACACTGTTTACATTGACAGTTCCCATATTTGTTTGTAAGTTTCTAGGTTCCTGTGCTTTCTTGGGAGGGTTTTAGTGATTCATTCCAATCCTGACATTCGCATGAGGGTGTGGTGTATTTGTGTGACACCTTTGCTACACTAATTGTGACACATACTTTTGAAACCCCAGTCAGATTACACATTCTAATCAAATTGAACGGTGTCAAAGTTCAGTTATTGCATTGAATATGAGAATGCTGCTGTGGCTCTGAGCAAATTAATGGTGTTCTTTGTCCGTACGATTGCTGTAAAGTGGACCGCTCTGAATAGCACAAACTCTGGAAGCAAAGCTAAAACCTTAAACGTCGCCTTTTCTATAATAGATTACTGGCCTGTGAATATGCGCACTGCATTCACAAAAAAGGAGAAAACTTGTACTTCCACTCCTTTGAGACATCTCAAAACATTTCAAGTGCTTTTAAAGCACAGTCACCTGTGAAATTGAACCAGCCCAGCTCATCTCCACCTCCCTAACCGGTTTTTCCTCTCACCCCAAGCCACACCCCCATCTCCTATCTACTAACATCATCCCGCCCCCTTGACCTGTCCGTCCTCCCTGGACTGACCTATCTCCTCCCTACCCCCCTACCTACACTCACCTTTACTGGCTCCATCCCCGCCTCTTCGACTTGTCTGCCTCCTCTCCACCTATCCTCTCCTCTATCCATCTTCTATCCGCCTCCCCCTCTCTCCCTATTTATTTCAGAACCCTCTTCCCCTCCCCCATTTCTGATGAAGGGTTTAGGCCCGAAACGTCAAGTTTTCCTGCTCCTATGATGCTGCTTGACCTGCTGTGTTCATCCAGCCCCACGCTTGTTATCACAAATCTAGCATGTCAGGATCTGAAAACAATACCAATAAATGACCAGTTAATCTGCCTTTGGAATTGATGAATAAATGTGGGCCAGAATTCAGAGCAATCTCCCCTGTCCTCCTCAAAACAGTGCTGTGGAATATTTGTCATACATTTGAAGGGGAAGACTTGGCCTCAATTTGATACCCCATCTGTAAGACGGCACCTCTATCGATGCAGCACTCCTTGTGTATATTATCCATTGTAATGTCAGTTGGGATTGAGCTCAAGTTTTTTTTGCAGTTGCTAAAATGGTGGCTTGGGACTCAACGGTAGATTGTTGTTCATGCTGGAGGTTTGCCCCCAATTTTACTTTGATACCACAGAAAAATATTTATTTCAACCTCCTCTCATGCTGTTTTACATAGAATGTAGTGTTTTGATTTTTTGCGGATTGCTGGGTTAGCACACTGGTGGGATACATATCTGCTGGTTACAATACATATGTTGCCTGTTGAAGCATTTGTGCTTCAGAGCCGAGTGCTTCTCTTATCTCGCTTCTATATTGTTTCCTTCTGAAATAACCTATGAAAGTGGGCCAGTTGGAAGGTTTGTGTTCGAGTCCCGCTCCACAAAAATTGGGACTTGTGCACTTAGGGAGTTTGCAATCAGATGCACTGACAGGGAGAGAGAGAATGTGAAACCGGCGTACCATCTACCTTTTGTGATGAATATAACAGAACCCATGGCACTGCTGTGAAGAAGAATGGGGACCTATCTCTGGTGTCTTGACCAATATGTTTCCCCTTAAACAACAGCACATTATTGCCTCGTTATCATGTCATTGCATGTGTGAGCTTGCTGTATGCAAATTGGTTGCTGCATTGGGTATTTTACAACAACAACCTTACTTTGGAAATTTTGAATTGGCTGTCAAGCAATTTGCACTGCTGTTGTGAAAGGCACTATATTATTGCAAGTTTTATTCTGATGTATAAACCGCGATTAGTGTAGATTCCGAAAGAGACAGAGTGAATAAACCAGTCTTGATTAAAACCAAGTAATACAGATCAACGTGGTGCCTCCTAATATCTTAATACTATGCTTGAGAAGTTATCTCTTGGTGTTTTTACTATATTAAATGGCCTATACTGAGACATGATGTGCTTTATAGAAAAGAAATTTTAGAAAACAGAAATTACAAGGGAGGTTGTTGGAACGTTTTTCAGCCAGAGATGCTGGACAGGTCATTGAAAATACAGAGCATTACTAGAAGTTGCTGTTGTGACATTCATGCCTTATCCAGCCTTTTCATTCCTCTTTTGAGCCTATTTTAATAAGCATTATACTTTTATAATTGTTCGGGATGTTGGTTTTGTTGGCTGGGCCATCATTTATTGTTAAGACCATAAGACATAGGAGTGGAAGTAAGGCCATTTGGCCCATCAAGTCCACTCCGCCATTTAATCATGGCTGATGGGCATTTCAACTCCACTTACCCGCACTCTCCCCGTAGCCCTCGATTCCTTGCGAGATCAAGAATTTGTCAATCTCTGCCTTGAAGACATTCAACGTCCCGGCCTCCCCTGCGCTCTGTGGCAATGAATTCCACAGGCCCACCACTCTTTGGCTGAAGAAATGTCTCCTCATTTCCGTTCTAAACTGACCCCCTCTAATTCTAAGGCTGTGCCCACGGGTCCTAGTATCCCCACCTAACGGAAACAACTTCCCAGGGTCCACCCTTTCTAAGCCATGCATTATCTTGTAAGTTTCTATTAGATCTCCCCTCAACCTTCTAAACTCTAATGAATACAATCCCAGGATCCTCAGCCATTCATCGTATGTTAGGCCTACCATTCCAGGGATCATCCGTGTGAATCTCCGCTGGACACGCTCCAGTGCCAGTATGCCCTTCCTGAGATGTGGAGCCCAAAATTGGACACAGTATTCTAAATGGGGCCTAACTAGAGCTTTGTAAAGTCTCAGAAGCACACGCTGCTTTTATATTCCAACCCTCTTGAGATAAATGACAACATTCCACTTGCTTTCTTAATCACAGACTCAACCTGCAAGTTAACCTTTAGAGAATCCTGTACTAGCACTCCCAGATCCCTTTGTACTTCGGCTTTATGAATTTTCTCACCGTTCAGAAAATAGTCCATGCCTGTATTCTTTTTTCCAAGGTGCAAGACCTCGCATTTGCTCACGTTGAATTTCATCAGCCATTTCCTGGACCACTCTCCTAAACTGTCTAAATCATTCTGCAGCCTCCCCACCTCCTCCGTACTACCTGCCTGTCCACCCAACTTCGTATCATCGGCAAACTTCGCCAGTATGCCCCCAGTCCCTTCATCCAGATCATTAATATATAAAGTGAACAGCTGCGGCCCCAACACTGAACCCTGCGGGACACCACTTGTCACCGGTTGCCATTCCGAAAAAGAGCCTTTTATCCCAACTCTCTGCCTTCTGCCAATCCTCAATCCATGCCAGTAACTCACCTTGAACACCATGGGCCCTCACCTTACTCAGCAGCCTCCCGTGAGGCACCTTATCAAAGGTCTTTTGGAAGTCTAGATAGATAACATCCACTGGGTTTCCCTGGTCTAACCTACTTGTTACCTCTTCAAATAATTCTAACAGGTTTGTCAGACACGACCTCCACTTACTAAATCCATGCTGACTTGTTCTAATCTGACCCTGCACTTCCAAGAATTTAGAAATCTCATCCTTAACGATAGATTCTAGAATTTTACCAACAACCGAGGTTAGGCTAATCGGCCTATAATTTTCCATCTTTTGTCTTGATCCTTTCTTAACCAAGGGGGTTACAACAGCGATTTTGCAGTCATCTGGGACTTCCCCTGACTCCAGTGACTTTTGAAAGAACACACCCAACGCCTCCGCTATTTCCTCAGCCACCTCCCTCAGAACTCTAGGATGTAGCCCATTGGGGCCAGGAGATTTATCAATTTTTAGACCTTTTAGCTTTTCTAGCACTTTCTCTTTTGTAATGCCTACCATACTCAACTCTGCCCCCTGACTCTCCTTAATTGTTGGGATATTACTCATGTCTTCCACTGTGAAGACTGACGCAAAATACTTATTAAGTTCTTCAGCTATTTCCTTATCTCCCATCACTAGCCTTCCAGCAAAAATTTGGAGCGGCCCAATGTCTACTTTTGCCTCTTGTTTGTTTCTTATGTATTGAAAGAAACGTTTACTATCATTTCTAATATTACTGGCTAGCCTACCTTCATATTTGATCCTCTCCTTCCTTATTTCTCTCTTTGTTATCCTCTGTTTGTTCTTGTACCCTTCCCAGTCTTCTGATTTCCCAGTGCTCTTGGCCACTATATAGGCTGTCTCTTTTTCTTTGATACATTTCTTGACTTCCTTTGTCAGCCATGGCTGTCTAATCCTCCCCCGGATAATCTTTCTTTTCTCTGGGATGAACCTCTGTATTGTGTCCTCAATTACACCCAGAAACTCCTGCCATTGTTGCTCCACTGTCTTGCCCGCTAGGCTCTGCTTTCAGTTGATTTTCGTCAGTTCCTCTCTCATGCCCCTGTAATTACCTTTATTTAACTGTAACACCATTACATCCGATTTTGCCTTCTCTCTTTCAAACCGCAGACTGAACTCTACCATATTATGATCGCTGCCTCCTAAGTGTTCCCTTACTTTAAGGTCTTTTATAAGGTCTGGCTCATTACATAGCACTAAGTCCAGAATAGCCTGCTCCCTTGTGGGCTCCATCACAAGCTGTTCCAAAAAGCCATCCTGTAGGCATTCCATGAATTCCCTTTCTTTGGATCCACCGGCAATATTATTCACCCAGTCCACCTGCATATTGAAGTCCCCCATGATCACAGTGACCTTGCCTTTCTGACATGCCCTATCTATTTCCCGGTGCATCTTGCACCCCTGGTCCTGACCACTGTTAGGAGGTCTGTACATAACTCCCATTATGGTTTTTTTTGCCTTTTGTGGTTCCTCAACTCGACCCACACAGACTCCACATCATCTGACCCTATGTCATTTCATTCAGTGCTATTGATATTGTTCATCCTTGATTGCCCTTGAGAAGGTAGTAGTGAGCTGCCTCCATGAATCACTGCAGTCCATATGCTGTAGATCCACCATGTTGCTATTATGGAGGCCATTCCAGGGTTTTGACCCAGTGACAGCAAAGGCACAGTGGTGTAGTTCCAAGTCATGGTGGTGTGTGGCTCAGAGGGAAACTGCCAGATCGTGGTCTTTCCGTGCATCAGCTGCTGTTTTACTTCAAGCTGTCAGAGGTCGCATGTTTGAAAGGTTTTGTGAGAAGAGCTTTGGTCACTTACTGCTATGCAGTTTGTACATGGTACGCACCAATGCCTCTGCATTGATGGTGAAGGAAAGTGAATGTTTCAGGTAGTGGGCAGGTTGCCATTCAATTTTTCTTCTATTAGTGTTGAACTGCCCGAGTTGTTGAAGCTGCATTCACTGAGGCAAATGGAGAATATTCCATCAGGCTCCTGACTTGTGCCTCGTAGATAACTGACGTGTTTTGGGGAGTCAGAAGGTGAGTTACTTGCTGCAGGACTCCTAGCCTCTGATCTGCTGTTTTAACCACAGAATTTCTGTGGCTGGCCATGTTCAATCCTAATTCCCCAGGGTGATGACAGTGGAAGATTTGGTGATTTGAATGGCATTGGAAGTCAGAGGGAGATTCCCATTTCTGACATTGCAGTAGCTGAAGATGGCTGGCCTGAGCATACTTCCTGGGGAACCCCAGCAGCAGTTGGACTGAAATGGACTAATAACAACCGTCTTCCTTTTGTACCAAGTATGATTGCAGCCAGTGGAGAGTGTTCATCCTGATTCCCATCGACAGTGCTGTTTGATGTCACACTTGGTCGTATCTGTTGGGAAACTGCTAATCCATTATTCAGGAAAAAATTGCAGGACACTGAGAAAAGCTTAATGCAATCAAACAGAATCAGCATAGTTTTGAGAGGGAAATTGTTTGACAAATTTGCTTGTTATTTGAGGGTACGACAAGCAGTTGAAGGAGAACCAAGTGATGCCTTTGGATGTCCAGAAGTCATTGAGAAGATGCTACATAAAAGATTATTGCACAAGATAGGGACTCACATTATTGAGGGTAATGAGGATTGGTTAAGACACAGCGTTGGGATTAATGGATCTTTGAGAGGTTAAAAGGAAGTAACTAGTGGAATGCCACAAGAAATATCCCAAGACCTTCAATTATTTACAATTTATATCAATTACATGGAAGAGGGGACAGTGTAATTTATCCAAAGTTGCTGAGGTTACAAGAGCAGGATGTAAGTGATGAGGATGAGGACCTAAGGAATCTGCAAGGGATCAATATAGTGACTGGACAAAAATTTGGCAGATGGAGTTTTATCTAAGAAATTGTAAAGTCCTGCACTTTGGTAGGAAGAATCGAAAGGCAGACTACTATTTAAATGGAGAGAAACTCAAAAAAATGCAATGCCAAGGGTTCTAGATAACAAGCATGGGGCTGGATGAACACAGCAGGTCAAGCAGCATCATAGGAGCAGGAAAACTTGACGTTTCGGGCCTAAACCCTTCATCAGAAATGCCAAGGGTTCTGACTGTTTTTGTACACACACCGAAAGCATCAACACACAGATATAGCAAGTAATTAAAAAGGCAGATGGAATTTTCACCATTATTATGAGGAGATTGGAGTTTAGAAATGGGGAGGTCTGTTACAACTGAACTAGCTGTTGGTGAGGCTGCATCTGGAGCACTGTGTTGGTCACTCTATTTATGAAAGGGTGTATTTGCACTGGAGGTGGTCAAAAAAGAGATCTTTCATCTGCTGCCTTGCTGATAATGAGAAGACCCTGCACAGGGCGTACTGCAATCATAACCAGGAGTCCCTGGCTCTGCTGCTGGAGTTGAGGGCTATGAGGAGCTGGCACAAAAGAGGAATTGAGGCCTGGGGCAGATGAGCCATGATGTTATAGAATGGCAGGGCAGAGTCAAGGGGCTGAATGGCTTACTTATGCTCCTATTTCTTTTATTCTTAAATGCTGCCTTGATGTAAAGAACAGTCACTCTCATCTCACCTCTGATATTATAACTCTTGTATAATGTTTGAACCAGGTCGAAAGCCTAGTGCTCTTGGTAGAACCCAAATTGATTGAAAGTAGACTGATAGGGCAGTAACTGGTCGTGTCAGAGTTTTCCTGGTTTTTCTGAATGTGGAGTGTATCAAGTTGGTTGAAAACGTAATGTCTGTGGTGTTTGGAATCACTGAAGTTCGTAAAGTTGGAACACCTGTTTCTCAGGAAGTGAGCATAGTTAGTGCTGTCTGTCACAGGTTATCCTTGCTACGGCCCTTTAGATAGTGGTTAAGTTATGACAAAAGTCATCAACCTGAAACTTTATCTATGTTTCTGTCACCACAAATACTGTCCGATCTGAGTATTTTTGTCTTGGGCTTCCTGTGCATGTCACTTTCACAGGGTTCAGCAGTGTTGCTAAGGGATTTGTCACGTTTCCATTAAATTAGAAAATTGACTTTGTGCAGAAAGGAATTTGCATTTATTATAGTGTTTCATATCCCAATTGCCCCAAAGTGATTTATTGCTGGTTTTAAGTTGCAGTCATTTCTATTATAGGCAAATGTGCCAGCTGATCTTTCTGTTGAATCCCCACAGGTACCAGTGTGAGACATGATCAGTGGTGTTTTTATTTGGAGGTGTTGGTTGAGAAATGAGCATTGGCCCCCAAAGTAGGAGATACCCCCAGCACTTTGTGGAAGCAACTTTACTTCTGCTTCCAAGTAACATGCAGCAGTGATTCTGACAGGCCCAGCAGGCTCCTCCCTTCCAGGCAGTGCTGCATACAGCCCAAAATATTTTCCTGAGTTTCAGCTGATTTCTGATTTTGAAAGTTCCTTCTCCATTCCGCCAGCGCTGCCATGTTGTATCATCCAGATTCCCTTTTTGGCAATCTGTTTAATAAAAGTAAAACATGCCCATGCACCGGGTTTCCACAGTATCTCAAAATGATTACAGCACAGAAGGAGACCTTTCATGGTACATTGTGTCTGTCTGTCTGTTACCGCTCTTCATGTGAGCAGTTCAGAGTGCTGCATTCCACCAGCTCCATGTGAGCCTGCATGTTCTTCATTGTTTCTTTAATTTATCTAAGTAAGTCCGCAGTCCGACTTAGAATTGCCTTCCAGAATACAGACCCAAATTGCTTACTGCCACCCTTTATACTGTTGATCAATACTGAAGTGAGGGGATGGTGTGTGTTTACGTTGATAAGCACCTCTGGCTGACAGATCCCACGTGGAGGTCCAGTAGCCAACATCTTTCAGGTATACTGCGAACCAGTACAACAGGCTATTCAACATTCAGGTACAAACACCTTTGGGTTGGGCACTTGGTTGCTTACAAACCTACTGAACTGTATAGCCAACGTTGCAAAAGTCCTTGAATAACTCCATTTTTCTTGTACGTAACAATTAGTGGCTGCATTTATTAGAAATATTAAATGAGTGGTACGTGTATTCTCATGGAAACAGTGCTTTATTGTCTAGTGTTTGGAATGTTGATATTCCATGTTGGCAATCACTTGTACTTGAAGAACTGGAGAATTGTTAGAATCATAGAAGTGTAGAATCATTAGAAGAAAACATTCAGCCTATCAAGTCGATTGCCAAAAATCATCATCTGCGCACACTAGTCCCACTTTCCCACTCTAGGCCTATTACTCGAATGTTATGATATTTCAAATGCTCATTCAAGTGCTTTTTAAAGATTGTGAGGATTTCCTCCTTAACTACCCTCCCAGGCAGTGCATTCCAGACACCCACCACCACCTGGGTGAAAAAGTCTTTCCTCAAATCCTCTCTAAAGTTCCTGCCTTTCACATTAAGTGTATGCCACCTTGTTATTGACCCTTCAACTAAGGGGAACAGTTGCTTTCTATTCATCCTGTCCATGCCCCTCATATTCTTGTATGCTTCTGCCAGGCTCCCCCCTCAACCTCTGCTCCAAAGAAACTAATCCAAGCTTATCTAGCCTCTCTTCATAGCTGAAACGTTCCATCCTGGTGAATCTCCTGCATCTCTTCCAGCACAGTCGCATCCTTCCTGAAGTGCAGTGAACAGAGCTGCACACAGTATACCAGCTATAGCCTATCCAAAGTTTTGGACAGCTCCAAAATGACAACCTTGCTATTATAATCTATGCATGACTGATAAAGGCAAGATCCCGTATGCTGCCTTAACTAACATGTTAACTTATCCTACCACCTTCAGGGATTTATGGACAAGCGCCCCAAGACCCCTCTGCCCCTCTGAGTTTGTTAGTGTCTTGCTATTCATTGATTACCTTGTTCCCACTTCCCAAAGTAGAATGCCCTACTCTTTCCCTGGTTATTCTCTTCCATCTCTTGATGTACTTGCAGAATATTTTGGGATTCTCCCTAATCTTATCTGCCAGCATTTTCTTATGACCCCTCTTCCTCACCTCACATTTATCAGAATTAAAATTCCTTCAGCCACTGATCCGACTATCTGTTTATATCTTCTGTAACTTAGCGCACTCCTCGTCCCCATCAACAACACAACCAGTCTTTGTCTTCTGCAAAATTATTTATCACCCTCCCACATTCTCATCTACATCATTTATGAACATCACAAACTATAAGGGACCCAGCATAAATCCCTGTGGTATGCCACTTCACACCAGGCTCCAGTCACACAAACAGACTTCTATCATCGCCCTCTGTCTCCTATCACTGAACCAATTTTGAACATAGAACATTAAAGCGCAGTACAGGCCCTTCGGCCCTCAATGTTGCGCCAACCTGTGGAACCAATCTGAAGCCCATCTAACCTACACTATTCCATTATCATCCATATGTTTATCCAACAACCATTTAAATGCCCTTAAGGTTAGCGAGTCTACAACTGCTGCAGGCAAGGCATTCCATGCCCTGACTACTCTCTCTGAGTAAAGAATCTACCTCTGACATCTGTCCTATATCTATCACCCCTCAATTTAAAGCTATGCCCCCTCGTGCTAGCCGTCACCATCCGAGGAAAAAGGCTCTCACGGTCCACCCTATCCAATCCTCTGATCATCTTGTATGTCTCTATTAAGTCACCTATTAACCTTCTTCTCTCTAACGAAAACAGCCTCAAGTCCCTCAGCCCTTCCTCATAAGACCTTCCCTCCATACCAGGCAATGTCCTGGTAAACTCCTCTGCACCCTTTCCAATGCTTCCACATCCTTCCCATAATGCGGTGACCAGAACTGTACGCAGTACACCAAGTGCAGCCGCACCAGAGTTTTGTACAGCTGCAACATGACCTTACGGCTCCGAAACCAGGGTTTAGGCCCGAAACGTCAAGTTTTCCCACTCCTATGATGCTGCTTGACCTGCTGTGTTCATCCAGCCCCATGCTTGTTGTCCCCTCTACCAATAAAACCTGACACACCATACGCCTTCTTAATAACCCTATCAACCTGGGTGGCAACTTTCAGGGATCTATGCACATGGACACCGAGATCTCTCTGCTCGTCCACGCTACCAAGAATCTTACCATTAGCCCAGTACTCTGTATCCCTGTTACTCCTTCCAAAGTGAATCACCTCACACTTTTCCGCATTAAACTCCATTTTCCACCTGTCAGCCCAGCTCTGCAGCTTATCTATGTCCCTCTGTAACCTGCAACATTTCTTCCGCACTATCCACAACTCCACATCCAGGTCATTTATAAAAATGACAAACAGCAGTGGCCCCAAAACAGATCCTTGCGGTACACCACTAGTAACTGAACTCCACTATTAACATTTCCCATCAACCACCACCCTCTGTCTTCTTACAGCTAGCCAATTTCTGATCCAAACTGCTAAATCACCCTCAATCCCATGCCTCAGAATTTTCTGCAATAGCCTACCATGGGGAACCTTATCAAGCACTTTACTGAAATGGATTCATCTTGCCAAGTTAACCTGGATCCCATGAGCTTTTACTTATAAGTTTCCTATTTCGAAGATTGTCAAAGGACTTGCTGAAATCCATTTTAAATCACACTAACTTTCCTACCCTCACCTAAACACTTGGTCACCTCCTCAAAAAATTCCACCAAATTTGTTAGACCTGACCTCCCTCTGACAAATCTTATGCTGACTATCCCTGATCAATCCTCACCCCTCTCAATGGAGATTAATTTTCTCTTTCACTGTTTTCTCCAGCATTTCTCCAAATGAGATCTGTGGTTCCCTGGTGTAACTCTCCCACCCTTCTTGCAAAGTGGAACCACAGCTCTTACTCCTCCCTTGTAATCAGAGACATTTTAAAAATTTGGATCGGACCCCTGTAATTTCCTCCCTCATATCCCGCAACAGTCATGAATATAACTCATCTGGACCTGGGGATTTTTTGACTTTTAAATCCACTAAAACCTTCAATACCACCACAATGTTTATATTAATCTGCTCAACATCCTGCCCAACTGCCTTCTGCTTAGGAGAGATGGTAGGAACTGCAGATGCTGGAGAATCTGAGATAACAAGGTGTAGAGCTGGATGAACACCCTGGTCTAGGCCCGAAACGACAGCCTTCCTGCTCCTCTGCTGCTTGACCTGCTGTGTTTATCCAGCTCTACACCTTGTTATCTCTGCCTTCTGCTTGGGATGGGCAACAAATGCCAAGTTGACCCATAAACATCCACATCCTGAGAGCTCATTTGTACAAAAAGGAACGAACGTTGAAGACTGTGCAAATGTTTCCTTGAATAAGATTGTGATCACAATCTGGAATAAGCTGTCGGAGGAGTTACTGAAGCCAGGACACCAGCATGTTGAAGAGACTGCTAAATGTTGTTAGGCATTCATATTTTAGGAGGATGATGAGTTGAACCGAAGTACTTTGGTTTGACGCTAATCTTGTTGGGATGGCATTTTTTGATGCATTAGGGTTGGAATCTTGCAACAAAAAAATCTAAATTGTGATGAATTGTTTTCACCAGTTGTTGAGATAGTGGGCAAAAGAAAATGAAAGGGATGATTGGAATGTGGAAGTGTCTACCACAAACTGTTGCTAAATATAGATTTGTTAATTTTTCTAAAGATGACAGTCAAAGAGTTATTGAGAAAGTAGTATATTAAAGGAAAAGGGAATGACCATGTGCTGGGGTCTTTCTTTTTGAACTTTATCTCCCCTTCTCTTGTCTTTGTACCATATCTATCGTGCACCTGTTGTTTCTAAATGTTACAACAAATGAGCACCCTACTAGGTATGAAATAAGTTCCATCTGTGTGATTTGGTATAATATTCCCTGAAAGCAGCTGTAATTTGTGTTCTGACTGTTTTGGTGGTGTGTTTTGCAGACTACAACTGATGAGGCCAAGGAGCGACTATATGAGAGTCTGTTAAGTGAGTGCCGCGATGCCATCCAGGCAGTTCGTGAGGAGCTGAGAGTTGATCCGGTAAGTAAATGTTAAAATGTGGGAGAAATGTTGACAGCAACTCTCTCCTGTTACTGATATAATACCTGGTGTTTGCATAGTTTTCACCTGTGAGGCCATTCAGCTCCTCAAGCTTGCTCTAGTATTCAGCTAGATCATAGCTGATTGGGAGTTCAGCTGCACCTTGACTCCATTTCCCTTTACACCCTTACTTGACAAAAATTGATCAATCTCTACCTTGAAAACTCAGAAAACCCACCGGGGGAGTGTTCACATTTCTGTTACTCCTTGAGTGAAACTGTGCCTCCTAATTCTGCTCCTGAAACTTTGCTCATAGCTTTAATTTAGATTGCCCCCTCATTAGAGGAAATAGTTTCTTTGTGTCTGAAGTCTGAAATCCTTTAACCATCATGAATGCCTCAATCAGATCAACTCTCAGTTACTGATATTCAAGGAAAGCCATCTTTAAGTAACTTACACTCATAATTTAAACCCACTAAGCTGAACTATTCTTCTAGTGAATCTGTGCTGCACCCATTTCAGAACCAAGATGTCTTTGCCAAATTGTGGTAACCAAAACCAAATGCAATCCACCCAATAGGATCTGACCAAGTCTATATTCAGAATTAAGAAGATTAGACTATTAGCTTGTATAGAGTGTGCTCATCAGAGTAGAGCAGGAGATTCTGAGGTTTGTGCATCACATGGATATATGCCACACAGAACTTAAGGGGACCTTTGTAAAGAGTAAGTCACCTTTGCATCAACTTAGACATTTTTTATTGTCAGTCTGAGAGGTGTGGCTTGCAGTCAGTTCTTGTTGAAAACAGCAAGAGTGACATCCCAGAAAGTTTATAAATTCATTGCCTGGTAATGGAAAGGGAGCCTTTTGAAGGCAGGAAAGTCAAACCAAACATTAGACCTCACCACATGGTTATCTATCAGGAGAGAGTATCTGTTAATTGGTTGAAGCCTATTCTACTCTCAAGTTACAACATATTATGCACATGGGTGGTAAAATTAACATAATACACAAAAAAAATAAATAAGTGAATAATATAACAATAATAATATGAAAGTCATTAAGAATGGTAGGGCATGCGATGTGTCAAGTCTGTATTATGTGGCTCAAGGCAAACAGATCTACAGTAAGTGTTTGAAGTTCCAGCAACTTCTGGTCAGATTGAGTTGAATGCTGAACTCTGGAGAATTTGATTCTTTAGGGAGGGGGCAAGTTACCTGGATTCTTTTTACCAGGAGGTATTCACACCTGTTAGGATAGGGTGTTCTGATGTGGCCAGTGGTCAGGGGCAGGAAGGTGCAACTGCAAAGGAGCAGGTAAGGAGACCGAGAGTGCAGGAGGGTTAACTTCTGCAATTGTCCAACAGGTCTGATGTTCTGTTAGCTTGTTTGGGTGAGAGCAGGGGGCTGTGGAATAGGTGCATGAAATGATCATGCTGCAGGAAGCCATTAAGGCGTGGGGGGCCAACAGCAATGTGGTGGTCGTACGAAAAAGCGTTGTTGGTGGATTGACACTGCTCACTGCAAAAACAAGCATGAGGGGGCTGCACTATCCGCCCAGTGCCAGGGTTCAGGATATCTGTTCTGAGCTGCAGATGAGCATGCAGTGGGAAGGGGGAAAGATCCAATTATCATGGTCCATGCAGGCACCACTGACACAGGTAGTACTCGGAAGGAGGTTCTGCATAGCCAGTAAGAGGAGCGAAGCGCCAAAGAAAGCAGAACCTCAGGTAATAATCTTTAGTACTGTACTGGGGCATGTGTTCTTGCGAACTGCATAACTAGGAAGTAGTGCAGGTTTTAAACTGAATAGTGCCGACTGGAGTCCAAATTTGGGAAGTTTGCATTTTCCCTCTCTTTGATTCATTACAAAGAACAAGTAATTAATATGGGAAAAAATAAACAGACAATGACACAAAGGGACAGTGAATACAGATCTAAGACCAAATCAAGCTATCTTAAATGTTAAGGAGCATTGTAATAGTACAGTTGTATGCATTGCTTGCTGATTTTAAGTTACAAAAATAAATTAGACCTGAATGTAACAAATATTATGTGAAGCATTGTTTTGAAAAATGTATCCAAAGACTGTTGGACAGTCCTCTTCCCATCACTCTCTTCCCCCTCCCTCTTTCTCACATTCTGTCCTTTACTCCCCCTCGTGCTTCCTTCCCTTCACACCCCACACTCTCCAATTTGCCCCCTGCTATAGGGTGTGTTGTATTTGTAAAGCTACACCTAATAAAAGATTAATTCTGTCTTGGATGAGCTGGATAGGTTGGATGACAAATTAGATGCAGCAATGTTGAATTTTAGCTACAAGTGAAGAAAGTGAAATCAGCACATCTGTACAGATACAGTCAGGTTCAGTTTGGGTATTCCAAGCAGGGGTTGATTATGGACTATAAGGGTTTTGAAAGAGAATAGTGTACTACGTATGTAGGGTGACATTAACAAAGAAAATCATAACATTGCAAACTTTATTTTTTGTTTATTCAGGCACAGAAGCAGCGAGAACGTTCTCTGGAGCCTGATTCAGGAAAGGTGTCCAGTCTACAATATCTTCACAGGTATGGGTCATGCTTATAGTGTAAACAGAAACTCAGTCAAAGCCTCAGCTACTTCAAGCAATGTGCAGCTGAACTACATACACAAAGAAGGATCTTTGACCATCCATACTGAGTTGGCTAATTGCACCCAAGCAGGGGCTATACTCAGCAATGCTTGTGTGTGTTTAAATGAAGGATCAGTTTTACCTGTGAAGACTTGCTGTTCAGCAGACTGGCAAAGCCTGCTATTTAGACTTGCTGAAGGATGACGAGAGAAGAGGAATAGATGTTTCTCAAAACCTGCCCTGGCAGGATCTCTAGTCTAGCAGATAAAGATTCCAGTTCAATCCAACTTACCTCATCCAATCCACATATATATCTGTCGCTTTTCAAATTAGTTCAGAATTTTCCCTGCACTATGTAGCCCAAATGTTCATTCTAATGCTTAATTCCTCTGTGTGGAAAAGAACTTAGGTTCAAACAAAAGAAAATATTAGAACTTGTCTTCTCATGCTGCTCAAACTTTAAGTTAAAACCAACCAACTTGTATCTTTCTTCATAAGGTCACCTCTTCACTGGCTACTTTTAGTGAAACAGTCCAGGTTTCTCAGTCTGTACCTTTATGGAGAGACAAGTGAGGGAAACTGTGTGGAGAGATTATGAATATTAGTATTTAGTTCTGGCATATGCCTAGCAATCAACCCAAAATAAAACTTATTCCCACAAGAATATTAGTTGACTTGATCCAGCAGTGGGTTTACTGATAATCCAAGAACTATAAATAACTGTCCAATGTAATGACAGGCTGGAGGCTGCATCTTAGAGTTGAGATTTAATAAGTAATGTACTTGTTTAGGAATGAGAACAGGAGTCCCTTGAGCGTACTCTGCTGTTTGGTTAGATCATATCACAGATTGTATGACGGGTCACATGGTGAATCAGTGGTTAGCACCGCTACCTCTCAGCACCAGGGACCTGGATTCGATTCCAGCCTTGGGTGACTGTCTGTGTAAAGTTTGCATGTAATCCCTGTATCTGCCCTGGTTTTCTCCCACAGTCCAAAGATGTGCAGGTTAGGTGGACTGGCCACACTAAATTGTCTGTAGTGTCTAAGGATGTGTAGGCTAGGTAGATTAGCAGTGGTAAGTGAGAGGTTATGGGGACGGGGCTGGGTCTGGGTAGGATGCCCTTCAGAGTTCACTGTAGTCTCAAAGCGCTGAATGGCTTCTTGTTCCACTGTAGGGATTCTTTGATACTTGATCCATATCTTGTAAACTCCCACCTTTGCCTACCTCTCTTGAAGCCCTTACTTAATAAAATTCTTATCTAGCTCTGTCTTGAAAGTTCCAATTGTCCCACCGAAGGAAGTACTTCCTTTGTATATACCACATTTAACGGTCAGAACATCCTAAATGCGTTCTTTAAAGTTTGAAAGAAGCTTTTTGTTTGGTTATAGGTTATTATATACTCATTATTACTTCCCCTCATGCAGTTATCTTACATACATTAAGCTTTCCACTGCGATAAAACGCAATGTTGCCATGGCTGAGGCTTTGCAGAAGCAGATGAACGAGTCCGTGAAAGATGAGGGAAAGCGAGTGCTGCGGCCGCAAGATCTGATCCGACTGTATGACATTATCTTGCAGGTAAAGGCAGCAGTTTGTTTTCTTGCAGACCCACTGTTGATGCTGTTACCAGGACCTCCAGCACAGTTGGTTATTCCTTTAAACCCAAACTGCATTGAACTAACTTGATCAGAAATGGTTTGCTGATCAAGGATATGCAAAGAGGGTGGGCATGAGAAGAGGACACCTGTACAAGAGCCTGACCGTATTATGAATTCTTGTAATTTATACTAGTCTTATTATTTCAGCAGAATCTCGTAACTTTAATTCTTTAATGTATGGCACAGGGAACTCTGGGGCAGATATAACAACATGTTGCTGACTGATGTATCATCGTGACATTTTGGGTCTCATGATCCCATTGGCTTAGTAGAAATAAATAAGTGCTGAAAATTTTCAGCAGTTGTTTCTGAAGAAGAGTATTGGATTTAAAATGTTAATTCTGTTTCCTCTTTCCACACACGCTGCTGGGCAGGCTGAGTTTCTGCAGCACTTCGTGTTTTGCTTCTGATCCCCAGCATTTTGCTTTCATTTAGAGACGTAACCATTGCTATGCTTCATTATTGAATGGAGGAATTAATCTTTTGTGATGTATGATGTATCTTTAAACACTTCCTTGTTGTAACTGAGGTGGCTGAATGGCTTTGAGTAGCTCAAACACCCCAGCTTCCCAAAACACTATGTATATTTGCCTTTGGAGATGATCTGCCTACAAGTTGTGACTGAAGAATGGCAGGCACTCCCATTGGTGAAGAGTTTACTCTGAGAGTCAAACGGAAAACCACCCCAGTTCACTAGACCACAGAGTTCTAGGCATTCTTTTCACCATGGTTTCTGAATGTAGTGAGTATGGCTATGGCTGGAGGCACACCTTGTTACCTGCCTGCCCTGACAGCTGTATTGTCAGCTCCAGATCCCCCTCAAGTTTGATCTATCTTTTTTACTTGTCCATGGGCTGTGGGCGTTGCTGACTAGGCCAGCATTTATTGCCCATCCCTAATTGCCCAGAAGGCAGTTGAGTCAACCACATTGCTGTAGGTCTGGAGTCACATGTAGGCCAGACCAGATAAGAATAACAAATTTCAACCCCGAAGGGCACTAGTGAACCAGATTGGGTTTTTCTGACAATCGACACCGGTTCACAGTCATCATTAGACTCTTACTTCCAGATTTTTAATTAAATCCAAATTCCATCATCTTACCATGATGGGATTCGAACCCAGGTCCCCAGATAATTACTGTGGTCTCTGGATTAATAGTCTAGCAATAAAACCACTAGGCCATTTCCTCCCTTGTACATCCCCGTTCATTATCCTTTTCCCAGCCTGTGTAAGATATGCAACCACTTTCTGAGATGGGAACAGTTGTAGTTCTGGATACAGTTCAACAGTGACAGGAGCCTCATCTGGACAAGGATGGTTGCACATAACTCTATGGAGCCGGAGGAACGCACTAGGCCAGGTAGCATCAGAGGACCAGGAAAGTTGATGTTTCAGGTTGGAACCTTTCTTCATTTTCTGAAGGAGGGGTGTGCCCCTCTCTACCTGTAATCTAAAGTGTTTCCACGTTGTCTGGACTTTCCCCAAAGAGAATGCAGGAGTTGCGAGGAAATGGGAATTGAAAGACAAAAAGTGTACAAATCACCAGAGAATGGGAAACATACAGAAGAGAAAGCAGCTAGGAAGAGACCAAGTTTGGATGGCAAAGGGTTCATGGAGGATAAATCAAACTGAGCAAGTGAGAATCATTTTGTTTTTGCCTGTGAATGAAATGAGATGGTCTACTACAGGACTCTATTGTCAGTGGTGCCTGGAAATGTAATAAATGGCAGTGCCAAAACTTGGTTGGCGGCTGAGCACCATTAGCATTTAACAACTTTCTTTTCCGGTCAGCTCATGTTTTAAATGCAATTTCAAATATCTAGTGCACAGTCAGGTATAGGATTTGCAGTAAGAGCTTACAAGTAGCTACTGGGAGATAACTGTCAGGAATTGGGGTAGTCTTGATGTATGTAAATGAGCATCTTGGACAATGTTCTTCCCAAGCTGCACTTATTGTTTTGCAGCATTCCAAGTCCCCAGTCAGACTACATGCAGTTGACCCATTTAAATTGCTAAAGGGGACACATCACCTGCACACTGTAAAGATAAGGTGGAATGTTGGTCTTTGAACCTGGGCAAAGAAGAGTAGCATTTCTGATGCCACATTTGCAGTTTGAACTGCTTGACACTTCTGAGCTGGACAGTTCCAAATATCCATTGGTTGAAACATAGTAGAGTGCTTCTAACACTGGACATTGTGTTCATGCACAGAATCTGTCAGAGCTGCCCCAGCTGTCAGGATTGGAGGATGATAAAACCTTCCAGGCAGAGGTGGAGCTGAAGACTTTGGTTTACAAGGCCTACAGGTAGGTATGGAGGAGAGCAAGCTCATTCTCACCACCTCTATTAAACAATTGTTGCTGTAATTTTCCAGTGTTTTTCTGCTTGCTTATCTTCTGGCAGGCCTCAGTGCAAGGAATCTTCCTTCATTTGATAGTGAAGGATAGTGAGACATTTTTGTCCATCATATTACCATCCTTCTGTGATGTCCACATGCATATATTTTCCTTAATTTGCTCAACATACCTGAGGGAAGACTGACCTTCGTACCCTAGAATGAATCCGTCAGTACCTTTCGAGAAAGTACGGGTTAATTGAGAAGAATATGTATTTAAATGAATTACTAATTGAGATTTGTTTTTGCACAACAGGGCAAACACACATTGGTTTATCCATGTCCTCCCAAAAAAAAATGTCTTTGTAATAACACTGGAAACATGAATTAATATTCTCTTAGTTGACTGACACATCAGCTGAGAAATGTCCTCTAGCTGTTTGTGAACATGCCTGACCTTATGGGATGCTGGATATATGTATAGCCAGCGCCATGTGTTACGCTGCAATGTAATTCACTTATACCGTTTGTCACAGGATTCTCCAAATAACTTCCTCCAGTACAAAAGTTAATTCCAAAGCCAAGCCTGTGAGCTGACACGAGACCTTATTTACGAAGTATTTTATGACAGCATACCCAAAAGGGCATTTACAGAATACCCTTTTCATTGCTGCAATGCTCTTGGGGCTGCCTCTACGTAGCAGGAGGCCTGGGTACAGGTAGTGTGTAATAACATCCCTGAATGGGTTGATTTAAAAATATTCTACATACATGGCTTGAACAGGCAAGTTTTCAAACCATTCCTTATAATGCTGCACTTTGAAACAATCAGCCAATTGAATTTCTTTGTCTTTCCTTGCAAATTATCTTATTGAAAGATAAACATTTTTTCGCACAGGACTGTCAGTTTCCTTTCAGTTACCTTCATGGGATTAAGCAGGTGTTCTTGCTGGTGAGGCAGATTTCTTTTCAGTTTGTTGCAGTCAGAATATAAACCAACCCAATAACATGCGCTAAATCATGGCAATAGTCTCTTGTAGTGTTTGTCAAGTACTGCCACTATTCTATTTGGTTGAATTCAATGAGACCACTGTTCTAGACTGCAAGTTTACATCACTTACTCCAGGAGATTGCACTGCTGTTAATGTTTGTGATTGATTGTGTACTCAGAACTGGTATGCAACCACTCTCCACTTGCTGCAGTTTTCTGAAGAAATAATTAATTTGTATTATGCACATATAGGGAACCTGTAGCTGGTAGTGCTCCAAATGGATCTGCTGCCCTTGTCCCTCTACCATTTGCATTACCATCTAGAAGGACAAGGGCAACAGATAATGGGAACACCACCACCTGCAAGTTCCCCTCCAAGCCACTCCCCTTACTGACTTGGAGATATACAGCCAAATCACAATGCTGGAATGCAATCCTAACAACAATGTGTGTGTGTGTGTACTTTCACAATATGGACAGGGACGGTTCAGAAAGGCAGCTCACCACCACCACCTCAAGGGCCGTTAGGGTTGGTCTAGCCAGTGAGACTCTCATCCAGTGAATACATTAACAAAAGCACACTTCAAGAATAGAAGGCTATGGGGAAATGTATTGAAGATTTTGAAATCCTGAAGCAACTGGACAGAGTAAATAAGGAAAATGTTCCCACTCATGAAAAGGTTCAGAACAAGAGGTCACAGATTTCAACCATTAGTAAAAGAAACTGAAGTGATGTGAGGAAATTTTCTTTTCATATAATGACTGGTTAGAATGCACTGTCTGAAAGTGTGGTTGGAACCAGCTTCAGAACAGAGTTAGATGGTTAATTGAAACAGAATAATGTGCAGGTTACAGGGATAAAGCAGGAAAATACCACAAAAGTGAGCTATTCATTTGAATGGGTGACCTGCACAGTGGGCTAAATGGCATGTATGTAATAACCCATTTGCCTGCTGACTAAAATCTGTTTATGGCCAAGCCTTTCTCTATCTCTGCAAACTCTTTCAAACCCACTGTCTTCTGAGACGGCTGTCCATCTAATTCCAACCCAGAATTTCAGCGCAGCTCCCAAGGCTCCAGACTCTGTAGCTCCCTCCATTGACTTCTCCTTTCTCTACATCTCCCTCCTGCTACCTCTTTGACCCAGCTTTTGGCCATCTACCTGAATTACCCAACATGACTTGCTTTTAATGTTTATAATGCTCTTGTAAAGTCTCCTGGAATGTTTTATCATGTTAAATACACTAAATAAGTACAAGTTCCTGCTATTGTAAATGGATTTAAATAAACAAACAAAATCTTGCACCACACCTTCTCCCACCTCCAACCTGATTGACAGTTGTGTTAATATACTTTGATTCTAATTAGTGATATCATTGCACAACTACCACCTGATGGATATCAATTGTTCTAGCACTTGATTATACTTGGTGTTTTGTTTACTTACGTACACTGTCTGCTCGTAAGAAACCACATTGGCTTGGCTGTGTTTTACACAAGAGACAAAGAACTGGAAGCTAAATTCCAAACTTTGCATTTTAAACATGGAATTTCAAACGAGCCTGTGCTTCTAAATTAAGTACAATGCAGCTGTGAACCTTGAAACTGAAAGACCCTCTTGCTGTTGCACAGATTGTGGAGTGCAAAGCTTTATAAAGCAGGAGCAGAAGTAGGCCTTTTAGCCTATTGGGTCTGCTCTGCTATTCGAAAAATCATGGCTAATGTGATAATCCGAAACTCCCCTTTCCCCATAGCCCTTGATTCTCTCACTGATTTAAAAATCTGTGTCTCAGCCTTGGAAAAACTTAACAACTCAGCCTCGAAAGCCTTCTGTGATAAAGAATTCCGCAGATTCACTACCCTCTGAGAGAAGAAATTCTTCCTTTTCTCTGACTCTGATGTATGATCCCTTTTATTCTGGGTTTATTTCCTCTGGCCCTAGACTCTCCCACAAAGGGAAATAGCCCCTCTGCGTGTATCCTGTCAAGCCCCTTCAGACTCGCTAATATATTTCAACAAGGTCTTCTCTCGCGCTTCTAAACTCTAGTGCAAACCAACCTACTCAATCTCTCCCCATTTTAAAAAAAAAAAACCCTCCATACCCATTCAGGCATTCTTTAACAGTGGAATATTCTTAAAGTGCGCAGCAGCCAAGTGTTTCACTGTTCACATGGTGAAATTTTGGTTGAAGCTTCTATTCAAAATATTCAATTATAGCCCTTGTGGTTTTTGGTTTTATTTCAGGTTCCAAATTATTATTCATTCACATGGAATAGTTGTACAGGATAGAATTATTCCTGTTGATTTTAAAATCTGATGACTAGTCATCACCTGTTTTGTCAGTGGTGGTTTCAGGTCACCCTCACAGAGAAAGCTTGGCCTTCAGGATTTCCTTCTCTGAAGCCCGGGAGTACGCAGCCATTCCGAGTTGAATTTACTGAATTTCACTGATTGAATTGTTGAATTTACTGAAATATCACTCGACTGCTTTCTCCACTAAAGAGTCAACCACCCTTCAGTCATATTTCCTTTACGACTGAATAACTAATAAAGAATAACTTTTTTTCAGTCAGGTTCCTCAGCCACCACTATCCCTCGGGGGCTATTGTCCATGGACTGTGGCTTCCACAGTGCACTTTATTTATGGTGAGGTAATTGAATCTGTTTATAGCTCACTGTAGTCTGTAGCCAGGCCTTATGTAGCCCTATTAGTCATGAGGGACTGTAGTGATGCAGTGGTAGTATCCCTACCTCTGAACCAGGACACCCAGGTCCCAGTCCCACCTGCTCCAGAGATGATGATGTATCTGTGAAAAGAGAGAAATTAGGAAAATTACTGATTACAGAGGACTCTTGTGCAATGGCGGGGGTCCTTGTTCCAAAGCTAAATGGCCTGGGTTCAAGTCCCACTTGCCTCAGATATGCGTCATAAGATGCCTGAACAGGCTGGTTAAAAATAACAAGCCATTTTAGTCACTAGGTGTGACTTGTAAAGCAGTGGCAGTGTCCCTATCTACCTGCTCCAGAGATGTATAATGAAGTCTCTGAACAAGTTGATTAGAAAATATCTAGCTCTTTCAGTCTTGTCTGATTAAAGGCATGTAGTGAGCCAACATTAGAGTAAATCATTAAAGATCATTTAAAAACGTATCATGGAACAAAGGTGGTTTTAAATTAAACAAGCAGTATTCTCGCTTGGCAGCCCCACCTAGAGAACAAACGCTCCCAGGTGAATAGCAAATAAAGTTGAACATGGCTCTAATTTAAACTGACGTACCGTCCTGCCACTAAGTGTGACAGGGTAGGTGGGGCTTCAACCTGTTGGTCTGCTGTGACCTCACCCCAAAATTCATAGATAGGACTAAGCAGCTACCCCACTGTCAGCATTCCCCAGATATCTGTCATCAATGAGCTAGGGAATTACCAGAGGCACCTTGCTGCTGTAAAGTGGGAGGGTCATTTGGGTGTTGTGCCAAAGAACTTCAGAACTTCAAAACAAAGTTGGAAATAGGCTGTTTGTAAATTTGATTTTAGTCGATTTCCATCAGAATGCTGACTTCTGCCAATTCAACAGAATTTACAGGCAGCAAGAAGAAAAGCAGCCGATATAACTAGTCCTTATCGGAGACCCTGGCAAGTCTGGTCGACTTGCGCTGCTACGTTAGAAATGTCAGAGCCAAAACTGTCTGATATCTGCTAGGCTCCGCTGATAGTACCAGAGGGAAGGTTGTATGTTCAAGCCCACTCCATTAGCAGACATTAGTCCACTCCTGAGGGAGTGCTGCATTGTTGGCAGGATCATCTTTTGAATGGGGGATTAAACCATAGCTATGTCAAGCAAATGCATATGAGAGATTGGACACTTGAGGATTTTGCCAAAAAGGTGGGGAGTGGAGGGATTCAGGAAAGGGCAGATGAGTGCCGTGGCCTGGCCACCAACCAAAACTGCTTTTAAACTCTGCTTCAGAACTGACCTGTTCAGAGCAATCTTCAGAATTTCAAAATACTCCGGATGCTGGAAACTGCTTTTGTGGCTGAAAAACCTGATTGTCGTTTGTGGAATCTCCTTGTGTACACTCGTTGATTAATCTACATAAATTAGTGAGTTTCAAACTAATGGCGTTAGTGTCAAGCCATGGTGCTGCTTAAGTTCAAATTTATTTTCACTGAAGTAACTCCCCCACACACTCTGTCAGAAACTGAAGCAGTTTGAGGTCATCAGGAGCTTTTGAATCAGTGTTGTCCATTTGTTTGTTTCTTGGTGTACCTCAGAATTGTACGATATGTTGTGGTCTGGGAAAGGGTTTTAACTGCATTGGTCTCAGTGTCCTCTCTTTTTCCAGGTGCTTCTTCATTGCCCAGTCCTATGTACTTGTAAAGAAGTGGAGTGAGGCCTTGGTCCTGTATGAGCGGGTCCTTAAATACACTTCTGAGGCACAAACTCAGACCTTAAAATTTACAAACGATTTACAGGTATTGTGTTCTAGATGCTACATTTTGTCATTTAAGTGTTTATAGACTATAAACAGTGGCAAAAGGACCATAAATAATGCGGTTATTTTGAACCTTGCTTCCACTGGCTGATTCAAGATATCTAAATACATATGTTGGGGCGATCAGACAGCTCATACTTTTTCCTTTGCTATTTTCCTTGGGCCCCCATATTGTTGAGTAGACTTCATGAGTTGTCAAACAAAGACGCAAATTCCATGCAAGGTGGTGTCACCTTTGAGAAAAGGCTATTTGCGTCACCAAGCCATTTCTTTTGTGTTCTCATTTACTTCTCTGGGATGTTATACACAAGTCAGCTGCTACATTTTCCTTTAAAACAGTAACGATTTCCCTTCAAAAATAACTGACTGTGAATTGCTTTAGTGAATCTTAAGGATAGAAGGAAACCTAAAGAAGCTCTCCTGTTATCTTATCCACTTGTCACCATATTCTTCCTAAGCTTTGTCTAATTAGCATTACCCTAAGTTGGCCTAAGCATTTATTACTTTACACCACCTTCAACTTGAATGAAGTTGTTGACAATGCAACTTTCTTTCTATATCTCATCAGTTGCTAACATTGCAAAACTTCCAGTCTAATCAAAATTTTTGGTTGATGGTATCTAAACTTTGGGAATAACGTATTCTTTCCTGGGATTGCATTATGTTTGTCAAATCTATATAGAGTGTTGAGTAATGAAAGAACCTCCATACAGACAGTTTATTAAAGAAGCCTTTTGAAATGTCAGGTGCGACTAGCCTGATGCCTCAGTGTATAGCATACCTTAGAGTGGGATTTCTCAGTCAGGCCCTGTCCCCTACAAACCCTTCTACTGGCACACTGATTTTGAAGTGGTTTTTATTCCCTCGGGAAGGTATGTGTAAATCAGCCAGTTTATCGTTCGTGATGGCTATCCTGTGATCTCCTTTAGGCGTGTGGATGTTAGATACAAATATCAACAGGCTCCATTGTGATGCCTGCCTTGGTCGATTAGGTTACTGAGATTTGTTCTCAAAGCTCCTACATGAATATGGTTATTTAGTGACAGGAAACTCAGTGGTGTGGTTTTGATAAATGGTGCCCTTTCTTGAAACGGCTGCTTAAGTAAGGCAGCTTGGGGCTAGTCAGGAGGCCGAACTTGCCCTTCAAACTTTTATTTAAAATCTTACCTGAGGATGTTTTTGTGAAATCATTGCAAAATTTTCTCCTATGACAGTTTTGGTTTGAAACATGAAGCAAAGAAACTTGGCAAAATACAATCATACAAAACTATGAGCTAATATGATCTCCAAATTTAATATCTCTCTGAATTAAATGATGGTACATACAATTGAATCCAGTGCAGGTAAGCATAATTTCAGATCATGCAACTGTGTGCAAGTACAGTGTCTGCATTACAGTACAAAAACTGCGCTTATGAGAACTGCTTTGAAACAGTTGAGAAAAAAATTATATGAACACCACAAAGTTAACTCCTGACCACTGGTACAGAATCATTTGGTTAATATTATGTTACTTCTTTGCAGGATCTGCCTGATGTGAAGGACCTGGTTGCACGTGTCAATGCTGAGAAGTACTCAGTACAGGCAGCTGCTATTTTAGGTGAGTACACTAGTTCAGCTGAAAATCTGATTCATTCTGTTGTTACCCTCAGACCTCTGTTCCAATGGTGTTGTAGCTAATCTCTCACCTTGCCCCCTCCATAAACTTGAGCTCCCATAAAGCTCTGCTATTCCTATCTTAAGTCATATCAAGTTCCGTTATTCATCACCTGTGCTTGTTGATCTACGTCAAATCCCCAAGTCCAATAGCCCGACAATTTGAAGGTACTCATTCTTGTTTTTAAATCCCTCCCTATCTCTGTAACCTTTGAGTCTTTAAATTGCTGACACTTCTGTGCTGCCAGTTCAGACCAATTGCACATCTTCCCTTCACCAATGGTGGCCATGTCTTCAATACCTATCCTAAAGCTCTGGAATTCCCTGACTAAATCTTTCTGCTTTTCTGCTTCTTTAAGACCCTGCTTAAAGCTCTCTTTTTGACCAAGTTTTAATCAGCTGTCCTAAGATTCTGTCATGCAAATCAGTGTCAACTTCTGGTCATTAATCGCTTATCTGAAACACTTTGAGGCATCTTACTACTTTAATCGTGCATATGATGGGAGGTTGTTTAAGTGTGTGTGTAATGAAGAGATAGTGGGCTTATTTGTAGTGTGTGTATTGGAAAGACTTTGCTTTGTGTTGATAAGAGTAATGGGATTCCAACAGAGAGGGTAATTTGATCTCTGTGAAAGAATAATATTTCCCTTCTCTGTACTGATGCGTACTAGCTACCCAGCAGCAGAAGGTACTGCAATAGTGTCACTGTCTGTCTGTACTTTGCGTGGCTTGGCTGGCTAATTACTGTGCAGATATGCAAAGAGTAAAGTTACAGTTCATGAAATAAAAGGAACAGTAGCAATATGGATAAAGGAAGCCTTATATCGGTGCTCCCTAGTGGTCAGCATTAGGATCCTTCTTCCACTAGATGTATTTAATGACTTGAATCTTGGTGTACAAGGCCCAATTTCAAAATCTAGAGATCGTGTAAAACTTGGAACCATTGTAAATTATGAACTAATATAGAATTTTGAAAGGACATAGGTTGATGAAATGGATGCAGAAGTAGTAGAAAAAATATTATATCAAGACGTAGGAAGTGTTTTTTTGGTAGGCAGTACAAAAAGAAATACATGATAAAGGGTAAAATTGTAGAGGACCTTAATGCATATGTATGGAAATGGGGGTGGTAAAGCAGGTTGAGAGTGTGGACTGTAAAATATATGACCTCTTGGGATTCAAAGTAGGAACACGTATTACAAAAGCAAGGAATGTATGTTACATCTGTGAAAATCATTGGTTTGCTCCCTTTCCCCAACTAGCGTGACACAAGCAATTCTGGGCATCGCTGTTCTGTAAAGATGTGAAGGGATTAGAGAGTGAGTGCAGAAAAGATCATAAGAATGGTTCCAGGGCTGAGGAAAATCAGATATATAGTTTGGAGAAGTTAAGACTGTTGTTTTTGGAGAAAAGAGGAGATTTGATTGAGATATTAAAAATCTGTCTGGATAAAATAGATGGGAAAACCAGTTCCTATTGTTGGAAGGATTGAGAATCTGATGGCACAGGTTGAAGGTAATTGGAGAGATGGTGGTAGGGTGGTAATATTGTTGGATGGTTATGCAGAAGCCCAGGCTAATCCTCTGGATACTTGGGTTCTAGTAGAATAGAATAGAATATCCTTTATTGTCCCTTGTACTCCAGTATGGGAGTGCAGTGAAATGTTCTTACAGTGACTACCATTTAATGGCGCCACCAGCCTGGTCTCCGGTCATGACTCATCTCCCTTGACTCCTTTCTCCAGTTAGGGGTAGTTAAAAGGTTGGGTTGGCGGGAGGAAGCAGGAAGAAAAAATACTGCAAAGTGGAGGCAAAAGGAACTAAGAAAAGGAACTGGCGAGCAAAGGAGCTCCAACTGGAGCATCTTACCCTGCTGCCATCTTGCCATAACCCACCATGGTGGGTTTTAAATTCAAATAAATCAGGAATATAGAGCTAGCCTTGGTAACAGTGACCATGACAACTATCATTGATTCTTGTAAAAATCCATCTGGTTCACTGATGCCCTTTGGGGAAGTAACTTAGGCCAGACCAGGTATGAATGCCTATGTGTGATTCCAGACTCCTCGCAACGTGATCAACTCTAACTGCTCTGTGAAATGATCCAGCAGTTCATTCAGTTCAGTGTTAATTAAGAGTGGGGAGGAAATGCTGGCCTTAGCAGTAATGCCCATGTTCTCTGAAAGAATAGAGGATATTTAGATATGGATAACTTTGTTACTGTCCATTGTGTGTGGAGGAATTGTAAATTGTTTATGAAATTCAATTATTTTCTTCATAACCACCTTCCGTAGACAACGAGGATGTCTCCGAGATGGTGTCACAGCTTCAAGTCAAAGACAACAAGGTAAGGGTTTCCCAGACACTCGTGGCAGATCTCACTAGAGGAAATTGTATCACATCTTCAAATCCAAACAAATTGTTAGAAAGAGTGAGCACAAACAAAATTGTAAATCACTATAATTGTTCAGTCAAATTAACTGTGTCAAATGTTTGGCAGAATATGTCCCCAACTTAAGATTGTTGAAGTTGTGATCGTCACAGGGAAGCATTGCTGCTACGTTTAGATAACTGCTCAGTGAATTTCTGTTGTGGTTCCTTTTGGGATTGCCAAAATTATGAAGAGTTACAATGAGAGCTTTTTTGTTAATCAGAACCTAAATTTCAAGATCATCACAAGAATTCCTTGCTAGTACAGAATTCAAGTATTGTTGAAAAATATACATTATTGGCACAGCTTTTTGTGTTTCACTCATCGGGACAGTTCTCGAGGATTAATAAGGTAAAGGAAAAATGTCATTTATACTGTATGTGAAAAGAGTGCTGATTCTTTGTCTAATTGACTTTATTAATAGTGTGTCATGGAGAATACGTCCATTGATGACTAATGACAGTTAACTGCTAAGTTTTGTCAACCTGCTTGGTTTAGATACTGTCGGGGGGCCTAACTGGTAACCTGTCCACCCAGCCCAGGTACCATAAGAAAACCTAAGGGAGGCAAGCAGCAATGTTGACAGAATATAGGTTGTCTTAATTTTGTTCCTTGTTCTTTGCTCACTTTTCACCAAGGATGAGAATATTCAAGATGATAAGAGCTGTTCTATGGTTTTAAGGGGTAGGCTATCAACAGAGTGGGACCTTTAGGTTAAAAATGCAAAAACCTACGAAATGAAGCTATTTGGTGTCGAGCAACTGTTGAGGACTTGCTGACTTGCCTCATGTTTCTGTTACCATACACCTATTAGAATTGAGCAGCACCAAGAGGGGCTTTTTGCTCAGTATGCCCTCCAACTCTTTGGGGGAAAAAGTTATTCAATTAATCCCACCACAGCCCTCCCCATAACTGTTTCTCCACTGCCCTGTATTTTGTTTCCCCATCTAATAAGTTAAGAGCATTACATTTTGCAAGTTGCTTTCAAAACTGCTTCCACAATGCGCTCAGGCAGTGCATTCAAGATCATAACTCTCAATGTCGACAAACTCGCCTTTCTTATCAGTGTCATCCCATACGGTGTTGGAATGTGTTCAATTACTCTGTTAGTGGGTAAAATCTCTGGGTGATCCATGCAGACCACAGTCAGTCGGCATTGAATCGGTTTATCCCAACTTGGAATGATTTGTGGCATTGCGGTTGGCTTCACTGTCCCTGAGCAAGGCAAGACTGAAGAAGTGCAAACCAAGATCCTACTCCCAGTGGCTGCCTGTTAGTGAACTTGTTAAGGACAGGACTGACCCGTGGTCAAATTGGTACACAAAAGGCAATCGCCTTTGCATGCAGTTCCACTAACGTGCATCATGGATCTGTAACTTAATGAATTGCCATCATTCGAGAGTGGGATTAAAAATTGTAGAAATTTTAGGACATGAAGTGTATGGTTTTAGAAGGGCACTGAGTGTGTGGTTTTAGAAAGCACTGAAGTGACATTCTAAAGTCTGGTACATCACCCAGATCACTTACCAGGATTGTTGATCTCGCCAGTTCACACATTGTGATACTGGTCCCTCCAGTGATTACTGTTTAAACTGTGTCTTTGCATGCTAGAGCTCTGGATGTAACTTGACTTTGCTTCTCTCACAGCCCCTCAGTGAATGTTTGGACGTGTTTCGCATCGATCCCTCGCTGGTCACTAAACATGCCAATCTGGTACGGTTTCCACCGGAATTCCAGCCAATCCCCTGTAAGCCTCTGTTTTTTGACCTGGCTCTCAACCATGCAACATTCCCAGCCTTGGAGGACAAAGTGGAGCAGAAAGGACGAGGAGGCCTCACCGGCTACATCAAAGGTTTCTTTGGCTTCCGCGGCTGAAGTTTGGAAAGGATTAAAACAATTTTGTATCATGTAACAGCCCATGGCCTGCTCTGAATGCTCAGTATTTCTGAATGGAGTTTAATACTTCAAATGTAATCAGAAACCGTGGAGAGCCCTAGGAGTGCACAGCAAACTGAACTGAACAATTATGCAGCCTCGCAAGATATCCTTCTTTATTTCTTCTTGGGTTTTGCAAACCATTGAAGCCCGTCCTCCCAACTACAATACTGAGTTACCAGTCCTACCCATTGACGTACTTGTGAAAATACCTATTATAGCCTCAATCTCCTTGTGGCAATTGAAGAAAGCAAATCAGTAATCTATAGTGTCCTGAAACAACAAAATTAAGACTCGTCTTTACATTCTGTTTTTCCTCGCAGGCAATCCCAAGTTAGATGCTGTACCATTTCAATGGTACCCCCTTCAATAATGAGAGTCCTAGGAAATGGCAGGGCCTCTAATATATTGCTTCTCTTTCTCCTCATCCTGGCTGTTGATCAGGAGCAACAAAAATTTAGAATGTTATAAATTGGTGTAACCTCCCCTTTTGTATTACGTGTGGCAATGGAGGTGATTAAGTTGCAAAATACCCAGATGAAGTTCACGTGGGAGAACTGTTTCATATATTGCGTGTTCTCTCCCCAGAAGGAGGAGTGTCTTGCAGTAATGTAACAGACTGCCAATAGTATGTGTGCATAGCACAACATTTACTTCCTAACAATATGTTTCATTATGTTGCAGTTTTATAACCATTAGGTTTTGAGAAACTATTATTGTTGAGGGTCTGGATCTTTCACATGGGCCATGGTGGTTGAGCTTTGTTTCACACAGTTGTTTATCTAGTCTGCCATTGCCTCCCTGGTTTTGAGTCAGGTAAACTAATGTCAGGTTTGGCCACCTGTTATGTTTGAAGATCTGGGTTGGATTGACACCATTCTGCCTCCAAGCCAAATTCTCTTCCAGTCTGTGCAAAAGCCAGCCCTCTGACATGTTCTCAAACAGCGCATGCAATAAAAAGAGGTTGCTGGGATTCCCAAAGCAATATGCTGTATCTGCTACAGCCAGCTAACGTGACACACAGCCACATAGAACCTGCCCATCCCACAAGTGCCTGTCTCCTTTCCCCTTATTGCTGCTGCATATAGACAGACATTTGCGAAAGTGAAGAATAAAGGATTCCTGCATTGCCAGCTTCCCAATGCTTTAAGCAGTTTACGATTGCTGCTGCCTGTCTGTGGACAGCACATTGCAGCATCAGGCTGGTTAATCAGTTCAGTCTGCTGTGTGTGTCTGCTGTCAGCAACTTTCTTCTCATCAAATTAGTTAATACTGCTGACTCCAAAGCTGAAGATCTTGGCAAATAACTCAAACTAATGAGTTTGTTGAGTCTGTGTTAAAATGAGTGCAACCTGGAATCATTCCACAGGTAAAGATTTTTTTAAAAAAAAATGTTTTAACCTGTTGAGAAGAATCCCATATTGTGTCTGAATGAACTGGAATTAAAATCTTCCAAGATTTGAAATTGATGAACATTGAGCCGTTTCTGTTATACTGTGCCTCGTCTTGAACACACACTTCTTATAAATGAATTAAAATAGAAAATAGGAACTTTATTTTTTTGTTTCAAAGATCCTGAAATAAAGACAAAACACCAGTGAACATTTGAATTGATTGAACTAACCCTTCCCTTATTGCATGTAAACAGGATCAACAACTTCATCCAAAACAAATAGATGTGTGCTGGGCAGTTGGCGAACTAGATATGGTTTGTTTTGATGCCATTCTTACCTCTGAGTGGAAATATTGTGTGCTCGAACCTGACTTAAGACCACTCCATTTACGTTGATGCTTCAGATTACTGCGGTATACTTGTGGATTGGGTGTTAACATGATGATCCAGTCTGTCTGCCCTGGTGATTAAAGCACACTTTCAAGATCCCATTCCTACGCAATTCCTCCCTCAACTAATATCGTCCAAAATCAGATTCATAGAATTCCTGCAGTGTGGAAGGAGGCCCTTTGGCCAATCGAGTCCACACACACCATCTGAAGAGCATTCCACCCAGATCCATCCTGCCCTGTAACCCTGTACTTCCCATGACCAATCCACCTAACCTGCATATCTTTGGACTGTGGGAGGAAACCAGAGCACCTGGACACAACCCATGTAGATGTGGGGAGAATTGTACAAACTCCACACAGACAGTCGCCAGAGAATGGAATTGAACCCAAGTCCCTGGGGCTCTCGGGCAGTAGCGCTAACCATTGTGCCACCCTAAACTGACTGGTCATTTATCCCCTTTGCTCTTTGTAGCACCTTGATCTGTGCATGAAATAGCAAACAATGCAGCAGCAATCATTGTACTTTAAAGTAACTAATGCCATGGAAAGTGCAGGTTGTTTCTACAAAGAAGGCATGAGATGCCATAAGAGCCTGCCCATATTCTGCACGTACAAGATTCATTTGCTTGTCTAGCAAAAGCAATAGTTCTGTCTGGACGCACCAGTGGATCTGGTTAAATGCATTGCCAAACTTGGCACCTGGTAAGAATGTTACCAGGCTTCCTCAAAACCAAAACCAAATCCAAGTATTTCAACTAGTGAATGACTTCATTTCTTTCTTCCTTTTTCAATGCCTCTAAGTTTTATTAGCAAGTACCTTTGTATAATACCTTTTATGTCGTCTAGCTTAAATGCATGATCCTGAGAGTTCCTAACAATGTGGAAATTGAGGATCATTCCTCTTATGAGGGAGCCTAGAACAAGGGGGTGCCATTCAAAAATAAGACTTAAGATGGAGATGGAGAGGTATTTCCTCTGAGGGTAGTTAGACTGTGGAATTCTCTGAGGGGCAGTGAAGGCAAGGTCATGTAAAAGGTGAGGGCACAATCAGGTCAGCTATAATCAAATATCAGCTTACCGGCCAGTCAAGTGCATTTGAAATGTAGGCACTGTTTAATGTCTCTCACAGTGACTCCAGACACATTGCGAGGTGGTTAACTCTGTAACTGCGCTTTGAAATGGCCTGGGAAGCCATACCAAAATAAAAGCAAGAAATGTGGTCGTCAGTTTCCTCCTACAGACTGCAATCTGACACTGACAGTGTTGAGTGAGAAGAAAAGACTTACATTTCTGTAGCATCTTTGATGACAAGCAGCTATCTGTGTTTTACAGTTAAACACTTCTGAAGTGCAGGCACTTTTATAACACAAGAAGCAGTGGCCAATTTGCAGACAGTACAAACAGCAATGGGATTACGACCATATATAATCAGTTTTTATGATTTTGTGTGAAGGATAATTATCAGCCAGAACACTGAAGAACCGACTGCTTGTCTTGGGTATGTCATAGGATCTCTGGTGTCTGCGTGAGAAGCCAGGCATAGCCTCTGTTTAATTCTGCAGCCATAAGCTTGTAATTAAGGCCAATTATCTGCGCATTTGGGTTTTTTATATTCTGTTAGACCGCAGAAATAAGGCAAATCAGGTGTGGTCATGCAGTAAATTGCCTCTCCATTGCTGGCCCTCAGTCTGTGGGTTTTACTAGATTTTCAGGAAGAGCCCATTCTACCATTCAGCTGGATTTGAGTAAGAACAAACATAGATGGTTAAGCACATAATTTTCACATCTCTCGTCTCAAAAGAGCCCCTGATGTACTTGAATGGGCCTCGGCTGGAGACTTTTAGTTGTGAACAGAGATTGGAGAGACTGAGGTTATTTTCCTTACAGCAGAGGAGACTGAGGGAACTACACAGAGTCTCACAGCACAGAAACAGACCCTTTGGTAAAACCCGTCTGCGCCGACCAGATATCCCAATCTGATCTAGTCCCATTTGCCAGCATTTGGCCCATAACCTGCTAAACTGTTCCTATGTTAAAGGATTCTGGGTAATCCAAGATGGAGGGCGAGAAAAATTGTGGCTGTAAGAGCCGCTTTTTGGAGGTATTTTCAGTGTTGGAGCTGATTTCCTCGAATCCTAGGAGTAGTAATTACTATTTTATAAGGTGTTCCATTGTTTTGGAACATTGGGGGGAAAGAAAAAGATCAAAACAACAGCATTTTAAAAAGGAGGAAGATGGGCAAAGGAAGTGACCACATGGACAGTGATTCAAATGGAGAAAGAAACTTACACAGCTGTCTGACTCAGCAGGAACCTGCACAGCTACTGCCTTTGCTGTCTGGTTTCAAGTATTGCCGGACATCGAAGTTCATTCTAAGAAAAATAAACAAACAGCGAAATTCACAGCTGACCTTGGAGAAACCTGTGTGTGGGAGCTCGGAGCAGGGGTGCAGCTAAGTGGCTTTTTAAAGTCTAACCTTACTGTTTTTCTTTTGTAAATCTACAGTAGTGAGTAGAGTGAGGTTTTTTTTATTACATGTTGTTATTAAGATCCGTGTCTTGGTTAAACTTTAAAAATGTAAAAACATAGGTACTACACTAGCGTAGATCAGTGTTTTTAGAGCAGTAAGACTGCTATTTTCTGGGTCTGTGGATTGTTAAGGTGCAAAGATGGCCTTTAGTAGAGTGAAGTGCCCATCCTGTTGGATGTGGGAGATTGGGGAGAGTTTCCATGTTACTATTAATTATGTCTGCAAGAAGTGAATTTGGTTGCGAATTGTATCGGATTGGTTAGGGGACTCTAGTTAGAGGCATTGAGGAATTTACAGGACCTGGGGGTGTGATGGATGGCAGTTGCAGGAATAGAGATAAAGCACAGATACAGTCAGGTAGATGGGTGATCTCCAGGAAAGATAGGAGAGGGAGGCAGGTAGTGTAGGAGTCTCCCGTGGCTATCCTCACCTCAAACAAGTATTCTATTTTCAAAAATGTAGTGGTGAGGGACTCTCAGGGCAATGTAGCACTGGCAGCCAGGTTTCTGGTACCAAAACTGTCTCTAATGTAATCAGAGTCCAAGCAATTGATTGTGATAGCGGACTCTCTAGTCAGACGCACAGACAGACATTTCTGCGGCTGGCAGTGAGATATCAGAATGGTGTGTTGTCTCCCTGGAGCCAGGATCGAAGATATCTTGGACAGGGTGCAGAATATTCTCAGAGGGGAAAGGGACTAGCAGGAGGTCGTTGTACACACTGGAACTAATGACATAGGAAGAGAAAATGACCAGATTCTGAGGAGAGCATATAGGAAGTTAGGCAGGAATTTAAAAGGTAGGTCCTTGAGGGTAGTAATACCTGGATTACTCCCAGTGCCATGGGATAGTGAGGGTAGGAATAGGAGAATAGGGCAGCTGAATGTGTGGCTGAGGATCTGGTGCATCAGATCATTTTTGGGTCTTTGGAATCTCTTCTGGGATTGAAGTGACATGTATAAAAAGGATGGATTGCACCTAATTGGAAGGTGACTAATATACTGGTGGAGAGATTTGCTAGAGCCACCACGGAGGATTTAAACTGGTAAGGGGGGATCCAGAGAGATAGTGAGAAAAAGGATCAGCAGAGGCTGGTGCAAGTATGAAAAGGAGCAAGTCAAATAGACAGGGCAGGAAAGAGCAAAGCAGAGAATGAGGTAGGACTGATAGACTTCTTGCATTAAAGTAAATGCAGTTTAATTTAACAGGTAAGGCAGATAAATTCCAGGCATAGTTGGGAACATGGGAATGGGATATTCCAGCTATTACAGAGACATGGCTCAGGGATGGACAGGACCGGCAGCTTAATGTTCCAAGGTATAGATGCTATAGGAAGAATAGGAAGGGGGCAAGAGAGGAGGGGGTGTGGTGTTTTTGATTAAGATAATATTATGGCTGAACTTAGGGAGGATATTCCTGGGAATATGTCCAGGGAAACGATTTGGTTGGAACTGAGAAATAAGAAAGGGATGATCACCTTATTGGGATTGTACTACAGACCTCCCAATAGTCAATAGGAAATCGAGAAACAAATTTTTAAGGAGATCTGTTATCTGTAAGAATGATAAGGCGATTAAGGGAGGAGATTTTAACTTTCCAAACATAGACTGGAACTGCCATAGTGTTAAGGGATTGGATGAAGAGGAATTTGTCAAGTGTGTAGAAGGAAATTTTCTGATTCAGTACGTGGATGTACCTAATAGAGAGGGAGCATAACTTGACCGTCGCTTGGGAAATAAGGCAGGGCAGGTGACTGAGGTGTCAGTGGGGGAGCACTTTGGGGTCTGTGACCATATTTCAATTAGTTTTAAAATAGTGATGGAAAAGGATAGACTGGATCAAAAAGTTAAAGTTCTAAATTGGAGGAAGGCCAATTTTGATGGCATTAGGCAAGAACTTTCAAAAGTTGATCGGGGGAGGTTGTTCACAGGCAAAGGGAGGGTTGAAAATGGGAAGCCTTCAAAAATGAGATAATGAGAGTCCAGAGATAGTATGTCCCTGTTAGGGTGAAGGGCAAGGCTGGTAGGTGTACCGAATGTTGGATTACTGGAGAAATTGAGGTTTTGGTCAAGAAAAAGAAGGAAACACATGTCAGGTATAGACAGCTTGGATTGAGTGAATCCCTAGAAGAGTATAAAGAAGGAAATCAGGTGGGCAAAAAGGGGATGTGAGATTGCTTTGGAAAATAGAGTTCAGAAGAATCCAGAAGGATTCTACAAATATACTAAGGACAAAAGGGGAACTAGGGAGAGAATAGGGCCCCTCAAAGATCGGTAAGGCCACCTATGTGTGGAACCTCAGGAGATGGGGAAATGTTAAATGAGTATTTTGCATCAGTGTTTACTGTGGAGAAGGATATAGAAGATGGAAAACGTTGGGGACCTTAAATGGCGACCTCTTGAAAAGCCTCCATATTATAGAGGAGGTGGTGCTGGATGCCTTAAAACGCATAAAGGTGGATAAATCCCCGGTTCCTGATCAGGTGTACCTTAGAGCTCTGTGGGAAGCTTGGGAACTGATTGGGCCCCTTGCTGAGATAGTTGTATCAGCGAGAGCCACAGGTGAGATGCCAGAAGACTGGAGGTTGGCTAATGTGGTTCCACTGTTTAAGAAAGGTGGTGAGGAAAATTCAGGGAACTATAGACTGGTGAGCCTGATATCAGTGGTGGGCAAGTTGTTGGAGGGAATCCTGATGGACATGATTTATATGTGTTTGGAAAGGCAAGGACTGATTGGGGATAGTCAATGTGGCTTTATGTGTGGGGAAATCATGCCTCATGAACTCAATTGAGTTTTTTTGAAGAAGTAACAAGGAGGATTGATGAGGGCAGAGCACTGGGCATGATCTATATGGACTTCAGTAAGGCATTTGAAAAGGTTCCTCATGGTAGACTGGTTAGCAGGGTTAGATCACACGGAATACCGTGGGAGAACCAGCCATTTGGATACAGAACTGGCTCAGAGGTAGAAGACAGAGGGTAGAGGACAGTTGTATTTCAGACTGGAGGCCTGTGACTAGCGGTGTGCCACAGGGATCGATGCTGGGTCCACTGTTTATTGTCATTTATATGAATGATTTGGATGTGAACATAGGAAGTATGATTAGTAAGTTTGCAGATGACACCAAAATTGGAGGTGTTTTGGACAGTGACAGTGGTTACCTCTGAGTACAACGGGACCTTGATCAGATGGGCCAATGGGCGGAGGAGTGGCAGATGGAGTTTAATTTAGATAAATGTGTCGTGCTACATTTTGGAAAAACAAATCAGGACAGGACTTATACAATTAATGGTAAGGTCCTGGGGAGTGTTATTGAACAAAGAGACCTTGGAGTGCAGGTTCGCAGCTCTCTGAAAGTAGAATTGCAAGTAGATAGAATAGTGAAGATAATGTTTGGCATGCTTGCCGTTATTGGTCAGTGCATTGAGTATAGGAGTAGGAGATCATGTTACAGCTGTACGGGACATTGGTTGAGCCACTTTTGGAATACTGTGTGCAATTCTGGTCTCCCCGCTATAGAAAGGAAGTTGTGGAACTTGAAAGTTTTAGAGAAGATTTACAGGGATGTTGCCAGGGTTGGAGAGTTTGAGCTATAGGGAGAGACTGAATAAACTATTTTCCCTGGAGTCTCGGAGGCTGAGGGGTGACCTTTATAGAGGTTTATAAAACCATGAGGGGCATGGATAGAACATAGGATGGGGGAGTCCAAAACTAGAGGACATAGATTTAAGGTGAGAGGGGAAAGATTTAAAAGGGACCTAAGGGGCAACTTTTTCACACAGAGGGTGGTGCGTGTATGGAATGACTTGCCAGAGGAAGTTGTGGAGGCTGGTACAATTATAACATTTAAAAGGCAACTGGATGGGTACATGAATAGAAAGGGTTTAGAGGGACATGGGCTAAATGCTGGCAAACGGGACTAGATTAATTTAGGATATCTGGTCGGCATGGACGAGTTGGACCAAAGAGCCTGTTTCCATGCTGTATATCTCTATGACACTATGGCTGATGTACCCATCCAGATGCCCTTTAAATGTTGTAATTGTACTCCTCTCCACCACCACCTCTGGCAGCTCATTCCACACATAGGGGAGGTGATGGCCTAGTGGTGTTATCACAGGACGTTTAATCCAGAGACGCAAGGGACCTGAGTTAGAATCCCACCATGGCTGATGGTGGAATTTGAATTCAATAAATATCTGGAATAAAGAATCTAATGATGACCGTGAATTCATTGTAAATTGTTAGGAAAAACCTATCTGGTTCACTAATGCCCTTTGGGGAAGGAAACTGCCATCCTTACCTGGTCTGGATTACGTGTGACTCCAGACCTCTAGCAGTGTGGTTGAACTTAACTGACCTCTGGGTAATTAGGGATGGGCAATAACTGCGGCCTAGCCAGCAACACCCTCATCCTGTGAATGAATTAAGGGGGAAAAAAAAGACATGCACTGCTCTCTGTGTGAAAAAGTTACCCCTCTGGTCCTTTTTAAATCTTACCCTTCTCACCTTAAACCTATGCCTGTTAATTTTGGACTCCCCTATTCTAGGAAAAAGACCTTGGTTATTCATCCTATCTGTGCCCTTCATGATTTTATAAACCTTTGTAAGATCACCCTTGGCTTCTGCCGCTCCAAGAAACTGTTTGAGATGTATAATATTAGGACGGCCTAGGCAGGAAGAAACATTTCCCGTTATGGGAGGGTCCAGCAACCAGGGAACATAGATTTAATATACGAGGCAGAAGGTATAGAGGAGATGTGAGGAAAGAAATTTTCAGCAGACGGTGGGGTGAATATTGAACTCAATACCTACAAGGATGGTACAGGCAGAAACCCTCAATATTTCATAGGCATTGAGAAGTGCACTTGCAAAGCCATGGCATACAGGGCTACAGCCAAGTGCTAGAAAACGGGGTTAGAATAGTTAGGTGGTTGTTTCTGACCAGCGCTGATGGGCCGTTCCCTGTGCTGAAGATCTCTGGGTAATTTGTATCTCAACTCAGCTGCTGGCCCATAACCTCCGTAACCCTTGATTTTGGTCATATCCATGCCTTTGGTCAGATGAAATATAAAATCAACTGTCCTGCCTCTCCAATGAACGCAAGAGATCACATGGTAGTATTCCACAAGCAGAGGAGTGATATTTCCCTGCTGTTTTCACAATTCTTGTTGCTCAACCAATTAAAAAGGGAAAATTGCATTGTTTTACTGGATCATATACAGCTACCTTCTCATTAGAGAGAGAGATTATTGTTGGTGAGTTTAACCTGGAGATCACTACACCTCAGGCAAGAGGAAGAGTTTGAGGACACTTCTTCTCGTTACCTCAGCTGGTGCAGGAATTGAACTCTTGGCAAGATCACTCTGCAACATGAGCAGCCAATTAGCCAACAGAGCCAGCTGGGCCTGTGGTCATTATCATGCTGCTCTGTGTAAAATGTTTGCAGTGTTTCCCATTTTACATTCTCACGACAACATGAATGTAGATTCTGAAATATTTAATTGGCTGTAAAGTACTTTGAAATGTTCTCAGGCATGAGACGCACCATGTAATGCAAGTTTTTTTTAATATTTTGATAGAGACTTCTACACTTCCATTGTGGAGACAAAATGTTTTGTTTAATGTGACCCCTTTAGCAAAGACCATTTTGGTTTTATGTCATGCCAGTTGCAAATTATGATGGTAAATGAAATTGAAAGTTTAAAAAGCCTAAAGAAAATGGGGGAGGTAATAGGTACTGCAGATGCTGGAGAATCCGAGATAACAAGGTGTGGGGCTGGATGAACACAGCAGGCCAAGCAGCATCATAGGAGCAGGAAAGCTTGACGTTTCGGGCCTAGACCCTTCATCAGAAATCATCAATTGGTAGTCACACCCTCACTTGCCTCAGGCCTGTACTCTGCTGTTCCCTCCCTATATCCTTCTGTCTCTACCTTGCTTTCCTACTTTAAGACACTTCTTAAATGATACCTCTTTGACCAAGCTTTTGGTCATTTGACCTAATATCTCCCAACATGGCTGCTTGACCTGCTGTGTTCATCCAGCCCCATGCTTGTTATCTCGGATTCTCCAGCATCTGCAGTACCTTTTATCTATGGCTCAGTTTCATACCTTGTTTTACAAAAATGCTCCTGTGAAGTGTCTTGAGACATCTCAATATGTTAAGTAGTTGTTGGTATGGGTTAGTAATGGGAATTAGGATAATAGTATGCTTTGTGATGTTCCTGCTGGAGGTGATGGGTGAATTTGAGTTCTCATTCCTGTGCAATAGATATCTTCTTGGAAAATGCTGGCATTCCTGTTGTCAGCTTGAAATGGCTATTTCACATTAACTAGAAGCTCCAGAAAGCTAGTGAACTAATTGATTCAAAAATAGAATTTGCTAGAAAAGCTCAGCAGGTCTGGCAGCATCTGTGGGGAGAAATCAGAGTTAATGATTTGGGTCTGGTGACCCTTCCTCAGAACTGATGGTAGCTAAGAAAATGTCAGTTTATATGCAGAAGATAGGATGGGGGGTGGGGGTGAGGATTAAACAATAGGATAGAGCCCAAAGAGAGAGAACAGTTGGACAGACAAAAGAGTGGATAACGATCTGACCGGGAGGGTGAAAAGTTGTTAATGGGGACTGTTAGTGGCTAACAATAGGTAGTGTGTAACGGCAGGCTGTGTGGTAATAAGGCCTGGTGTATGGGATAAGGGGTTGGGACAGGGGAGAGAGTTCAGGCCCTAAAATTATTGAATTTGATCAGTCAGGGCAATCGATTCCTGATGGATCCTTTGGTGGGAATCAAAGATCCTCCCCAAGGGGTTCAGAAGCTTCCAAGAATAAGTCACCACAACAGCACCCAAGACCCACTCAAGGCCAATCACTGTAAGAAGAGGCACCTGCGGGATCACTGGGAGAGGGAGACCAGACAACCATCGCTGTGTGGATCAAGGCCAAGGTCTACTGTGGTGATGTTTGACCATTCCACGTTAAGTTAAAGTAAAAGATACTGACTTACAGTCAGAGTATTAGTTGTCAGATTTATCGTATTAATTGTTAGCTTGTAGCATAATTGTTATTGTAATATTAATTGTGTTATAACCAATAAAGATAATTTCATGAGATAACAAGCATGGGGCTGGATGAACACAGCAGGTCAAGCAGCATCATAGGAGCAGGAAAACTTGACGTTTCGGGCCTAAACCCTTCATCAGAAATGGGGGAGGGGAAGAGGGTTCTGAAATAAATAGGGAGAGAGGGGGAGGCGGATAGAGGATGGATAGAGGAGAGGATAGGTGGAGAGGAGGCAGACAAGTCGAAGAGGCGGGGATGGAGCCAGTAAAGGTGAGTGTAGGTAGGGGGGTAGGGAGGAGATAGGTCATATTGCTATTAAGAGTGGGCTCACAGTCCTTTGCAGGATATATAAGACCATAAGACATAGGAGTGGAAGTAAAGCTATTTGGCCCATCAAGTCCACTCCACCATTTAATCATGGCTGATGGGCATTTCAACTCCACTTACCCGCACTCTCCCCATAGCCCTTGATTCCTTGCGAGATCAAGAACTTATCAATCTCTGCCTTGAAGACATTTAACGTCCCGGCCTCCCCTGTGCTCCGTGGCAACGAATTCCACAGGCCCACCACTCTCTGGCTGAAGAAATGTCTCCTCATTTCCATTCTAAATTGACCCCCTCTAATTCTAAGGCTGTGCCCACGGGTCCTAGTCTCCCTGCCTAATGGAAACAACTTCCCAGCGTCCACCCTTTCTAAGCCATGCATTATCTTGTAAGTTTCTGTTAGATCTCCCCTCAACCTTCTAAACTCTAATGAATACAATCCCAGGATCCTCAGCCGTTCATTGTATGTTAGGCCTACCATTCCAGGGATCATCCGTGTGAATCTCAGCTGGACATGCTCCAGTGCCAGTATGTCCTTCCTGAGGTGTGTCCTTCCTTATGGATAAGAGGCAAAACACAGTGTGGTGAGCGCAACACCTGTTGCAAGAGTGAAGGGAGGGGGTGAGGGAGGAAGTGTGGAAGATGGGTCGGACCCAGTCGAGGGCCCTGCCTACTACAGTGCTGGGGAATCGTCAATTGAGGAAGAAGGTGGACATTCTGGAGGCTCCCTTGTTGAAGTTGGCCTCATTGGAACATATGCGACGGAGACACAGGAATAGGAGAATGGGGGTACAGGAAGCAGGATGTGAGGATGTATTGTCCAGGTAGCTGTGGGAGTCAATAGATTTATAGTCAATATTACTGGCCAGTCTATCCCCAGAACTGGAAACAGAGATGTTGAGAAAGGAAAGGGAGGAGTCAGAGATAGACCAGGTGATGGAACTAATTTGTTTGTGTACTCTGTTGGCAGTTCTATTGGTGTTCCTGCCTTTAGCCCAGCCTGGTTCCATGCTGCTGGTCGGTACGAGATGGGAGTCTGCAGTCAATTCCAATCCCTGTATTTGCTGTCTTTTCTTCCTTAAGTTTGAAGGTGCTTTTCACCCTATCTGAGTAACCTTGAATGTGGATATGCTCACAATAAACTCTCTCCTGTTTTGTTTCCTTTGGGACCTTTCTGACTTGATTCTTGTACTTCATTCTCTCTGTAATGTGGGTATCGTATGCCTACAATTATTAGCTATGTTTACTTGGTCTGGGAATATGGTAATGGGGCTTTTCTCTCCAATAGCTACACCTTTCAAGCTCCCGAAATGAGGCTTTGTAGTGTAGTCTAGGATACTGACTTGCAACAATGAAGGAATGGTATTTGTATATAGGAAACAGGATGGTGTTTCAATTAAACTTTTTTTTTATTTGTTTGTGGGATGTGGATGTCACAGTTATTGCCCCGTTCCCGCAAGCCTGTAAACAGTGGCTTGCTAGGGATAGTAGGAACTGCAGATGCTGGAGAATCTGAGATAATACGGTGTAGAGCTGGATGAACACTGCAGGCCAAGCAGCATCAGAGGAACAGGAAAGCTGACATTTCGGGCCCAGACCCTTCTTTAGAAAATGGCCCAAAACGTCAGCCTTCCTGCTCCTCTGATGCTGCTTGGCCTGCTGTGTTCATCCAGCTCCACACCTTGTTAGTCACTGGGGACTCAATAGTTAGAGGGTCAGATAGAAGGTTTGTTGGGAACGAAAGAAACTCACCGTTGGTGTGCTGCCTCCCAGGTGCCAGGGTCCGTGATGTCTCAGATCGTGTCTTTGGGGTCCTGAAGGGAGAGGGTGACCAGCCACAAGTCGTGGTCCACATAGGTACCAATGACATAGGTAGAAGGAGGGATAGGGATATAAGGCAGGATTTCAGGGAGCTAGGGTGGAAGCTCAGAGCTTGAACAGAGTTGTTATCTCTGGTTTGTTGCCCGTGCCACGTGATAGCGAAGCAAAGAACAGGGAGAGATATCAGCTGAACAAGTAGCCTCAGGGATGGTGCAGGACGGAGGGTTTCAGGTATAAGGATAACTGGGGCTCATTCTGGGGAAGGTGGGACCTCTACAAACAGGATGGTCTTCACTTGAACCAGAGGGGTACTAATATCCTGGTGGGAAATTTGCAGGTGCTATTTGGGTGGATTTAAACTAGCTCAGCAGTGGGGTGGGAACCTGTGGTGTAGTTCCAGTACCCAGGAGGATGAGAGTAGGGAGGACATGGACAGGATTTCACCGTCACAGGAGTGGGCTGGCAGATAGCAAGCTGGTTTGAAGTGTGTCTACTTCAATGCCAGGAGTATCCGGAATAAGGTAGGTGAGCTTGCAGCATGGATAGGTACCTGGGACTTCAATGTTGTGGCCATTTCGGAGACGTGGATAGAACAAGGTCAGGAATGGATGTTGCAGATTCCAGGGTTTAGATCTTTCATAAAGATCAGGGAAGGTGGTAAAAGAGGGGGAGGTGTAGCTTTATTAGTCAAGGACAGTATAACGGTGGCTGAAAGAACTTTTGACGAGGACTCACCTACTGAGGTGGTATGGGCTGAGGTCAGAAACAGGAGAGGAGAGGTCACACTGCTGAGAGTTTTTTATAGGCCTCCGCAAAGTTCCAGGGATGTGGAGGAGAGGATCGGCAAAACGATTCTGGGCAGGAGTGAAAGGAACAAGGTGGTCATTATGGGAGACTTTAATTTCCCCAACATTGACTGGAAATGCTATAACTCTAGTACGTCGGATGGATCGGTTTTTGTCCAATGTGTGCAGGAGGGTTTCCTGACACAGTATGTCAAAGGGCCGACAAGAGGGGAGGCCACACTGGATCAGGTACTTGGTAATGAACCAGGCCAGGTGTTTGATTTGGTGGTAGGTGAGCACTTTGGAGAGAGTGACCATAATTCGGTTACGTTTAGTTTAGTGATGGAAAGGGATAGGAACATGCCACTGGGCAAGAGTTATAGATGGGGGAAGGGCAATTATAATGCGATTATGCAAGACTTAGGAGGGATAGAATGGGGTAGCAAAATGCAGGGGATGGGGACAATTGAAATGTGGAGCTGGTTTAAGGAACAGATATTGCGTGTCCTTGATAGGTATGTCCCTGTCAGGCAGGGAGGAAGTGATAAGGTAAGGGAACCTTGGTTTACAAAAGACATTGTATTTCTTGTTAAGCGGAAGAGGGAGGCTTATGTGACATTGAGACTAGATGGTTCAGATGAGGCGATGGAGAGTTACAGATTAGCTAGGAAGGATTTAAAGAGAGAGTTAAGAAGAGCAAGGAGGGGACATGAGCAGGCATTAGCTGGTAGAATTAAGGAGAACCCTAAAGCTTTCTATAGGTATGTGGGGAATAAAAGGATGACTAGGGTAAGAATAGGGCCAGTCAAAGACAGAAGTGGGAAGTTGTGTGTGGACCCTGTGGAGATTGGAGAGGTGCTAAACAAATATTTCTCATCTGTTTTCACTCAGGAAAAGGAGAATATTGTAGAGGAGAAGACTGAGATACGGGCTATTAGACTTGAAAGGGTTGAGGTTAGTAAGGAGGAGGTGTTATCAATCCTAGAAGGTGTGAAGGTAGATAAATCCCCTGGGCCGGATGGGATTTTTCCGAGGATTCTCTGGGAAGCTAGGGAGGAGATGGCGGAGCCTTTGGCCTTGATCTTTGAGTCGTCATTGTCTACAGGTTTAGTACCAGAGGACTGGAGGATTGCAAATGTTGTGCCCTTGTTCAAGAAGGGTAGTAGAGATGACCCAGGTAATTATAGACCAGTGAGCCTTCCATCTGTTGTCGGAAAAGTTTTGGAAAGGATTATAAGAGATAGGATTTATAATCATCTAGCAAGCAACAATTTGATTGGAGATAGTCAACATGGATTCGTCAAGGGCAGGTCGTGTCTCACAAACCTCATTGAGTTTTTTGAGAAGGTGACCAAGCATGTGGATGAGGGTAGGGCAGTTGACGTGGTGTACATGGACTTCAGTAAAGCCTTTGATAAGGTTCCACATGGTAGGCTATTGGAGAAAATGTGGAGGAATGGGATTGAGGGAGATTTAGTAGTTTTGATTAGAAATTGGCTTTGTGAAAGAAGGCAACGAGTGGTGGTTGATGGAAAATATTCAGCCTGGTGTCCGGTTACTAGTGGTGTGCCACAAGGATCTGTTTTGGGACCACTGCTGTTTGTCATTTTTATAAGTGACTTGGACGCAGACATAGGTGGATGGGTTAGTAAGTTTGCAGATGACACTGAAGTCGGTGGAGTGGTGGACAGTGTGGAAGAATGTTGCAGGTTGCAGGGAGACTTGGATAAACTGCAGAATTGGGCTGAAAGGTGGCAAATGGAGTTCAATGCAGATAAATGTGAGGTGATGCACTTTGGGAAGAATAATAGGAAGGCAGAATACTGGGTCAATGGAAAGATTCTTGGTAGTGTGGATGTGCAGAGGGATCTTGGTGTCCAGGTACATAGATCCCTGAAAGTTGCCACCCAGGTTGATAGTGCTGTTAAGAAGGCATACGGTGTGTTAGGTTTCATTGGTAGAGGGATTGAGTTCCGGAGCCGTGGTGTCATGCTGCAACTGTACAAAACACTAGTGCGGCCTCACTTGGAATATTGCGTACAGTTCTGGTCGCCCCATTACAGGAAGGATGTGGAAGCATTGGAAAAGGTGCAGAGGAGATTTACCAGGATGTTGCCTGGTCTGGAGCGAAGGTCTTATGAGGAAAGGCTGAGGGATTTGGGTCTGTTCTCATTGGAGAGAAGAAGGCTAAGAGGGGATTTAATAGAGACATACAAAATGATCAGAGGATTAGATAGGGTGGACAGTGAGAGTCTTTTTCCTAGGATGATGACGTCGGCTTGTACGAGGGGGCATAGCTGCAAATTGAGGGGTGATAGATTTAAGACAGATGTCAGAGGCAGGTTCTTTACTCAGAGAGTGATAAGGGTGTGGAATGCCCTGCCGGCCAATGTAGTTAACTCAGCCACATTAGGGGCATTTAAACAGTCCTTGGATAAGCATATGGATGATGATGGGATAGTGTAGGGGGATGGGCTTAGATTAGTTCACAGGGCGGCGCAACATCGAGGGCCGAAGGGCCTGTTCTGCGCTGTATTGTTCTATGTTCTATGTTCTATGTTCTATGTTCTATGTTCTATGTTC
>JAHRHZ010000078.1:3195813-3211687 GCA_024137785.1 Ginglymostoma cirratum
TGTTCTATGTTCTATGTTCTATGTTCTATGTTCTATGTTCTATGTTCTATGTTCTATGTTCTATGTTCTATGTATTGTAGTGTACTAGTAGAGTAAAACGAAGGGTTTTAAAAATGAAAACATTTTTTCTATATTGATGGTTCATTTTTTTTTCAAACGGGGAAGGTGTGATAATGCTGTCACTTTGTCCTGGGTTTATTTTGAAGAGATGTTGTAAAGGCTGAACTGGCTACTAAAAACGGCTTCAGTAAATAACTTAAGAGGCCTTTAGGTTTTTTTTAAACTGTTGGAACAATGGAAGGGGAATGGCCAGCTCTCACAGACCAGGCTTTCTGGTTTTCTAGCTGTCGCAGCCAGAAGCTGTTCGGGGCCCCAGAATGGTTGGAAGATTCAGTAAATGATTCCTAGCTGCTACATTCTCTGCGGTCTCTCTCAATGTTGTTTCCTCCTGGAATGGAAAATTGGATGTAAGAATCTGTGTCTGAATTTACCTTTTTGCCAGCGGGTGTGTTTATGGGGTGTTACTACAGTGGAGCAGTTAATTAGTGATAGGTACTGTATCTATTATTTAGTTAAATTTTCCAGTAGTTAAGTTATTATAGATTTCTCTTTCTTTTATTTGTTCTTTAACTACAGTGTTTGAATAAATTGTGTTTTTCTTAATGTCAGTTTGACCAATCGCATCGTATCTAGAACATAGCACCTCACATCTACTCTTAAAATAAGAAAAAGTAGGGTCCAGGCTACCTTCTTAAAATATTTTGAGGGGGTCTTGTCTGGTCCATAACATGGGCAGCCAGGAGTTACCCTGGATCCGAGCTCCCTGAACAGGGCAGAATCCAGCTAACTCTCCCATTGGCTGTGGGATCCTACACCGCAAACTCTCTACTCCCTACAGACAAAACCAGGGTATTACTGTTTAATATTTCAACTTGTATTAAACACTCTATCATTTCATGGAGCACGCATAATAAAAGATCACAGGAAGCTGAATGACTGTGAGTGTAAATTCTAGAGAAATTGTTCTTCTCTCTAACCTGCGACAGTGTTAGGGTATGAATTCCTGACCTGATAACAGCTCACTGAGTCATCACAGAGCTCCTGCCCTGTGTCTTATCAAGTATATGTGGGTGGGCTGTCCAACGTTGTCTTCTCAGTTATACACACAGAATTACCTGGCAGGGGAAACACCACACTCAGGAAAGTGGTGCTCCCAGGACCAGTCTGAGATGAGAACATTCATCACCCTCAGAAGATCTGAGGATAATTCCTGGATCGTGGTTGTGAGCAGGACGTGGAGGATTGTTGGTTGAGCTGAGCTGCAATTCGTGGGTCTTTACGCAGTGTTCAGCCAAGCGCCAACCAGATGGTTTCTGTTAGTGCCCACACACCAAGCCAGGGAGTCTGCAATACAGTCAGGGTGACTCTGAAGAAGGTAGAGGAAGGATCGCTGGTTGACGTTAGGAGAATCCTCCTGGATCGCTGTGGGTTCCAAGCAGCAGATACTTTCTGACTGCAGGATTCACCCAGTGAGGGCTACTTTGATGTGACCTTCAGGAGCGTGAAGCAATGTGAGCATCTCCTGAAGGTGTTTGAGGAGAAAGGAGGTGAGACTGCCCTCTCTGCCCTGTCTGGACACCCCCAACCCTCACCCCAGGAGGAACAGGATAGCTACCTCAGTGCTGAGAGCATCCAACACCACAGGGATGCAGGGAGTCCCCTAGTGACAAGACTGTGGGTAAATGGACATTGGGTCTACGGTTAATGCTATAAACTCTCTAAATGGGTGTTCAACTTGCCAGTATTAACATGTGTAGCATTAAATCTGCTACTTGACATGTCTCCATGTTGCCTTACCTGGCCAATGCCAAGCGGCCCTCCTGTTTCTGCAGGAGTGTGGGATACTGCATCTCAACCATTGCAGGAGATGGTCAAGCTTGTGGACCCATGGGCCTTCGGTTTGGTCCCAGGATAGGGGGGGAAGGGAATGATTGCCATTCCTCTGGCCTGGGTATTCTGCTGCAGGGAGGCAGCTTCACCATCTCCGAGGTTAAGGAGGTGGAGGGTGGGCGCCTCCTCATTATAGACGTTATGTACAGAAACGTTCCCCTGAGACTAATTGCTGTGTACACCCCGGTGGTACAGAGTGAGCAGCTCCCACTGCCGCTGGTGACGTCCAGGCCGGTCATTCTGGCCGGAGACTTCATCTGCATCATCGATGCAGATGGACCATCCAGAAGGACTGACAGTGAACTGGACACCACGTCCAGCTTCCTGATGGAAACAGTGAAAGTAGCCGAGCTGCCTGACATCTTCAGCTGTCTTGCAACCAGAGCGCAGCGTACATATACCTGATCACAGCCGGACGGGTCTCTCTGCTCAAGGATAGATTTCCTGTTGGTGTCCTGTACGTTCTCGCTCACACCCACTGATGTCAAGCCGGTGTTCATCTCTGACCACTGCCTCCTGCTGGCCAACTGTCACCTACAAGACAACCAGTGGGTCATCTCCAGGATGACTGGTGGGCCGACAAGTGAATGTGGAAGCTGTGAAAGTGAAACTGTAGACCCCAGAACACACTGAGGAGCTCAAAAGGGTTTACACAGGTTGGAGAATCGTGAAGCCCCTCTTTGAGTCTCCAGGGCCCCGCTAGGAAACAGTGAAGGGGAACACCATGAGGTTCTTCATTCTTAAAGGTGTTCAGAAGGTGAGAGAGAGGCAGGGGAAACAGTCACAACTCCAGAAAAGGATGCAGAACCTATCCTGTTGCAGATGATGTGGCTCAATGTCACGGAGCATCTCCAGGAGGTGAAGAGCCAGCAAGCCTTGCTCTCTGCCCCAGAGGCCTCCAAGATAATCTCCTTGTCCAGGGTCTGCTCTGTGGAGCAGGATAAGACGTGCTCCCATTTCTTCTTCCAGAAGGTGCACAGGGAGAGCTCTGTGCTCAGCAGCCTGAAGGAAGGAGATGGCTCAGTGACGTCATCTCAGCCTGACATCCTGAGGATCCTTTTATACCAGACTGTATGACAAAAAGCCCACTGACAGCACGGCCTCCCAGTCATTTCTCTCATGGAGGTCTTAGACGACAGCACGCAGGAGAAGCTGGACCAGCCGCTATCTCTGGATGAGCTGAGCAAGGCCCTTGAGTCCTTAGAAAAGAATAAAACTCCCAGAAGCGATGCCTTCCCGGCCGAGTTGGATTTGGCTCTGTGGGACCTGATCGACCAGGACCTGCTGGAGGTGTACAACAGTATGTTTCTGGCAGGTAGCATGTGTGATTCCATGAGGAAAGGTAACATCACCCTCATCTACAAACTAAAGGGGGAGAGGGTGGAAATTAGAAATTGGCAGCCAATATCATTGCTGAATGCTGACTACAACATCCTGCCTAAGCTCATAGCCAACAGGGTCAGGTCTGCTCTGAGATCGGTGATTCACCCCAACCAAACCTGTGCTGTACCTGGCAGGACGGTCTCTGAGAGCCTCACACTCCTCAGGAATACGATTGCCTATGTACAGGACAGGAGGTGGGGGGGTGGTGGTGGTGGTGGGAGGGTGCGTGCCTGCTCCATCAGCCTAAACCAGGAGAAGTCCTTTGGCAGGACATCGCACAAGTACATGTGGGACGTGCTCTCCAAAATCGGCTTCGGGGAGGGGATCCACAATTGGATCCAACTACTCTACACCAACATCATTGGCACAGCCTCAATCAATGGATGGGAATCAGAAAGCTTCCCAATCAGTTCAGGAGTCAGGCAGGCCTGCCCATATATAAATATTGAACATATAAATGCGGACCCAGTACCGATCCTTGTGGCACACCACTGGTCATAAGCTTCCAGTCTGAAAAACAAACGTCCGGAATTAAAAGTAATGGTGACCATGTCAATGGTCATCCTCAACCAATCAGCTGCCTTTCACCCCACTGTTCTTCACTGAACACCATTCTGCAGCTGTTCAATTGGATTCGTTCTATGTTTTTCTAACCTGTTATAGCCAAGACATCATATGCAATGGTCCAGTGACCAGTGAATAAGGATTGTAAATTGATGCAAAATTAATTGCAGCATCTGCAGTTCTTTGGGAATTTCTTTGCAGTCTGATATTTTGGTGCACTGGGAGCTGACAGCAATTATCAGGAACAGGGGACATAGAGTCATAGAGTTTTACAGTATGGAAATAGACCCTTCGGTCCTCCTCATCCATACTGACCAGATTATCCTAGATTAATCTAGTCCCATTTGCCAGCATTTGGTCCATATCCCTCTAAACCCTTCCTATTCATATACCCATCCAGATGCCCTTTAAATGTTGTAATTATACCCGCCTCTAACACTTCCTCTGGCAGCTCGTTCCGTACTCACTTTTGTAGAATTCTAAAAGAAAAGCATGGTTAGACTTACAAAAAAGCCACTCATAGGTAACACAGTGTGGAGCTGGAGGAACACAGCAGGCCAGGCAGCAGTAGGAGAGCAGGAAAGTTGACGTTTCGGGTCGGGACCCTTCAGAAAATTTTCCGAAACGTCAGCTTTCCGGCTCCTCTGATGCTGCCTGGCCTGATGTGTTCCTCCAGCTTCACACTGTGTTGTCTCAGACTCCAGCATCAGCAGTTCTTACTATTGCTTACAAAGCCAGTCAGCTGTTCCCGTGCTGTGAGCATCTCCCAATACTGAGGTCTCTCCAAGGTCAGCTGTGAATTCCACTGTTTGTGTATTTACCCGAGACCGAACACCGTGTCTAGAGACGCTTTAAACTAAACAGGCAGCTGTGAAAAGTCACTGCCTGGTTGAGGAGTGACCTTACAGAGGTTTATAGGGGTATATATAGGGTTTTGAGGGGTATAGATAGGGTTAATGGTAGGTGTGTTTTCTCTAGGATGGAGAATTTCAAGACAAGGGGACACATTTTTAAGGTGAAAGGCGAAAGATTTTAAAAAGACATGAGGGGCTAATTGTTTTTCGCAGAGGGTGGTTCACATGTGGAATGAACTGCCATTGGAAATGGTGGATGCAGGTACAGTTACACATTTTAGAAGACATTTAGATGAGTACACGAATAAGAAAGGTTTGGAGGGATATGGGCCAAGCACAGGCAGGTGGGACTAGTTTAGTTTGGGATTGTGGTTGGCATGGACTGGTTGGACCGAAGGGACTGTTTCCGTGCGGTATGATTCTAAGAATGGAAGCTAAGATGAAAGTGAATTCAAAAGTCATTTATAGATATGTAAGATATTAAAAGGTAACAGGGATGGAGCTAATTTGGGTCCAAAATGGGAACTTATATAAGGAGCATAGTTGGGGTTTTAAATGTACAGTTTGCATTGGTCTATATAAGTGTTGTGTTGCCATGGTGAGAGAGAAATTAATTCATACACTTGAAAGGTTTACCATTGCTTAGGACGTGGTATTGGGTAGGCTGCAGGACATACTGACTTGACCATTTTTGTCTTTGTCTAATTGTTGGAGCTCTTTGAGAAAGTTACAAGCGATGTGAATAAAGGAGAACTTGTGAATGCGCTTAGATTTCCAACAGGAATTTGACAAAGTGCCACACCACAGGTCATAACACAAAACAAGAGGGTCTAGGCCCGAAACGTCAAGCTTTCCTGCTCCTCTGATGCTGCTTGGCCTGCTTTGTTCATCCAGCTCCACACCTTGTTATCTCGGATTCTCCAGCATCTGCAGTTCCTATTATCTCTGATATAAGAGGCCATGGTGTTGGGATAATATGTTGGCATGGAGAGTGGATGGCTTTGTTCACAGGAAATAGACAGCAGACATAAAATGGTCATAAATTTAGGTTTAAAGATATAAGAACCAGCATGCTACAGGGATCAGTACTGGGGCCTCAAATGTTTACAATTTTTATAAAAGACTCTGATGAACGGACCAGATGTCGCTAAATTTGCTGATGTCACAAAAATATGCAGGAAACTTATTTGTGAAGAGAATGTAAGGAGTTTGGAAAAGAATCTAGATAAATCAAGCCAGTTGATAAGAATTTGAAGGATACAGTATAATGCGCAAAAATGTGAACTTGTTTGCTTTGGCAGGCAGAATAGAAAAGCAGCATATTATTGAAACAGAGAGAGATTGCAAAACTCAGAGGTACAGAGGGAGCTGGGTGGTGTGTTAAATGAATCACAGATAGTATACAGCAAGTCATTAGGAAGTCAAATGGAATGTTACCTATTGCAAGGGGAATGGAGTATACAAGAAGGGATGTTTACTACTGGTGTACAGGGTAATGGTGAACCACATCCGGAGTCCTGTTTGTGGCTTACTCAAGAAAGGATACAAATATGTTGGAAGTAGTTCAGAGAAAGTTCACTCTACAGACATCTGAGATCTGGAATTTATCTAATGAGGAAAGGTTATCTGGGCCTATATTCATTGGAGTTTAGAAGATTAAGAAGTGATCTTATTATGTACAAACACACAAACAAGGAACAAGAAGAGGCCATTCGGCCCTTCAAGCCTGCTCCATATTCAAGATCACAGCTGATCTGATCCGAACCTCATCTCTACATTCCTGCATACCCCCATAATCTATCGTCCTCTCAGGAATCAAGAATCTACCTACCTCTGCCTCAAAAGTGTTGAGAGATTCTGCATCCACTTCCTCTTAAGGAAAGGAATGATTAAAATGTAAAAGATCGCAAAGGGATTTGGGCAGGGTGGATACTGAAAGGATGTTTCCCCTTGTGAAGACACAGGGGGACCTAGGTGGCTCAGTTTAAATTGAAGCACCTTCCTTTTATTCCAGACGAGATTACACACCAACATAGAAAGAAGCCTGGCAGCTGGCCGTCTGGAAGAAAATCCAAGATATATAAATGTATCTTTGTCTGATTGGCAGGATGCGAAGAGCGAAGTCTGTTTGGAGCATTAACTTCTTACAGTTTATATCAATAGTCTTAGATGAAGGCAGCAGGGGCGTGGTGGCTAAGTTTACAGATAACAAAAGATAAGTAGTGAAGTATGTTATGAAGAGGACATAAGGACGATAGTGACAGATATAGAGATGGTAAGAATTGCCAATGCTGGAGTCCTCCATCCCAGGCCCCAAAAAAACCTTGCACATCAGACAGATGTTCACCTGCACATCCGCTAATGTGGTATACTGCATCCGCTGTTCCCGATGTGGCCTCCTCTACATTGGGGAAACCAAGTGGAGGTTTGGAGACCGCTTTGTAGAACACCTATGCTCGGTTCGAGACAAACGACAACACCTTCCAGTCGCGAACCACTTCAACTTCCCATCCCACTTCCTGGATGACATGTCCAGCCTGGGCCTCCTCCAGTGTCACAATGACGACACCCGGAAACTGGAGGAACAGCACCTCATATTCTGCCTCGGGAGCCTACAACTCAATGGTCTCAATGAGGACTTTACTAGCTTCAAAATCTCCCCACCCCCGGCCTGATCCCATGACCAACCGTCCCTCTCATCCCCGCCTCCTTGACCTGACAAAACCTGTCCATCTTCTCTCCCACCTATCCGCCCCTCCCACCTCACTGACCAATCTCCACCACTCCCTACCTGCACTCACCTATCACCATCCCACCTACCTTCCCCAACCTCACCCCTCCTCTCTATTTATTTCAAAGCCCCCTTCCCCTCTCCCATTTCTGTAGAAGGATCCCGACCCGAAACATCAGCTTCCCTGCTCCTCTGATGCTGCCTGGCCCACTGTGTTCATCCAGCTCCACACTGTGAAAGATATGGATTGGTTAGGCCAATGGGCAAAGAATCTGCTAGATGGAGTATAATGTGGGAAAATGTGAAGTTGTTCTCTTTGATAGCAAGAATGAAAATGTAGAAAGAGAAAAAAAAAGATATCATCTGCAAAATTCTAAAGTGCAGAGAGATCACAGTGTTCCAGTGTATGAGTCACTAAAGATTAGTACACAGGCGCAGCAAGTAATCAGGAAGGCTGATGGAACATCATTATGAGAGGAATTGAACATAAAGGTGAGGTCATTATACTTTATTTATACAGGGCATTGGCAAGATCACACCTCTGTTACCGTCGACAATATTGGTCTCCATATTTACGGAGGTAAATGGGTGATTGATTTGATTTATTGTCGTCGCATGTACCCAAGTACAGCGAAAAGCTTTGTTTTGTGAGCAGTGCAGGCAGATTGTAGCAAACCAGGACATACAGATCATAGGCTGTTTAGACAGAGTGAGGCATACGGGTTACACTGCACAAGAAGTGCCTAAAGCAAGATCGACATTAGCAAGATCAATATTATTTGAAGTTAGAGAGGTCCATTCAACAGTCTAATAGTGGCAGGGAAGAAGCTGTTCTTAAACCTGTTGGTGCATCTGTTCAAGCTTCTGTATCTCCTGCCTGAGTATTACCAGGGTGGGAGGGGTCTTTGATGATGTTAGCAGCCTTTCTGCAGTAATGAGAAGTGTAAATGGAGTCTGTGGATGGAAGGTTGGCTTCCATGATGGTCTGGGCCGTGCACACCACCCTCTGTAGTTACTTACAGTCCTGGGCAGAGCAGTTGCCGTACCAGACCGTTGCACCCTGACAGTATGGTTTCATAGGTGCATCTGTAGAAGTTGTAGAGAGACATAATGGACATACCAAATGCATTAGAGGCAGTTCAGAGGAGTTTGGTGGATCAATACTGAAATAAGCAGGCTGTCTTATGAGGAAAGGTTGGACACACTGGGTTCATTTCTTCTGGAGTTTGGAAAAGTGAGAAGTGATTTGAGATATATATGTTGAACAGCCTTGACAAGGTGGGTGAGGAATGGATGTTTCCTCTTGTGGGTCAGCCCAGAACTAGGCGGGGGGGGGCTTTGTTTTAAAATTAGGAGCTATGCTTTTAGGATACAGCTGAGGAGAAATTGTGCAACTTTTAGAACTCTTTGCCTCAGAAGGTGATGGAGGTGGGTCATTGAGTATTTGTAGGTGGAGATGGATAGATTCTTGTTAGAAGGGAATCAAAGGTTATCAGGGGAGGGTTGGAATGTGAAATTCAACCACACACAGACCAGACACAATCTTATTGAGAACAGAGCATTTTCAAGGGGCCAAATTATTTACTTGTGCTCCAATTTCAAATGTTCACATAAGCACCTTGGACATGAGTGTTCATTCATTAGGAAATTTGCATTTGGGAAGGCACGGCAAGGGCTGGGAATTGCTGGGCAAGTCCTGAAAGAGAACAAAGGGATAATCTTTCAGTTTTGCATCTCCCACTCAAACACAATCTCTTTCCAGACACTTTTTTTTGCCCCAGCAACCTCAGTTCAGATTTCCAGCATTGATCAGGACAATAGCTACAGGGAAGCAGGAAAGGAGATGCATCTGGGAGTCTCTCTGCAGTGACTGCGAAAACTCTCTGGGTTGTAACCTGGTATCAGAGATAATAGGAACTGCAGATGCTGGAGAATCCGAGATAGCAAGGTGTGGAGCTGGATGAACACAGCAGGCCAAGCAGCATCAGAGGAGCAGGAAAGCTGACGTTTCGGGCCTAGACCCTTCATCAGAAATGGGGGAGGGGAAGAGGGTTCTGAAATAAATAGGGAGAGAGGGGGAGGTGGATAGAAGATGGATAGAGGAGAAGATAGGTGGAGAGGAGGCAGACAAGTCGAAGAGGCGGGGATGGAGCCAGTAAAGGTGAGTGTAGGTGGGGAGGTAGGGAGGAGATAGGTCAGTCCAGGGAGGACGGACAGGTCAAGGGGGTGGGATGATGTTAGTAGATAGGAGATGGGGGTGGGGCTTGAGGTGGGAGGAGGGGATAGGTGAGAGGAAAAACAGGTTAGGGAGGGGGGGACGAGCTGTGCTGGTTTTGGGATGCGGATGGGGGAGGAGAGATTTTGAAGCTTGTGAAATCCACATTGATACCATTGGGCTGCAGGGATCCCAGGCTGAATATGATTTGCAGTTCCTGCAGCCTTCGGGTGGCATCGTTGTGGCACTGCAGGAGGCCCAGGATGGACATGTCGTCGAGGAATGGAAGGGGGAGTTGAAATGGTTCCCGACTGGGAGGTGCAGTTGTTTGTTGCGAACTGAGCGCAGGTGTTCTGCAAAGCAGTCCCCAAGCCTCCGCTTGGTTTCCTCGATGTAGAGGAAGCCACAATGGGTACAGCGGATGCAGTATACCACATTGGCAGATCTGCAGGTGAACATCTGCTTGATGTGGAAAGTCTTCTTGGGGCCTGGGATTGGGGTGAGGGAGGAGGTGTGGGGGCAGGTGTAGCACTTCCTGCAGTTGCAGGGAAAAGTGCCGGGTGTGGTGGGGCTGGAGGAGAGTGTGGAGCGGACAAGGAAGTCACGGAGAGAGTGGTCTCTCCAGAAAGCAGACAAGGGTGGGGAGGGAAAAATGTCTTTGGTGGTGGGGTTGGATTGCAGATGGCGGAAGTCTCGGAGGATGATGCGTTGGATCCAGAGGTTGGTGGGGTGGTACGTGAGGTCGAGGGGGTTTTTTTTGGTTGTTATTGCGGGGACGGGGTGTGAGGGATGAGTTGCGGAAAATGCGGGAGACACAGTCGAGGGCGTTCTCGACCACTGTGGGAGGGAAGTTGCGGTCCTTGAAGAATGAGGACATCTGAGATGTACAGAAGTGGAATGTCTCATCCTGGGAGCAGATGCGGCGGAGGCAAAGGAATTGGGAATAGGGGATGGCATTTTTACGGGAAGGTGGGTGGGAGGAGGTGTATTCCAGGTAGCTGTGGGAGTCGGTGGGCTTGAAATGGATATCGGTTTCTCGGTGGTTACTCGAGATTGAGACAGAGAGGTCCAGGAAGGAGAGAGAAGTGTTGGAGATGGTCCAGGTGAACTTCAGGTTGGGGTGGAAGGTGTTGGTGAAGTGGATGAACTGTTCGAGCTCCTTGTAGGATTTATTTCAGAACCCTCTTCCCCTCCCCCATTTCTGATGAAGGGTCTCGGCCTGAAACGTCAAGCTTTCCTGCTCCTATGATGCTGCTTGGCCTGCTGTGTTCATCCAGCTCCACACCTTGTTATCTTGGGTTGTAACATTGTTCATTTGATATTTGTACTGCATTTGTAGCTTCTATTAACCTGTCACCCAGAAATCGTTAGAAATTTCACTACATGGATAATACATTGACAGTTGAAGGTGAGGAATCAAAATCTACCTATCTGTCACAATTGTGCGCATTGAAAGACAGACTCCTAGACTTGCATTCATAAAGCTCCTGTCACAACCTCAGATGTTCCAAAATACATTATGGTTTCATTGCTGCAATGTAGGAAATGTGACTGCACACAGCAAACTCGCAAAGAAATAATGAACAGGAAATCTTTTAAGTGGCAGCTCAGAGAGAACCTGGGCAGGACAGTGGCACAGTGGTTAGCACTGCTGCCTCATAGCATCAGGGACCTGGGTTCAATTCCACCCTTGGGTGACTGTCTGTGTGGAGTTTGCACGTTCTCCCCTTGTCTGTGTGAGTTTCCTGCCACAGTCAAAAGATGTGCAGGGTAGGTAGATTGGCCATGGGAAATAGAGGGGTTGGGCCTGGGTGGGATGCTCTTTGGAGGGTTAATGTGGACTGGATGGGCTGAAGGCCTGCTTCCACTCTGTGGGGTCTTGTACATCCAGCTGAGAGAACCCCTGTGCCCCTTCCAGCAGTGCAGTACTCTCTCAGAAATGCATTGAAGTATCAGCCTGTACTTTGTGCTGGATTCTTTGAACCTTGTCTTGAACTCCAAACTTCCAGCTCAGACGAGAGGGCTGTATACTGAGAGCTCTCACATGTGGAGATATACAGAGGCGGATGTTAACAGAGCACATGTGAACCCTTCAGGTTTCTGTAACAAGAAGTTTGCAACATTCCTCAGTTTAAAAAGCCAAAGTGGGTGTGGTTCCAGAACAGCTCAGGTAACATATGATATCGCACCCCATAATGGGAAGAAAGCCACAGTGCCCATCCCTGAAGTTTTGCAATTTCACAAAGAGCTCCAACAAATATCACTGACACTGTCGATTAACTATTACATCCTCACAATGAACCAGATAAAATAGGAATAAGTCATGAAACAAACACAAGGGTGAGACAATTCCCAGGGATAGTCGAGAACAAAACTATTTATTTAACATCATTCACAATCTCCAGACAGCCCAAGGTGCTTGCACCCAAATTAAGGTTTTCTTTAAAAAAATGTAATGTAGGAAATACAGCAGATCCATTCTTTGCATGGCAAGATTCCACTAACAGCAATGACGTAATGACCAGAGAGTAGCTTTCAGCGATAACACAGTGTAGAACTGGAGGAACACAGCAGGCCAGGCAGCATCAGAGGAGCAGGAAAGCTGATGTTTCGGGTCAGGGCCCTTCTGTTCCTTTGATGCTGCCTGGCCTGCTGTGTTCCTCCAGTTCTACACTGTGTTATCTCTGACTCCAGCATCGGCAGTTCTTACTATAGCAGTTTTCAGTGAGGTTGGTTTAGAGATGTGGATCAAAATGGGCCTGAACCCCGCCCCGCCCCGACAAATCCCTCCTGGGCTATTCTTTGATTTGCACCGTGAAATCTTTACATTCATCTGACAGAGGGTCCTATTCAACAGAATGAACAATTCTGCCCTTGCTATTAGATGGTTAACTCAGAGAGGACCATAGTCAGGATCTTCCTGCACTCAGTGGTCTTTGTAAAACAGGCTGAAATCTTCATTCTTCAAGACTTACTGAATCTCATGAAAGATTGGCATAAAGTGGCTCTGGATACCACTGGGTACAGATTACTGCAGCAGATTACTGGATTCACTTTATGTCTTATCCATTATTTTACTCAAGAGAACCAGAAATGATTTAGATAAATACAGAGTTTAACAGTAGAACAGAGGAAGCTTTGCTTTCAGGTTAAAGGAGTAGAAGCAGCTTTACTCTGTGTCTAATCCAGTGTTGTACCAGCCTGGGAGTGTTTGATAGGGACAGTGTAGAGCGTGCTTTACTGTCTATCAAACCCCATGCTGTCTCTTTCCTGGGAGTGTTTGATGGGGGGCAATGTAGAGCGTGCTTTACTCTGTATCTAACCCTGTGCTGCCCCTGTCCTGGCAGTGTTTGAAGGGGACAGTGTAGAGGGAGATTTACTCTGTATCTAACCCTGTGCTGTCCCTATCCTGGAAGTGTTTGATGGGGACATCTGTGTAAACATTCCTGCCTCAGAATGATACTGGATAAACAGTACAGACAGGGAATGGAGGGACACGGACCACGTGCAGGCAGTTGGGATTAGTTTAGAATGGCACCACGATCGGCACAGACATGGTGGGCCGAAGGGCCTGTTCCTGTGCTGTACTGCGCTCTATTACAGAGCTCACAGAGCATCTTTAGCTCAAGTGGTTTATGAAGCACATGAGCCCTGTTCTGCCCCTCTTTATCAAATTTTATTAGCACGTCCCCTGTTCCTTTCTCTCCCATCTATTTGCTGTGGGTTTATAGTAGAAACTGCTGTGGTCTTTACAATCTTACGACTCTCTGGTGAAAATGTTCCGCCTACAATCCCTCCAGCCACTGCCCCAGTTCACAACTTCAATTCCGGTCTTACCTACAACCACATCACTGGCTTGGGATTTACAACGACCATAGAGTTGTTCCTGTAGCCCAGGATGGGGATGGTTGACAAGGGCCATTCTGTCACAGCCAACTCCAGGGCAAATGCCTGGGAAATTGAAATTTACAACTGACCGTGCACCAGTTTCTGGAAACTTCCTAAAAAGCCCCCCTTGAGGCCTCTGACTCTGTTAACTTTCACAGCTACACAGGAGGTTTTAAAGGATTTAAGAAGCTGCTCCACCTGCACAGCCATTAAAATGAAGCCCCAACTCACGACTGAAACCTGGCCCCTGACACCACCACAGACACGACACCGACCCACCCCCACCACACCCTTTACAGCCCAGGCACAAAGCTGCCCACCTGACATAACCCTGAACCAACGTGAAACCCCCCCTCTCTGTACCCAATCACCCACCCCACCAGCTCATTCCGAGACCACATCAGTTCCACTTCATTTCCTGGCCTGACTCTGCCAGACCAGGCCCCATCCCCTTCCTCAACAGACCACCCTGTCCTCCAATTCACTTAACAGCCTGCATGCCCCTCCAGCCTACCCCAAGCATTCACCCATTTCCCTGGTACCCTCACCCCACACCAACTGGAATTCATCATTTTGAGTCACTCCAATGTTCTGCCCTCTGTGATCGGTATCTGGAAGGATCTGGCAGCATCTGCTGTGCTTGGACCTAGGAGGCCTGTAAGAAAATCAGAGAGAACATCGAACAATAACAAATGCAGAATTGGGTCAAATCACTGCAGAGGCCTTTTCGAAAATTTCATTCATGTCATCTGGACATCATCGGTTGGACAAGTATTTCTTGCCCATGCCTAATTGCCCTGGAGAAGGTGGGGGTGAGCTGCCTTCTTGAACCGCTGCGGTCCTCCTGCTGTGGGTTGACCCACAATGCCATTAGGGAGGGAATTCCAGGATTTTGACTCAGCGACAGTGAAGGAACGGAGTTATATTATCTGCTGCCTTTGCCCTGCTAGATGGAAGTGGTCATGGGTTTGGAAGGTGCTGTCTGAGGATCTTTGGTGAATTTCTGTAGTGCATCCTGTAGATAGTACACACTGCTGCTACTGAGCGTCGGTGGTGGTGGAGGGAGTGGATGCTTGTGGATGTGGTGCCAATCAAGTGGGCTACTTTGCCCTGAATGGTGTCAGAGCTTCTTGAGTGTTGTTGGGGCTGCTCCCATCCAGGTGAGTGGGGAGTATTCCATCACACTCCTGACTTGTGCCTTGTAGATGGTGGGCAGGCTTTGGGGAGTCAGGGAGTGAGTTACTCTCTGCAGTATTCCCAGCCCCTGAGCTGTTCTTGTAGCCACTGTGTCTACATGGTGAGTCTGGTTGAGTTTCTGGTCAATAATAACCCCCAGGATGTTGATAGTGGGGGATTCAGTAAGCTAACCCTATTAAATGTCAAAAAACGATGGTTAGATTGCCTTTTGTCGAAGACAGTCATCGCCTGGCGTTTACGTGGTGCGTATGTTATGTGCTAATTGTCAGCATAAGCCTAGACTTTGTCCAAATCTTGTTCCATTTGAATGCAGACTGCTTCAGCATCTAGGGAGTCATGAATGAACATTGTGCAGATATTGGTAAAGATCCGCACTTCTGACCTTATGATGGAAGGAAGGTCATTGATGAAGCAGGTGAAGACAATTGGGCCCAGGACACTACCCTGAGAAACTCCTGCAGAAATGTCCTGGAGCTGAGATGACTGACTTGCAACAACCACGAACATCATCAGATGTGTCAGGTATGTCACCAACCAACTGGAGAGTTTGTCCCCTGATGCCCATTGATTCCAGTTTAGCGAGATCTCTCTAATGCCACCCTCAGATAAAAGAAGCCTAGATGTCAAGGGCTATCACTTTTGCCCATGTTTGAACCGAGGCTGGAATGAGGTGAGGGGCTGAGTGGCCCTGGCAGAACCCAAACTGGGCGTCACTGAGCAGGCTATTGCTGAGCAGGTGCTGCTTGATAGCTCTGTTACTGACACCTTCCATCACCTTACTGATGATGGTGAGGGTGGTGACGGTGTGGGTGGTGACGGTGATGGTGACGGTGTGGGTGGTGACGGTGGTGGTGTGGGTGGTGACGGTGGGGGTGGTGACGGTGATGGTGGGGGTGGTGATGGTGATGGTGTGGGTGGTGATGGTGACGGTGGGGGTGGTGACGGTGACGGTGTGTGTGGTGACGGTGTGTGTGGTGACGGTGTGGGTGGTGACGGTGACGGTGTGGGTGGTGACGGTGTGGGTGGTGACGGTGTGGGTGGTGATGGTGTGGGTGGTGACGGTGTGGGTGGCGACGGTGTGGGTGGTGACGG
>JAHRHZ010000078.1:3221687-3237141 GCA_024137785.1 Ginglymostoma cirratum
ATGTTTTGCTCCTCTGATGCTGCTTGGCCTGCTGTGTTCATCCAGCTCTACACTTTGTATAACTCCATGGGAGTGTCAGCCTTCAATCTTATACTCAAGTCTTGGGTTGGGATTTAAACAGAGAACCCTCTGACTAAGACTGAGCCACAGTTGAAGACTCAAGGCAAGGGCTGGGTTGTTCTTGTTCACTTTAGATTTCTTTTGCCAATTTTCTGTCCCTCTCTCTGAATGATGTCATCTTCTTGGAGGTACCTTTCCACCTGGGCCGTATTGCGGGACCAGAAAATCGAGAAAGTACACTAGGTGCTGACATGAACTATGTAAGGAATGTGCGTGAGTGAGTGAGAATCACATTCTCTGCATTCAAACAGCTTTCTGTAGGACTCCCAAGTCACAGTTAGTGTACAGTTCTGGAATCCACATTAAAGGTCGAATGTGATAGTACTGGAAAGGGTGCAGAGGGGATTTACCAGGATGTTGCCCTGTCTAGAGAGTTTCAGTTATGAAGAGAAATTAGATAGAATGGGGTTGTTTTCCTTACAGTGAGAGGGGAAATGATTGAGATTTCATTTGATTTGATTTATTGTTTTCACATGTACCTAAGTACAGTGAAAAGTTTTGTTTTGCAAACAGTACAGACAGATCATACCATACAAAGACGTACAGATCACAGGGTGATTGAACAGAATGAGGCATATGCAGTTACGGCCGCACAAGTGATGTACAAAAGCATGACCAACATTAGGTTTGAGATTTGAGAGGTGCATTCAGCAATCTAATAACAGCAGGGAAGAAGCCGTTCTTGAACCTGTTGGTATTTGCGTTTAAGCTTGTGTAAAATTATGAGGGACATAGATAGGGCAGACAGGAAGAAATTTTTCTCCTTGTGGGGAAATGAGCAGGGTCATAGATTTAAAGTAAGGGGCAAGAGGTTTAAAGGAGATGTGAGGAAAAGTGATCTTCACCCAGAGGATGATGAGAATCTGGAACTCACTACATGTAAGGGTGGTACAGGCAGAAACCCTTATCACATTGAAGAAGTATCTAGATGTGCACTTGTGATGCCAAGGTATACAAGGCTCTGGGCTGAGTGCTGGATAATGGGATTAGAACAGTTAGGTGGCTGTTTATAACTGGCATAGACTGGATGGGCAGAAGAACCTTTTTCTGTGCTATACATCTCAATGACTCTCTAAACCCAGAGCCTATAACCAAATGTAATTTAATTACAGATTTACATCACATAGAAAATGGCTTTTCTGAAGAAGGGTCTAGACCTGAAATGTCAGCCTTCCTGCTCCTCTGATGCTGCTTGGCCTGCTGTGTTCATCCAGCCCCACACCTTATTGTCCCTGGGTATTCCATATGGCTCCTTTGTGATCCTCAGCTGTTCTACCCACAAGGCCAGATGACATCATTATGGTGGGCAGTGCTTATGGCACACCTCAGGATTAACCCTTTCCAAGCCATATGCAAAACTCAGCATCTGGTAAAATCATGAGATCTGTCATGACTCGAACAGTTCAAGCTGCCATTCTGATACAGTCAACGATACCATCTTTCACTCAAGACCCTGCTCCCTCCGCTCAGGAGTGCATAGAAGAAGCTATTTTGCGATGGGGTTAGCAGTGCTCTTGGGTGATAAAAGCAAATTACTGTGGACACTGAAGACCCAGTTCTGAAGAAGTCATACCAGACTTGAAATGTTAATAACTCTGTTTCTTTCCCCGTAGATGCTGCCAGACTTGCTGAGTTCTCCAGTAAGTTCTGAATCACAGAATGAGAATCATAGAACCATGCAATTGTGACTGTGTTGGAGACCTTTAGCCTCACTTTTTCTCTCTTTCATTCTTTCCTTCTCTCTCTCTTTCATTCTTGCTCTATTTATTTCCTTTTCTCCTGCTGCCTCTGACTTTTTTCTCTCTTTCTTTCACTTTTCCTCATCTCTCTTGCTCTATTTTGCTCTCTCTTTTTTATTCATAGAATCCCTACAGTGTGGAAACAGGCCCTTCGGCCCAACAAGTCCACACCGAACCTCAGAGAATCCCACCCAGACCTCCCTGAACACTATGGGCAATTTAGCATGGCCAATCCACCTAACCTGCACATCTTTGGACTGTGGGAGGAAACCGGAGCACCCGGAGGAAACCCACGCAGACACGGGGAGAATGTGCAAACTCCACACAGACAGACGCCCGAGGCTGGAATCGAACCCAGGTCCCCGGTGCTGTGAGGCAGCAGTGCCAACCACTGAGCCACCGTGTTTCCATCCTTTTTCTCTCTTACCTTCGTACTTTCTCTCCCTATTCTTTCTTTCGTTGTCATTCTCTCCTCTCTCTTTCACTCTCACTTTCTTACTCTCCATCTCTTTCTCTCTCTCCCTCTGCCATCCCCATCTTCCACCAAACCCTTCACTTCCCACTCAGTGGGGAACCGTTCCATCTGGGAACAGAAATGCTACTCAAAAGTCCTTTTAAATTACTGACTGCCCAAAAGTTCAGCTCCCTGGCAATTGGACTTTGTATACCTTTGTGATTCATTGGGCTGGGATGGGTGGAGTAACTGGCTTCTCATTCTCTCAATTACATTCCCTTCTGAACCAGTTATGCAAGTTTCACATCAACCTGAAACTCTGTGCTTGCTCTTCCTTGGATCACTTGCCATTGAAAAGGAGCCTCCCTCTAAGTCAAGCTTTCAGTGAGAGTTGGAACTTGCCATATACACACACACACAGACACACACAGTCTGCGTATCTGCAAGTGGGTCTTTATCTAAGAAAAAGGCAGGAAGAGCCACAAAAGACAGAGTTGGAGTAACAAGGATTCGCTGGACATCAGAGTCAACTCTCTGGCAACATGTTCTCAAAAAAGAACACATTTAAGATCTCCCAGAGCAGCAAGACATCGAGGTGAGTAAAAATCCTAGTCTTGGTAACCTGGTTTCAACTAATGGCACTAATGTCCAGAATAGAGGACTTCTGTGCAGGTAAATTACTGATTACTGTTTTGTGCATCTTGGCTCATGTCAGTGATGGTGGTTTTCATGTCAATGATGGTGGTGAATACCTGCATGGAAGTCCTCTAATTATAAGCAGATAAGGCAGACAAACGGACTGTTTAAATGCAAAAAGAATGATATTCAATTCCTGCTGATGCTTGGCTTTAATGCAGAGTGTATTGTTAGGCATTAAAACAAATTATGACAGTGAAATGTGGCACGATAGCAATTAAAACTGGTCTTGAAAGGTTTACAAGTAGCATTTACAGCAGTAAAATCTGAAAATTTTCCAAATATTGTTCAAATAGCTTATGGTTACGGACTATCACCTGGATATTGAATCTTAGGCTAAACCCCAGGTATTTTAATGTACACTTTTTGATAGTATTCAGGAATACTGCATGGAAGCAGAAGTCAGACATTGTTTGAAGTTGAATATTTTTTCAGATTAGGAACCTGGGCTGTGACACAACATTTTGTCGATGACTTTCGTGATCATGCGACACGTAGGGACTGGTGGGGAAGGGAAGAATTTAATTTGGGCTGACAGAGGTGACATGGCTGCGTAGCTGAATAACTTATCAAAACTTTCCTCGGAACAAAAAAATAACTTGCATCAGGTAGAGATAATCCAGGAAGGAAAAGGAAACTATGCCAGAGAAGCAACTCTCTCCAAGTCCCCCTCCATTAAATATGTTATCTTGTATAAATTTTACGATAAGCCAATGCAAGGCATACAAACAACAGCAAGGGTCTTGTTAGTTTCAGGCTGGAGATATCAAATCCACCATCCTGCTCTGGATCATAATTCTCACTCTTCGCAAATACTTCACTAGGTTGCCATAGCTACATCTACACCAGGTAAAACGCACTGGCCATCTGGGAATTGGCTGCAGCCCTTGGGCCACTCAAACTATTTACAGTCAAAGTGGATGGGATAAGCGCAGAAGCTGCTCTGAATGCAGCACAGTCCTTGCAACAACTCCCTGTTTAGTGCCTTGCACCCTAACTAAGCAGCTGATGTTCACAGGGTCCAAGGAGTTTGGTTCTTCACATTTGCCATTGAGTCAGTTAGCAATTTCGGATTTTTGCTGAGTGGTTTCTGCAAAATGGACTGGGAATTGGAATCACCTCCACAGTCATGACCAAACCTGAAGGCCCAGAAATGGAACGGCACCAATGGACGAAGCTTTTGAAAATCCCACTAAAGAGCAACATTTAATGACACTGAAGCAGGGCCTAGACCCAAAACGTCAGCTTTCCTGCTCCTCTGACGCTGCTTGGCCTGCTGTGTTCATCCAGCTCCACACCTTGTTATCTCTATATAATGACACTGTTCCTTTTCCAATTGTGTTGACTGTTCTTCGTCTAGATCACCACAGGGTTCAGAGGTGACTCTGAGCATTAACACAGGGAGCTTTTGGGATTCGGGGGGTTTCAAATTGAAGCAAATCTGGGAGTGACCCTGGGGTGAGGAGAATCTGGGAGCTGAGAGTTTGCTTCATCTGTGAGCAGTTGTATTTGGAATTGTTCCATGTGTTTGTGACAGCTGTTCATAAGCCATTCACTTATACGGCATGTGATTTTTGGGGGATTGTAGACATTTTCTAATCACTCTGTTTAGAGATGTCATGACACACAAGGTTGGACTTGAACCCAGGTCTCCTGGTTCAGAGGTGGGGACACTACCACTGCACCACGAGAGCTCTTTTGGGGAGTTGTCCCCTTAGAAGTGTAACACTGGGCATGTACAGAGGTATCTCAGTCTCTGTATGGGCACTGTGTCGTTGGTGCACTGTGGATTCGAGAGAAGCCTGGTACCTATCCATATTATTTCCATATATTCAAAGTTCTGGATATTGGTGAATTCAGACCAGGAGCTGTACTGTTAACGCAACTCCTGCAGAAATGCAGAGCAAACAACAACGCCTTCCCTTTACTCTTGATCTTAGCATGGACCCAGAAGATAAGGTAAAGCTTCTCAGTTCATTTAATCTGAGTTACAACACATTACAACTCATTCCCCTTGATCATGAGTTCATTCCAGTTCTGTAATCTGAATAATTGACACGTTACTAGTTATTTTCCAATCAACCTGTTCAGAGATTTATTGCACACCTTTGGAGCAGGTGTGACTTGAACCTTACAAATTAATTTTAAAACAGGAGATAAAAGTGGAAACAAAGGATATTGCTCAGTCATAGCCGGTAGCTGACTTAATTACTGATCACTATTTTGTGCATCTTGGCTCAGTCAGAACACTTTTTTCCTCTGGCTGAGAGGCTACCATTTCAGGCTAATGTTCCATTGCAGCGCTGAGGGGGTGCTGCTCTGTCTGACGTATCACCTTTCACGTGAGGTATTAAACAGAAGCCCCTACCGCCTTCTCATTTCAGTGTTTATGATCAAGGTGCACAACTCAAAGAATAGCAGCAAGTTTCTCCCATTACTGTACCCTCACAGTTGGTCTGGTCTATGCCTTGCAGTTTCTGGGATCCTGCTGTGCAGAAATTGTCTGCCAAGTTTCCTGTTTTTCCTGAACGACTTTACTTCATTGGTCATAAAGCTCTTTGGGTCTGAGTTTGCAGGGATGCTGTGTAATGACAAGGTCTTTCATCAATACAACCTGGATTAGTCTGTGGTGTGATCCCATTGTCAGACTGGTCAATGATCCAAGGTCCCTACAAGATCTCGTAGGTAACTCAAGGTGGATGTATCTTTGCTGTACTCAAAGGCCTACTTCCCCAGCCCAAGACCCTCTTGTCTGTCGGTTCAGGTGGCTGGAAATACGCCTAGGGAACAATTTGAAGAGCAACAAAGGGAGTTGCTTTCTCAATAGCTATTGTTCCATCTTAACAGATGCATGTTTCATCTGATTTGCTGTGCAGGGGGTATTAATGTGATTAAAGAATCTGCCACATTAAAACTGCAAGAGAGCTTGATAAAAATACATTGTCTGAAGCACTTGGGAACAAGCTGAGGATGTACAAGGTGCTATATAAATGTAAGTTCCATCTAACCATTTCATGGTGGCTCAGTGGTTAGCACTGCTGCCTCACAGCACCAGGGACCCGGGTTTGATTCCACCCTCGGGCGACTGTCTGTGTGGAGTTTGCACATTGTCCCTGTGTCTGTGCAGGTTTCCTCCGGGTGCTCCGGTTTCCTCCCACAGTCCAAAGGTGTGCAGGTTAGGTGGATTGGCCGTGCTAAATTGCCCATAGTGTTCAGGGATATTTAGGTTAGGTTAGGTGGGTTAGACTTGGGAAAATGTAGGGGAATGGGTCTGGGTGGGCTTGTTGGGCCGAATGGCCTGTTTCCACACTGTAGGGATTCTATGATCTATGATTTAGCTAGACTGGGAGGGGAGGTTTGTTTAGAGATGCTTGTACTGTTCCAACAAGGCACCAACTTGTCTCTTTAAGAGTTGGCCATTTACCATTTTGATTAGTACTAAAAGTGCCAGGGAGTACTGAACAATACAATGTACAAGAAACGTTAGAGGTGGCATCTAAAAAAAAATTAATGACATGTTTCAGGGGAAAATCTGAGGCACTTTCATGGTTAGATGGAACTTACATTTAGATAGCACCTTTCACATCCTCAGCTTATTCCCCAAATGCTGGTCAATAGTTTTCCTCGTGGGTTAGAAATTACTCCTTTTCAAAAGTATTCCCAGCAATTAGCTAATGGGCAGGAAACAGTGTGGGGATAAGGGGTTCTTTTTAAGGTTGGCGATCTGTGACCAATGGGGTTCGACTGGGATCAGTGCGAGGGCCGTTATTGTTTACAATATATATTAAAGACTTGGAGGAAGGAAGCAAATGTACTGTAGTCAAAGTTAGCCATGACACAAAAATAGGTGGAAAGGCAGGTTGCCAGAGGGATATAGTTTTCAGAGAGATATAAATAGGTTAAGTGAGTGGGCAAGAAGTTGGCAAATGGAGTATAAAGTAGGAAAATGTGAAGTTGTTCATTTTGTAAGGGAGAACAAAAGAACAGAATTATTTAAATGGAGAAAATCTGCAGAGCTGCATCAGAATGGGACTTGGGGGTACTTGTACATGAAACACAGAAAGCTAGCACACAGGTGCAGCAGGTAATCGGGAAGGTTAATGGGATGTTGGCTCCTATTACAAGGGGGTTGGAGTATAAAAGTAGGGAAATCTTACTGCAACTGTACCAAGTGCTGGTGAGACCACAATTGAAGTACTGTGAGGTAGGTTTGGTCCCTTTATTTAAGGAAAGATATCACTTCATTGGAGGAAGTTCTGAGAAGGTTCACTAAAATGGTCCCTGGTATGGGCAGTATTGTCTTTATGAGCAAAGGCTAAACAGGCCAGGACTTCACTCATTAGAGTTTAGAAGAATGAGAGGTAATATCTTTGAAACATAAAGGATTCTGGAAGGCCTTGACCGGGTGTATACTGAGAGGATGTTCCCCTCATGGGAGAGTCTAGGACCAGAGGGCCTTGTCTCAGAATAAAGAGGCACCAATTTAAGACTGAAATGAGGAAGAATTTCTTCTCTCTATTGTGAGTCATAGAGCTGCACAGCACGGAAACAGACTCTTCGGTCCAACTTGTTCATGCCTACCAGATATTCTAAATAAATCTAGTCCCATTTGCCAGAATTTGGCCCTTATTCCTCTCTGGAACTCCTTGCCACAGAGAGTTGTGGGGGCTGAGTCTTGTGTGCATTTAAGGATGAGGTAGGGAGGTTCTTGATCAGTCCTGGAATCTGCGGTAATGGGGAAGGGGCAGGAAAGTGGACATGAGGAATGTCGGATCAGCCATGATCCTATTGAATGGCAGAAGCAGACTCGAGGTCCTAGTCTAGTTCCTATGTCCCACAGTCTTAATGTTTCTTCCAATGTTCCACTTTTAACATTGTTTTATTTCATCAATATTTACAGGTGTTTGCAATCACCTGACTTTGAAAGGGCAGGCAAGAATGCCAGGAATTCAGGGTGGGATGAATGTAATGTAATGTAAAGACTACGCCCCATTCCTCAGATGGAATAGAATGATCAGCGTTATTAACTCATATTACCACAGGCGAGTCAGACTGGGTGCTATCTGGAGATGGTGTCATCGGAGTGGTGGGACAGACCCCACCTGTTTGTGGCCCGTTACCAGCAGAAAGGGACAGTCAGTTCAGAATTGCTGTTTGCTGTTGGAGGGGGCTCTCAGGGTTTAATAAGTACAATCATTTCCATAGTAAACATCACCTTTTGATAGAAGGTGAAATCACTTTAATCTGAAGGTGCTGGACCACTGCCACAAAGCAAACACAATAAAGGTTTCACAAAATAAACAGCAAAAAATAATATTTAATAACCACTCATTTCTCCACGTCAGCAGCCAGTAGAAGCCAGTAGAAGTAGAAATGTAGAAGCCTTACCCTGGCAGCGATTTTTATTTCCCCCATTATAAATTCCACCTCCTCTTGTGCTCCTCACTGCTTCTCAAGGCACAAATCATTTCTTGGGCAAAGTCCCACGGGATCAAACCACCCTCATACCGTTGCCCAGGTAACCATAATTCACAAGTCTGACCAAAGTGTGTTGACTAGCTACTCAACATTGATAGGTGTTACAACTCAGCCTGAGTCTGTATGTGGCAGCTGCTCGCAACATGCTCACATTTGATAATGGTCACAAAATGGCAATCCCTTCCCGACTTCACAATCCAAGGGGAATGAGGCCAACTGCAGCAGCTCTATTGCAGCCCAGTTGAGAAGCAGCTAACTCAGCTGGGACTGTAATTCAAACCTGGGATCTTCCTGATCCAACTGCTCCCACTCTGTAACTTCAACCTACTTTACTTGATAAAGAAAAGGGAATAATTTCACTTCTGTGCTGCCGCTCAACACCTCAGGACATCTTAAAGCTCATTACAGTTAAAACCAACATTTTGAAGGACAATTTTGTAATCGTCGAAACCAGTTTGTATACAGCAGGATTCCGCAAACCACAACTTGGTGATGATCTGTTTCAGGTTTTGGCTCGGGTTGAATAATGGGAAAGGGTAAATCATCTGCTGTTATTTGAACAGTGTAAATGGGGTCAAAGCCTCATTTTAATGTCACATCCAAATGAAGGGCACTGTTGACAGTCCTACAGTCCCTCAGTACCACACCACAGTGTCAGCCTGCATTTCTGCTTAAATGTCTGCACCAAGGCTCAAACCCACATCCCACAGTCTGAGAGATGAGAATTCTCTCCAGTGACAAGGCTCATCTAACAATTTTTAGGAGAGTGGGAAGTCAGGCTAGCAAGGGATATGGTTGGGGACTGACTGATCTCATGAGTAGGTAATGATAATGAACCCCACAGTCTATTTCATGGCCTGTGAGATCTGGGGACTGAGGAGCTACTAATGAAATGCTGCTGTTCCCAAATGTATACATTGAGGGCATAAGCACAGGCTACACAACAGCAACTGAAGAAAATTAAATTAATTTGTAACTGGAAGACAAAACTCATCTCAATGACAATGATCATCAATTGTTGTAAAATGCTATCTCATTCACGAGTATCCTTTAAAGAGGGAAATTTGCCATCTTTGAGATAGTAAGAGCTGCTGATGCTGGAGTCAGAGATAACAGCTTGGAGTTGGAAGAATACAGCAGGTCAGGCAGCATCAGACGAGCAGGAAAGCTGATGTTTCAGGTCAGGACCCTTCTTCAGAAATGGGACAGGGGAAGGGAGCTGGGAAATAAATAGAGAGAGGAAGGGTGGGGGTGGGAAAGGCAGGTGGGATGGTGAGAGGTGAGTGCAGGTAGGCAGTGGTGGGGATTGGTCAGTGAGGAGGGAGGGGAGGATAGGTTGGAGAGAAGGCGGACAGGTTGTGTCAGATCAAGGAGGCGGGGATGAGAGGGAGGGTCGGTCATGGAATGAGGCCGAGGGTGGGGAGATTTTGAAACTGGTGAAATCCAAGTTTAGGCCATTGGGTTGTAGGCTCCCGAGGCGGAATATGAGGTGCTGCTGCTCTAGTTTCCGGGTGGCGTCGTTGTGACACTGGAGGATGCCCAGGATGGACATGTCACACAGGGAGTGGGAAGGGAGTTAAAACGGTTGGTGACTGGAAGATGTTGTCGTTTGTCACGAACCAAGCACAGATGTTCTACAAAGCGGTCTGCAAGTCTCTGCTTGGACTCACCAATGTAGTCGAGTTAAACGCCATCTTTACCTGGTTTGGTTACATGTGACTCCAGGCCCACAGCAATGTGGTTAACCCTTAAGCGCCCTTTTGCATAGGCCTAGCTGTTAGGGCTGGGCAAAATTATTGGCCTTACCAATAACAGCCAGATCCAATGAAATGAAATTTCCTCTTCTGATTTCACCATTGCTTCATCCTGACTGGACCACTACAGGAAAGGCGTGGCTGCCTGGAAACCAGGAACTCAGGGCAGGTAACTCTTCGGATGGTGACTTTATGCTGGAGGTACCTCAACAAAGGTTAGGGAGTGGGGTGCATCATGGGGAAAGTACAAAACAGCAAAGCTTGCATTAAATGTTTAAACAATTAATTTAACTTGCTGGTCTACTTTGGAGGGCAGTCAAGTGTCAAGCACATTACAAACAAACAAACAAATGGGAAAAGAGTAGGCCACTTTACCCTTCAAGCCTGCTCTGCCATTCAATAAGATCATGGCTGATCGGATTTTTATCCTCATCTCTACATTCCTGCGTATCCCAATAATCTTTCATCCCCTTGGAAATCAAGTATCTACCTACCTCTGCCTTAAAATAGTTAAAGGTTCTGCATCCACTGCCTTTTGATGAAGGAAATTCCAAATACTTACAACTCTCTAAGAGAAAAAAATGTTTCCTCATCTCTATCTGAAATGTTGGGGAGGCAATGGCCTAGTGGCATTGTTGCTGGACTGATAATCCACAGGCCCAAATAATGTCCTGGGGACCTGGGTTTGAATCCTGCTTGGCAAATGGTAGAATCTGAATTCAATTCTCAAAAAAAAGAAAATCTGGAATTAAGAGTCTAATGATGACCGTGAATCCGTTGTCGATTGTTGGAAAAACCCATCTGGTTCACTAATGTCCTTTAGGAAAGGAAACTGCCACCCTTACCTGGTCTGGCCTACATGTGACTCCAGATCCACAGCAATGTCGTTGACTCTTAACTGCCCTCTGGGCAATTAGGGATGGGCATTAAATGTGGCCTGGTCAGTGACACCCTCATCCTGTTAATGAATTAGAAAAATGTGTACCCCTTATTTTTAAATTATGCGCTTGCAGTCGCATGTCGATCAGACTGGATAAGGAGAGATTGAATGAACCAAATATGTCTTCACAACAATCGATGATAATTTAATGATCATCATCATTAGAAATAGAAGCAGGAGTGGGCCATTCGGCCCCTTGAGCCTGGTCCACCATTCAATAGAATCATGGTTGATCTGACACTCCTCACGTCCACTATCATTGAGACTAGTTTTTAATTCCATGTTTCTTAATTAAATGGGATTCAAACCCATTTCCCCCATGGTCTTCTGGATAAAGAGTTCAGTGATATTACCAATGCAGCACAAGCTCTCTCACTGAGTGGTACGCTATCCCACAGGATGAGCTGAGGCTAGCCCCTGGAACTGCAATGGTCTTTCCCATTTCCCTGTTTTTTTTTCACCAGAGGAAATCTGCCCTTTTTTTTAAAGGGCTGTGGATTGTTTCAAAGTCCTCTCTGTTGAAATTCCTGAGGGAGATATCTCTGGGCTCCAATGGCGCCTCACTGGGGCAGACATCTGTCAGAAATGGTTGTCACACAGGGCTCTTCATGGTGTCTGGGATGGGCCTATCTACTGCTGTGGTCCTCACACACAGACACACACTAGATACTGATCAAGACCAGGAACCTGGTTTCTCTTTACTCCTCTCCCTAGCTTCAAGCGATGAGACTGATTGTCACACCCCAACTGTGTCCTAACTGAGATCATTTGTTGAAAGAACTTGCTTTCATATTGAACCTTTCACAATCTTGGGACATCTCCAAATGCATTTAAATACATTTGAGATGCAGTCGCGGTTGTAAATTAGGAACTGCGGGAGCCAGTTTACACACAGCAAACTCCACAAAAACAACAGTGTGAAGACAGTTTGTGAAACTTGTCCATGACATGGCTGCTTGTCTTCAAGTAATCAAGCAGGGTGTGTCACTTCCACCTGAAAGGACAGACTTGGTCTAACATTGCCACCCAACAGCAGGCACCTCCAACTGTGTAGCTGTCCTGCTGCGGGTTGCTGAGGTATCAGCCACGTGCTGGGACAGGCACTTGGCCAAGTGACTTTCTGTATCAGTGTGCCAGTGCTACCCACTGTGATTTCAGAAGCAGTGTGAGTTTATAACCACCTGTACCTAACACACTGGCTAAATCCTTATCCGCCAGAACTCTCACTGAGCAGTATTATCTCAGACATTAAGACAAATCCCCACAGATCTTCCCTTCCAGGCAAAGGAGGAAAACAGTGAAAGTCCTGAGGGTGAACCACATGTTGCCTCCTACAGGAAATCGCATTGTTATTAAAGTGGATTCAGACAGTGGGGTAAGAAAAGACAAATGCTGTCGTTCCAATGGAACTCACAGCTCTAGTCCCGATATCCCGTTAGATTTCAAACTGTGGTCCCACAGGCCCCATAATGTCTAAATGCCAGAAGAGCCGATTGGGCCCTCAAGCTCTTTCTTTCATGCAGTTAATTCCTGGCCAATCTGTCCCTTTTACTCCCGGTAATACCCTTACCCACACAGAAAATGATCCAAATTTAAACTTTTCATTGATCCTCGACAGCTCTTTTAAGGGAGACAGCTCCCCCTGCCCTTTGTGCAAAGTGACATCGCCCCTAACTATGCGACATAGCCTGAATTTAATCATGTACTCCTGTGGAGTAAATATCTTCTGTTTATGCACCTCATCAACTGTTTCATTCGTTCCCAACACCTCCAGTAGGTCATTTCTTAATCTTCTATGTTTGAGATAAGACTCAGCTTGATTTATGATGGAGGCCACGGAGCAGTTTCCCTCAGAGAGGCACAGGGGAACATTTGTTCCTGGTGACTATATGTTAACGTCATGGATAGAGTTCCTTTATTCCTTTTTTTTGAAGGTTGGCCTTTATAATTTACAATGTGTATCATTCATGTTTACGATGGAATTAACATTTAACAGAGGAATTAGGAGCAGGAGACCCATTTATCACCTTGAACCTGCTCTACATTCAATGAGACCATGGCTGGTTTAATTGTGACCTCAATGGCACTCTCTCCCTGCCCAGCCTGATCATCTTCAATGTCCCCTGATGGGCCAAGGATCTATCTCACTCAATCTGAAAAATAATCAACAGTCCTGCCTTCATTAGTTGTTGGAGAACAGCATCCCAAAGACTCATAGCCATCTGAGTGAGGGAACATTCTCCACATTGTGGGCTGAGGGGACTGTTCGTGTGCTATACTGTTCTAGCTCCATCGTGAATGAGTAAACTGCGTCCCTCATTCCAGTCTCTCCCACAGGAGGATATATTAACAGGAACCAGATGTAATCCTGGAGGTTAGGCCCACAGAGTGTTGGGCAGTTAGGAACCAGCTGCTGTGATAGTAAGAACATCGATGTGTTCAGGACAGTTGAAAGGCAGGATAAGTGAGCTTTGAGAATGCAGCTTTGTCGCTGCAGTTTGAAACAGACTTCCCCTTTCACCGTCACTGTGTGACAAAGAATTTCAGTTCAGTCTGAGGGACAGGTCAGAGGTCTCTTGTTAGAGTAACACATCGAATCATCTTGTGTCCTCTGTAACATTCCAATGGCACTCTGAAACCAATGAGGTTTTGTCACTGTCTCCCTGTAGGAAATGCCCGCAGCAAATGTGTACACAGCAAGATCCCACAAACAACTCTGCTGGGCAATGGAAATAAATGTGGCAAGATCATTTGTTCCAGTGATTCTAGTTCATTGGGATGGTGGATAAGTATCAACAGAACCACCACAGAATCACAGAATTATTACAGTGCAGAAGAGGCCATTCAGCCCAACATGCCTGTACCAATTCTATTACCAAGGCCAATCTCCTGCCCGTCCACCATATCCTTGCACATCATTTCTATCCAAATAACCAGCCAATACCCTTGTGAATGCCACTTTTGAAGACAAAGCAAGAAAGATGTGCATTTATATAGCGATGCTTCGTAACGCCAGGACATCTCAAAGTGCTTTACAGCCAATAATAGTCCTTTAGAAGTGCAGCCATTGTGGTAACAGGTCACAGCAAGCTCCCACCCACAGCACTGTGATAATAACCAGCTACTCTGTCCTTTTTTAATGGTCTGGCAGTGTGTATTCATTAGTGGAATGTGGGTATCTCTGAAAAGTCCAGTATTCGATGCCCCTCCTGGTTTTACCTTGAACTGAATGCTGTAATAATCCATTTCAGGGGCTGTTAGAGTCAGTTGCGTGGATCTAGAGTCACAAGTAAGCCAGAGTGGGTGAAGTTAATGGGGGATGGGCACACCCCCAATCTTCTTGCACGGGGAATTAATCTTTCACATCCAGCTGAGGCAGAGGATGGGGCCTCAGCTTAACTAAAAGATCTGACACAGCAGCATTCCCTCAGTCCTGACACTCCGACAGCGAGACATTCCCTCAGTACTGACCCTCCAACAGTGCGGCACTCCCTCAGTGCTGACACTCGGACAGTGTGGCGCTCCCTCAGTACTGACTCTCTGACAGTGTATTCCCCCCGCCCCAGTAATGACCCTCTGACAGTGCGGTGATCCTTCAGTCTTGACCCTCCGACAGTGCAGCACTCCCTCAGTACAGACCCTCCGACAGTGCGGCGCTCCTTCAGCATTGGCTCTTTGACAGTGCAGCGCTCCCTCATCACTGACCCTCCCTCAGTAATGTGCTCCCCTCAGCACTGACCCTCCCTCAGCACTGACCCTCCCTCAGTAGTATCCCTCCTTCGGCATTGACCCTCCCTCAGTAGTGTGCTTCCCTCAGCACTGACCCTCCCTGAGTAGTGATCCACCCTCAGTAGTGTCCCTCCCTCAGCACTGATCCTCCTTCAGCACTGACCCACCCTCAGCACTGACCCTCCCTCAGCACTGACCCTCCTTCAGCACTGACCCTCCCTCAGCACTGAACGTCCCTCAGTCGTGACCCTCCCTCAGCACTGACCCACCCTCAGCGCTGACCCTCCGTCAGTAGTGACCCTCCCTTGTTGCTGCAGCGATGTTTCCGCTGTGATAATGTGTTTGCCGTGTGGTTTGATTTTTAACTTGATATTGAGATTATCAGACTCTGAAGGCAGTGGCAGCCCCAGAGGTGACCACACACAGTGTCAGAGATAGCAGGAACTGCAGATGCTGGAGAATCTGAGATAACAAGGTGTAGAGCTGGATGAACACAGCAGGCCAAGCAGCATCAGAGGAGCAGGAAGGCTGACTTTTTGGGCCT
>JAHRHZ010000078.1:3246282-3318245 GCA_024137785.1 Ginglymostoma cirratum
GTCAGTGAGTGAGGGTCGGTCAGTGAGTGAGTGTCGGTCAGTGAGTGAGGGTCGGTCAGTGAGTGAGTATCGGTCAGTGAGTGAGGGTCGGTCAGTGAGTGAGGGTCAGTCAGTGAGTGAGGGTCGGTCAGTGAGTGAGGGTCAGTCAGTGAGTGAGTGATTGAGGGTCAGTCAGTGAGTGAGGGTTAGTCAGTGAGTGAGGGTTGGTCAGTGAGTGAGTGTCGGTCAGTGAGTGAGGGTTGGTCAGTGAGTGAGAGTCGGTCAGTGAGTGAGGGTCGGTCAGTGAGTGAGGGTCAGTGAGTGAGTGAGAGTCAGTCAGTGAGTTACGATTTGAAACAGGATTCAGATGGGTCACTGTCGGTGACCTGGATTTAAAGTAACCTGCATGAGAGAGAGAATGATGAGCAGGGTCAGTTCTGAAGAAGGGTCTAGGTCTGAAACGTCAGCTTTCCTGCACCTCTGATGCTGCTTGGCCTGCTGTGTTCGTCCAGCTCTACACCTTGTTATCTCGGATTCTCCAGCATCTGCAGTTCCTACTATCTCTAAAGAGCAACCAGGTGAGTTGTAATGGTCTGGAATGCATTCCCTCTCAGTGAATTTCAGAAAGCCATCTGGTTAATATGTAACATGAAGATTTAGAGATCAATGAGTATAGTCTAAGATTAATATAACTTTCACAAAGAAGAGCTGGTACAGGAATGATGGCCCAAATGGCCTCTTGTGCTGTACCTGTCGATGATTGTATGTACAGTAGCTGTAATCTTTGCCTTTCTCCGTGTATGACAATGTCCTGTACATTTCAGCGAGTTGCCTGTGTTGATTTCCCGTATGCAGAAGAATGGTGACCAGGTGGAAAAGGATATTCTGGACACAGAGGAGAAAATGCGAGCTGTGAGTAGGATTTCTTCAGCTGTGAGCGCTGGGCAAGGGCTTGGTGTGCAGGCTATGAACAGAACTGAAAAGGCTGGGAGGGTAGGTCAGGCTCAACAAAAGAGCTTTATCGATATCAGACACTTTACAATTGCTCCCGAGAGCACCAAGCTTTCTGACACATTAAGTATTTTGAAAGTGGAGACCCCATCAAACATGGTGCTGCCAATTTGCACTCAGCAAGATCCCACGGTCAATAGTGAGATATATCTCTAGATAAACCGAGGGATTACTACTGGCTGGGAGACCAAGCGCGCGCGCGCGCACACACACACACACCCCCATGCTGTTCTTTGGAATAATCTAATCAAGAGGGCAGTCAGTGTTAGGGTGAACAGTGAGGATATAGACAGCAGAGTTTGGAATGAGTTTATGGAGGAAAGGACGTGCTGGAGGAAGTTCAGTTCAGAGGGAACGAAGACATGGTCAAAGGATGAGCTCAGGTGGCAAGCAAGCTGGTTATAGATGCTCCTGGTGATAATAGAATCCCTGTAGTGTGTAGGTAGGCCACTTAGCCCATTTAGTTTATACTGACCCTCTGAAGAACATCCCACTAAGACCCACTGCCACCTTCTAACCCTGGATTTGCCATGGCTAACCCACCTAGCCTGCACACCCCTAGACACTGTGGGTAATTTAGCATGGCCAATCCACCCCAACCTGTACATATTTGGACTCTGGGAGGACACCCACGCAGACACAGGGAGAATGTATAAACTCCACACAGACAGTCACCCGAGGCTGGAATCAAACCCTGGTTCTGGTGCTGTGAGGCAGCAGTGCTAACCACTGAGCTAATGTGATGGTGGAGATAGTCCCTCTCAGAGTCAACTGTGTCCCCCAGGTTGTACGTAGTGTGATTTATACATGAGGACTCCCAAATCCCTCTGTTCTATAGCTTTGTGAAGCCTTTTTCCTTTAAATAATATTCAGCTCCTCTATTCTTCCTGCCACTGTGCCTGAACTCACTCTTTCCCACATTATATTCTATCTGCCAACTTTTCGTTTAACCTGATTATACCCCTCCACAAACTGTGTCATCCTCCTCACAAGCCTTTCCACTTACTTTTGTGTCATCAGCTATCACGTCAAAATCACAAATTGCTAGAAAAAAACTCAGCAGGTCTGGCAGCATCTGTGGAGAGAAAGCAGAGGTAATGTTTCAGAAGAAGGGTCACTGAACCCGAAATGTTAACTCCACTTTCTCTCTCCACAAAGAGAGAGGACCTCAGCCGGACCTGCTGAGTTTCTCCAGCAATTTATGTTTTTGTTTTTGATTTCCAGCATCTGTGGTTGTTTGGTTTTCTTGGATTTAATATATTCACTCTCCTAATCCAAGTCATTAACATATCATAAATAATTGGCCCCAGCAATGATCCATATACCACTTCCACCAGTTACAATTTGTCACCCTGAAAATGCGCTTACAGACAATTCGCTGTCTAGCCAGACCTCCATTCAAACTAATAGATAACCCCCAATACCATGGGGTCTTATCTTAATAGGTAGCTTAACATGTGGTGTTTGGTCACACACCTCCTGTAAGCCTAACTTTATTACATCCAATGGTTCCCCTTTATCTATCCTATTGTTGCCGCCACAAAGAATTTAATACTATTTTTTTCAGGCCAGAAGTTGAATCATTATGTATATTCAAGGCTGAGATAGACACATTTTTAATCAGTAAGGAAATCAGAGAAAAGGCAGGAAAGTTGAAGTGAGGATTATCAGATCAGCCATGATCTCATTGAATGATGGAGCAGACTCGGTGGGCTGAATGTAATACTTCTGCTCCTCAGTGTTATGGGCTTTATGATATCGTTAAGGCTCAGAGTGCAGCCGGGATGAGTCAGTCGCTGGGGAACAGAGTTCTTAAAGACAGTGACTTCAGTCTATCCAGTTCTTAATTGCAGGAAATTTCTGGTCGATATTTGGATGATTAGTCTGATAGTTTGCCACAGAGTTGAGAAAGAGAAGTCACTCTAGATTCTCAGGCTATGTTAGATAACGTGATAGAAATTTTAAAAACTGACACAAAATGCCACGAAACCCTAACAATAGGATAAATTCTTGACAAACTGTGTGCACAAGCATCATACGTTCTGATAGATTTGCCCATACTTGTTTCTCTTGATTGAAATTTTCAGGATAGTATAAACTACCAGAACAAACGTCCATTCAAATACGAGTCTGTGAACAATGAAAATCTGGCTCGGTCAGAGGGACTGCTTAAGGATCTTTTTCTGGATGCAGACAAGGCAAAGAAGCTGAAACACCCCCAGGCATCTGATATCGAAATCGAGTGAGTTGAATATTAAGGGACATTGCTGGGTTGTGGATGCCCTGAATGAAAGAACAAGTTAAAATCCCACTCAGACAATTTGAGGATTTGTATGTCAGAAAACCTGGAAATGAAAAGGTTCCGTCTGTAAAAGTGAGCATGAAGCTGATGAGACGTCCCCAAAAATCTAAGTGCTTCACTAGGGACAAAAACAGAAGTTGCTGGAAAAGCTCAGCACATCTGGCAGCATCTGTGAAGAAAAAAATCAGAGTTAACATTTCAGGTCCCCCTTCCCTAAACTTCTAGAGACTGGGGTGACCCCCACTTCCCTAAGTTCCCCAAGAGACTGAGGTGACCCCCTACTTCCCTAAACCAACACCCCACCCCCAACAGAGACTGGGGTGACCCCCCCTTCCCTACACCCTCCCCATCAGCTACCATCAATTCTGAGGAAGAGTCACTGGATCCAAAACATGAACTCTGACATTTTTCTTCACAGATGCTGCCAGACCCGCTGAGCTTTTCCAGCAACTTCTGTTTTTGTTCCTGATTTACAGCATCTGCAATTCTTCTGGTTTTTGCATCACCATGGAAACTTGTTGTCCTTTACCCAGTCTGGGCCTACATGTGACTCCAGTTCAAAACCAACATTGACACTTCTCTGAAGTGGTCTTCAAACATGCAGATAGGCTGAGCTCACCATGCACTCCCTCAGGACCATCAGAGATGGGCAATAAATGGGCTTCACCCTCCAGTGATGCCAATGTCCACCCTGAGAATGAATAAAGTTAATTTCAAACTTGGGCTCAAACCGATAGTGCTGGACTGTAAACAGGGGAGAGGCATGCAAAACTACTTAAACCGAGTCAGTTTGAAACTTATTTATGTCCTAAGCATTTCTAGCCCAATGTAGCTTGACCTTTTCAGGTTTTGTACCCACATAGACCTGGTTCAGATCCTGGGTTTTTCCTCAAAGTGATTGAGAGTGCTGGCTGTGTGAAAATGAGTGATGAGATAGATTCTAATTCAGAATTTTGATGAATCCCATAATTCATAGAATCTCTACAGTGCAGGTACAGGCCATTCAGCCCACACTGACACTCCAAAGAGCATCCCACCCAGAACCTATCCCCACATTATGATAGCTAATCTAACTAAACCTGCTCATTATGGGTAACTTCCGACGGCTAATCTGCCTGCAAATCCCTGGATACTACAAGCAATTTCCCACATACAATCCACCCTAACCTTCACATTTTTGGACCATGGGAGGAAACTGCAGCACCTGAGGGTGGAATTAGAACCAGGGTCCCCTGTGCTGTGAGGCAGCTGTGCTAACCACTGAGCCATCATGCCACATCTCTTTCGTTATCTCATTTTTTAATGTATCCACCGAAACACACACACACACACACACACACCCTCCCTGCCACTCCATGGATCCAGGTACCGTCCAATATCCTTGGGTATTGGAATTTCTCTCCATAGAATGTCCAAAAGAATGAGGGTGGGGTGTCATTGGGGTGGGGGAGGTGATCTTTTCCAAATAAAGAATCCTTCATGACAATGATTAGCCTGCCCAACAACTTTGGGGTGTACTTCTTAAATGGAATTAACTGGATATTTGAAAACAAGAATCCTTTAAAAGGATGTGGGAATAGCGACCACAGACTGACTGCACACTTGCGCTGCATGTGTGTGTGTGTGTGTGTGTGTGTGTGTGTGTGTGTGTTCGGGGCGAGCATCAGTTGAAACTTCAGGGGCTATTTAAATGCAGGGGTTACATAATGGGACGCTACAGCTCAATGTGTTGAAACTTGCTGCAGGGGAGCAAAACCAACAGATTGGGCAGAGATTTGGAAAGTTACCTGCTAAGAAATAACTTATAGACAAGGATTTAATCCAGTTCTGAGGAAGGGTCACTGGACCCGAAACGTTAACTCTATTTTTTCTTTCACAGATACTGCCAGACCAGCTGGGCTTTTCCAGCAACTTTGTTTTTGTTTCAGCATGTTTATCTATGGAAGGATGGCTGTCAGGGACTATTTTACAGGCCAGAATCTTACTGGATGTTTTATACAGAGAATGGTCAGGAGTGAGATACAGGCTGAGATCGAATTTAAAAACACAAATGGCTCATATATAGAAGAACAGTTACCCGGGAGTGAGTTACAGACTGGAATCAATTCGAGAGTTTCAGGTGGTTTGTATATAGAATAACAGATACCAGGAGTGAGTTACAGACTGGAATCTAATCAAGGAGCTTATTGTGGTTACATACAGAATAACAGATACTGGGAGTGAGTTACAGACAGGAATCTAATCGAGGGGCTCAGTGTGGTTTATATATAGAATAACAGATACTGGGAGTGAGTTACAGACAGGAATCTAATCGAGGGGCTCAGTGTGGTTTATATATAGAATAATAGATGCTGGGAGTGAGTTACAGACTGGAATCTAATGGAGGGGCTCAGTGAAGAGGGGAATACAGTGAGGCTGTATTGTGTTGTCACAGCTGACAATTAACAATTGGCTGGCATCAATGTGGCGTTAGAAATAACTGCTAAGTTAGCCAGTCAGAACCTGATCAGTATTTTTAATGTGTGTTTCATGTCTGTTTAGTATCAAGAGAATGCATGAGCGTTGGGCTAAACAGTGCTCAGCTTATCGAGACCTCTACGAGAAGCTGCAAATTCCCAAAGGAGACAATTCCGTGGACTGGTCTGACATCCTGGCACAGAAACAGGTATGGTATTCACTTCCCTCCAATAGCTCCCTTCCCCGTGCACAACACAAACTCTGTGAGGACTCGCACGCTAACTCATGCTGTCCTGTTTCCCCTTGACACTGACAGAAGTTATCCCACTCCAAATCCTCACCCTCATTTTCAACATCAGCCCTGGCCTCTGTCTCCAGCTGTGGTATAACCTCCTGAGACCTACAGCCCACATGTGCAGCCCACAGCTGCACATTCTCATTTCCATTTCTGTATGTGACGTCAGTAGCCTGCACCTGGATTTCTTTCCCTAACTCCTCTTCCTCCTCCTCTCCCACCGTCTTTCAATTTGCCACTTTTCATCTTCCCTTCCATGTAAACACAGAGCCTTAGAATTATTATGGCTCAGAAAAAGGCCATTCAGCCCACTGGGCCTGCACCGGCTCTATATCCTCATGCTAAACTCATTTTTCCTCATATCCCTGCACACCATTTCTATCCAAATAACCATCCAATGACCCTCTTGAATGTCTCAATTGCCCCCATCACATTTCCAGACTCCAACTCTCGTTGTGTCAAAACTATTTTCTAATGTCCCCCATTTGTACGTCACATCAAATCTATTCCGTCTCATTCTTGTTTCTTTTATGACCAGGAACAGCTTCTCCCTGTTCGCTCTGTCTGGCCCACTCATGGCTTTGAAAACCTTTATCAACTCTCCTCTCAACCTTCTTCTCTGCGAGGAGAACTGTCCCCAACATCTTCAATCTATCCTCAACACTCAAGTTTCTTATTCCTTGTAACATTTTTGCAAATCGCTTCTGCATTTTCTCCAAACAAAACAGAAAATCTTGGAAATACCCATCAGAGAGAAATATGCAGATACTGTTTCAGGTCAAGAATGTTTGGCAGTGCAGATTCAGTGGGCCAAAGGGCCTCCTGTGGATTGTATGATTCTATTTTTCTTAATGTTTCTAAAGTGAACCTGAACTGTATCTCTCTCAACAGACGCTGACAGAGGTGCTGAGTATTTCCAGAATGTTCTATCTTCATTTTCAATTCAGGTTTCCTCAATATCCGCAGAGCTTGGTGGTTTCAGGTTATAATGAGATCAGCCATGAACTGAGGAGCAGGTATAAGGGGCTGAATGGCCAATTCTTGCTCCTTGGTTTTGCTTTTGCTAAGATTTCCTCACTGCCCAATGTTGTCTGATTATGCTCCGAAGAAGTGACCATAGGGATAGGCCTGACTGCATGCTTGACACTCCAAACCTAAAAAGACCTAGGGGTGTAGATGCACAGTTCAATGAAAATCAAGTCACAGGTAGACAGAATGGTGAAGAAGGCATTTGGCGTGCTTGCCTTTATTGTTCAGAACACTGAGTATAGGAGTCGTGACGTCATGTTGTGACTATCCAGGACATTGGAGAGGCCCCTTTTGGAATACTGCACACTAATCTGGCTGCCCTTCTATAGGAAAGATGTTGTTAACCTTGAGATGGTGCAGAAAAGATTCGCAAGGATGTTGCCAGGGTTGGAGGGTTTGAGCTATAGGGAGAGGCTGAATAGTCAGGGGCTATTTTCCCTGGAGCATCAGAGGCTGAGGGCTGACCTTATAGAGGTTTAGAAAGTCATGAGGGGCATGAATAGGGTGAATAGCCAAGGTCTTTTCCGCAGGTTACGGGAGTCCAAAACTAGAGGACATAGTTGTGGAGATGCCGGTGTTGGACTGGGGTGGACGAAGTCAGAAGTCACATGAAACCAGGTTATAGTCCAATAGATTTATTTGAAATCACAGGCCTTTGGAGCGCTGCTCCTTCATCGGGTGAAGCCACTTCCTGGTGTCGTGTGACTTCTGACTTCAGAGGATATAGGTTTAAGGTAAGAGGGGAAAGATTTTAAAGGGTCCTGAGGAGCAACGTTTTCACAGGTACAATTACAACTTTAAAAAGTAACTGGATGGGTACATGAACAGGAAGCCTTTGGAGGGACAGGGACCAATGCTGGCAAATGTGACTGGGTCAGATTGGGATAACAAGGTGTAGAGCTGGATGAACACAGCAGGCCAATCAGCATCAGAGGAGCAGGAAAGCTGATGTTTCGGGTCTGGACCCTTCCTCAGACCGTTTTTCTGAAGAAGGGTCCAGACCGGAAACGTCAGCTTTCCTGCTCCTCTGATGCTGCTTGGCCTGCTGTGTTCATCCAGCTCCACACCTTGTTATCTCAGATACTCCAGCATCGGCAGTTCCTACTACCTCTAGGTCAGATTGGGATGTCTAGTTGACATGGACAAGTTGGGCCGAAGGGTCTGTTTCTGTGCTGTACGACACTATGACTCTACATCACCAGCAAATGAACAAAGCGTGTGAGGCACAACTGTCTCCCCATGCCTCAAAGTTACAATTCACTGGTTACAATGCACTCCAGCTTTCATCTTATGTTCTGAGGAAGGGTTACCGGACCCAAAACGTTAACTCTGATTTTTTCTTTACAGATGAGACCAGACCTGCTGAGCTTTTCCAGCAACTTCTGTTTTTGTTCCAGATTTCACCTTCCCTCTACAGCTGCCTGCATTGCTCTGCCATCACCTCTATCCTCAGGCTTTAGGCCCCATCACCACCTTCTATTCTGTGTAATGCCTTCTGTTTCTATGTTTACAGAGGGAAGTCAAGAATGGAGGATATGGACCACAGTTGTCGGAGCTGGAGAGACAGATTGCAAGTCACCACATACTGAGCAAAGAGGTCGAAGCTTACAGCCAACAGATCAACAGTCAGTCCATCAGAGACCCGGTAAAGGAATGGGCTAGGCATGGGCAAAGCCAACATTGACAAACTACAGAGGGGCACAGTCATTGTTCTAACCCAGTATTGTCAATGATGCTTCCATTAGTAACTGGCACTACTTCAGAAATGTTTCTTCCAGCTGCATCCCAGAGCAGACAGGATCAGAGTCTGTGCTTGGTGTGTATTGCTCAGCAGGTGAGGTGTCATTACTAGGCAAAATTCCCTCTCCGGACAACTCTATTCTGGCAAATTCCAGCACCAGAGAGTGATAGAGAGTGCTCGAATATCAACAGGTGAGAACTGGGCCCACAGAGTCCCCTTAAAGTCTCTCATTAGCTCCTCAGTACCATCATGTGAGCCAGCATTGAAGAATTCCTGACCTGAGAGCATCATTAATGGCTGATCATTGAATCAGAGCACAGCAGTTCAGTTTAGGAAATCTGGTCAGCATGGACCAGTTGGGCTGAAGGGTCTGTTTCTGCATGACTCTGTGAATTGAGAACATGATCTAGGCAGCCACACTTATACCACTGTGAGAGTCCCGCACTGTCGGAGGGTCAAGTGCTGAGAGAGTGCCACACTGTTGGAGGGTCAGTGCTGAGGGAGTGCCGCTTTGACAGAGGGTCAGTACTGAGGGGGCGCCGCACTGTCGGAGGGTCTGTGCTGAGGGGGCACCGCACTGTCGGAGGGTCAGTACTGAGGATACACTGCATTGTGAAAACTATGATGCTAAATGGAGGCTCATTTTTATGAGGAATTAATTTTTTGTAGTGTCTGAGTTACCCACATATTCCAAGCATACGGAACCTTGTGCACACTTGTGCTGTGTGTCAGTCTGGATGCTGCACTGAATGTATTGGTGAGTTTGTGCTTCGAGTCAAACAGGAATGAGTCAATTTGCTGCTGGTTTGGACTGGTCTAGCTGGAGGCCTTTATGAGTGCACAGACTTACAATTTATGTTGTTTGGCTGCCACTCCTGTTCCATCTGAACCAAAACTGTGTCGGACACAGAGATTTCCCAGTGTGCCTCTGAGGATTGTCTTGTGCCAAAGTGAACAGAAGTAGGAAGTGGATATGTTCCATTTTAAACCTCCTGAACGGTGGCTCAAAGGTAATTGGTATAAAATTACTAACAGCCAAGGTGAGGATTGATGGCTGGGAGTCAGGATTGATCTGGGCTGAGGAATCAATTCAGTTTGGCCATCAATATAGCCTGCTGCTTTTACAAGTTGGATGCAGTGGCATTTAAACTGATGACATCTGAGGAGCATTACTGCTAGATGATTGTTAGTTCTGATGTTGGATCCTCCTCACACTGGAAAATGGAGCAAGTGCCCCTGTAGAATTAAGCATACCAATATGTGGAGGCAGGAATATGACAAATAGGTGACTTCTGTCCCAGTCAGACAGGGATCAGGTTTAACAGCCAGTTAGCTTTGTGAAAAACTGCACATTTCACGTCAACCAACTAGTGAAACAGTATTTGAAAGACAAACAGGCAGAAAGACGGGGGAGCTTGAGGTACAGAGGTAATGTTACTGAGCTGGTAATCTCAGAGTTCCAGCTTAATGCTGTGGGACCATGGGGTCAAATCCCTCAGTAGCAGCTGTCAAAATTTAAGCTCACTAAATAAACCTGGAATGTGATTGTGATTGCTGTTAAAACCCATCTGGTACACAGTGCCCTTTCAGGAGTGAAACCTGCCATCCCCACCTGATCTGGCCTACAAGTGACTCCAGGCCCACTGCAAGGTAGTTGACTCTTAGCCATCTCTGAAATGGCTGCATGAGGTGCTCAGTGTAGTTTGAGGTGGGTGACAAGTGCTTACAACTCATGAAGCAATGTGAGAAAATGTGTCTTGTCTTTGCCTTACAGAAGGAGCTCAATGCTGTCCAGAAGCAATACAACAACCTAGTGGTGAGTTCTTATTAGCTGCTCATAGGTGAGCTTATAGCACCCATGGGTTCAGGCTCCATCTGTCCTGCGTACCCCTCAGTACAGGCAGAATGAACTCAATAGGCTTCCTGATGGCCCAGTCCTCCAGGTTTTGCAGGCCCGTGTAATGTCACTCCTTGCTACATTTTTACTCAATGTTTACCATCAATTTGATGATTTGTTATCCATTGCCTCACACTGCCTGAAGCTAAAGATGCTGGTGCTGGGAATCTTGTGAGAAACCTCTCTCTTCAGATTGTTTCTCTCTTTCATCTCCATTGGTCCTCTATCCTCCTCTCTCTGTTTTTCTCCTATCGTAGTCTTCTATTGTTAGAGAGTTGTTCAGCTTGACTTCCCGTGATTCACTTCATCTCTGTCAGCTTAACTTTCTGAATGAGATACAAGACTCTCTGCATGGTTTCTCCTCCTTGGTGCATCAGTCTTGGGACTCAGTGTCTTCACCATGCATGGACATCTGGATCCCTCTCCTCTTAAGGCCCCATGGCTGTACCTTCCCCCACCTAGTTTCTGGTCTCCAGTCTGTTTCAAAACTCTTACTGGTCAAATACCTTGGCCTGATAACTCTGGCAACGCATACTTGTTGAAAGCTATCATCACCCATTCCTCTATTGCATTCCAAAGAGCAGGCCTCTATTCTATAGAAACCCTGCATGTGGAAACAGGCCATTTGGCCCATTGAGCCCAAAATGCCCCTCTGAAGAGCATCCCACCCAGACCCAACCCCTCTACCCTATTCTTGTAACCGTACTAATTCACTTAACCTACACATCCCTGAACACTACAGGCAATTTAGCATGGCCAATCCATCTAACCTGCACATCTTTGGACTGTGGGAGGAAACCGGAGCACCTGGAGGAAACCCATGCAGACATGGGGAGAACGTACAAACTCTACACAGTCACCCGAGGCTGGAATCGAACCCGGGCCCCTGGTGCTGTGAGGCAGCACTGCTAACCACTGAGCCACCGTGCTGCCCCATGCTTTTGGGATGTGGCCATTGCTAATGAGATCAGCATTTATTGCCTGTCCCTAATTGCTCTGGAGAAGGTGGTGGTGAGCTGCCTTCTTGAACCACTTCAGCCCTTGTCATGTCTGTAACCCACAATGCCCTTGAGGAGGGAATTCCAGGATTTTGACCCAGCCACTCTGAAGGAACGGCAATATATTTCCAAGTTAGGAGTGTAAGTGGCTCAGAGGGGGACTTGCAGGGGGTGGTGTTCCCATGTATAGGTTGCCCCTGTCCCTCTCAGTGGTAGAGGCTTTGAATTTGGGGAGCGTTGTTGGTGTCGTGCTGTTGTCTCGTGGAGTTACAATTGTTTTTATTCAGGAATCCACCAAGCTGCGAGAGCACCAACTGGACAGTCTCTATGACTACATGCAGAACTGCACCAAACAGCTGGTCCTCCTGAATGACCAACAGGAAAAGATCATCAAGGAAGACTGGAGTGATAAAATGCTGATGCCAGAGGAGGTCCGCAGGCAGTACGAGGTGTGTGTGAAATGCAGGTCTACAAAAGACCATTGAAGTTATTACCATGAAGATATGAACATGAAGTGAATGTTCAACAGTACAGTGAAGGGTTTGAAATGGCTTTGTGTAATGTTGGTTATGCAACATTTATCCTGCGTGCAGTTCTGGTTGCCATATGATAGAAAGGATATCATTAAACTAGAAAGAGTGTAGAAAAGATTTACCAGGATGCTCCCTGGGCTGGAAGGTTTGAATTATAAGGAGAGGCTAGATAGGCTGGGACTTTTCTCCCTGGAGCGTAGGAAACTGAGGGGTGACCTTATAGCGATCTGTAAAATCATGAGTGGCACAGTTAGGGTAGATTAGTGGACAGCTTTTCTTCATGGTAGGGGAGTCTAAAACTAGACAGCATAGGTTTAAGGTGAGAGGGGAAAGATACAAAAACGCCCAGAGAGGTAATTTTTGCACACAGCGAGTGGTGAATGCCTGCCAGAGGTTGTGGTGGAGGCGAGTACAATTTTGTTATTCAAGAATCATTTGGACAGGTATATGGATGGGATGGGTGTGGAGGGGTAGGGATCAGACGCAGGCAAATGGAACTAGATTAATTGTGAAAACTGGGGAGCATGGACAACTTGGGCCAAAGGGCCTGTTTTTACACAGTAAACCACTACCTCTGTACAATAGTAGAGAGTATCATATCGATGAACACCTTCGCATTGTCACTAAATAAAAACCAAAAGAACTGTGGATGCTGTAAATCAGGAACAAAAACAAAGTTGCTGGAAAAGCTCAGGAGGTCTGGCAGTATCTGTGAAGGAAAAAACAGAGTAAATGTTTCGGGTCCGGGATCTGAGGAACGGTCACCGGGCCTGAAACGTTAACTCTGTTTTTAACTTCACAGATGCTGCCAGACCTGCTGAGCTTTTCCAGCAACTTCGTTTTTGTTCATATTGTCACTTCTAGCTCTCGTCTTACAATCAACCATCGGCATTTTGTAGGACATGTTAATTAAATTGATTAGGTTTATCTTTTTTCTCGCTTTCACTGTTGAAAGAATGTGTTCAACATGAACATATGAGATAATTGCTTTTATTTAAAGTGAACTTCTCACTTCTTGCGTCGCTCCTGTGCAATGGGTCACTGCAGCTTAAAGTTCTCTGTTTCTTTAACATTTCCAGTGAAGTCCTACACAGGTGGCATCTTCTGGCGACAGGCCGTCAACCTGAAAATGTTATTTCTTCTCTTTCACAGATCGCTGTCTCACCTGAGGTGTGTGAAAAATGTTTATTTCCTAATCCTTTGTTGCATTTCCCTGCAGAGCTTTAAAGAGAACGGGCTGTTGGAGGAGGAAACAGCCGTTAATCGGATTCAGGACGATGGGGAGAGATTGATCAAACTGAAACATCCTGGCAGTCCAACAATTGAGGTACGGGTCCGTTCACGCTCGCACACTGGGGGGTGAAAATAAACCAGGCAGGCAAGGCCAACAAACAGGACATTCCAAACCATTCATTTCAAACCCAATTACAGGTTCAATACCCAAACTGAATCTTTCCGTATGATCCAGGTTAGACCTGTGCGGGGGCTAGGGCTAGGGATTGTTGATCCATTTTGAATCAATCAAATGGATCCATTTCGACCCAACCCACCTGAACCATTCCAAACCAACCTGTGTTTTAGGCAATCAGACTGGAACTTACCAAAATTCGAATGAACCCCTAGCTAGACCATGAAAGCAAACCGCATCCACAGTAAATTGATTCAGAGCAAAGAGTAGTCAAACCAGTCCAAGGCAGGCTGATTGCTAACAGGTGATGCTATGGCAGCAATGGACATTGTTCAGTCAGAAAATGTCCCAGGTTTTCCTCCACCTGGGTCAGCCCGGCTCCCAGCTCCTAGCGCATGTGGGCGGTAGTAACCAAGGGGTACAGGAGTTGCCACCATCAGGTTTAAAAGAGAAGAACAAGTCCAACAGTAGGGCAAAGAAGAATGGAAACGATCGCCTTCCGGCAGCTCACTGTCAGTCAATACCCAGTTATTGTTCTTCTGATTGGACCATCCAAATCTGGCTCGTTTTTAATGATGCTGTACCTCCCAGAGAATTCTTCCTGTCTAATGTTAATGTTTGATTCAGGATGGTGGGGAATAGGGGGTTAATAGAGGGAGGGCTGGGGACAGAGGAAAGTGGCATCAGTCAGTGGTGAACCTGAGCTGTGACAGGTTTGAACATTTGGTTCATTTCGTACACGGCTCCGTTATTTACTGCCCCAAAACCAAACAGCATTGAAGATGCAACATGGCGCTTGAGCCTTTTTTCTTGTTTCAGTGCAATGGTCGGCAGACAATTAGTGACTCAAACTCCTCAATGAGATTATAACAGTTAGGCATTAGAGTCATACAGCATGGAAACAGTCCCTTTGGTCTAACCAGTCCATCCCAAAACTTGATGGGCTGAAGGGCCTTTTTCCTATGACTGTACTTCACCATGTATTTGCTCAGAGGTTGTAACATGTATGGGGTCTGTGTTTCAGGCCCATAAGGATGCCGTGAAGAATGAATGGCAGCAGTTTCTGAATCTCTGCATCTGCCAGGAGGCTCATCTGAAGAACGTGGAGGATTACAAGAAGGTAATAAACTGGTAGATGGCTCCAAGAGGCTCTGAGCTTAACCCCTTGTGCAGTGTGGAGTGGGCTGATCTCTTGGAGCATACCAATCAGCACTAGGCCATTCAGCCCCTCATGCCTGCCTCCTCTGCTGTTCGATAAGATCATGGCTGTAACCATGACGATGGTAACCTCAATTCCATATTCTCCCGGTACCCCTGATAACCTTTCACCCTCCCACCACTGCTTTTAAAATACTCAAGGCCTCTGTTCCCACCAGCTTTTCAGGACAAGAATTGCAAAGATCTTCTGACAGAAAACAAAAATTGTGCTTCATCTCTGTTTTAAAAGGGCTACCCTCAAGTTTTAAACGGTGATCCCTACTTCTAGATCAGAGGAACCATCCTCTCAGCAGATCGGAACATCCAGTCTTAACCCATCCTCGGATCAGGAAAACCCATGACTATTGTCGGAATATGTGCGTTAGTGTGGGATAAATGAAAGAGGATTTATTTGTAAGAACATCCAGGGATAGTGACCAAAGATGGAGAAATGGAGTTAAAGTGTAGATCAGCCCTGACCTGGCTAACTGCTGGGAGGAAGCCTATGGGCCTCCCTGTGTTACATACCAAGAAAAATGATAATTAGTAAAGATTTGCTGAAATAATTCATTTTTAAAAAAATATTGTCAAATATTTAAGCTTGCTTTTACAAAACTCTTTCATTCAGTTCAGATGGTGCTTGTGGATGTAAATGTGCTGGGTGTAATAATTGTAGAACCCCAACCTTGTGGAAACATACCATTTGGCCCATCAAGTTCACAGTGACCCTCTGCAGAGCAACCCATCCAAACCCACTCCCCTACCCTATCCCTGTAATCCTCCATTTCCCATAGCTAATCCACCTAGCCTGCACACTATGGGCAATTTAGCATGGCCAATCCACCCTAACCTGCACAGGTTTGGACTGTGCAAGGAAACCCATGTAGCCATAGGGAGAATGTGCAAACTCCAAACAAACAGTCACCTGAGGATGGAATCAAACCCAGGTCCCTAGTGCTGTGAGGCAACAGTGCTAACCACTAAGCCACTGAGCCACCCTGATGGCTGAATAGAAAGAAGAACTCTCTCCCTTTAGCAATGACTCAAGTAGAACCAGGTGAAAATGTATTTGAGCACTGTGGGGATGTGACAGTCTTACTGGACTGCACTCTCAGTAACTGCAGCTGACGCTTCTTTCCACCTGTAGCCTATTTGAATCGATTTGCTCAGTGCTTGTACTGTCCCACCCTGCAATCTCTGGGGCTTGGTGCAAGGAGATTTACAGATGTTGGGCTACTTTGAGTATCAAAGTGGTTACAATCTCTAAACAGGACAGCCACTGTACAAACATATATCCAGCCCTTCCTGTACGTCCGCCCAGGCAGGTGAGAATCTATGAACAAGCCTCCAAAGAAGGTTGGACCTTTAAAGGCCCTGATGATATCATTTCTTGTGTCTGAGTCACTAGATGTAAAATGCGACCTTTTTTTCACCATCTCTGATATGATTGCCTTCCCCTGTCATTGTGCTTCTCATTAATGGCTGAACACAACTGTGGAGGAGGATTGTGTTTACCTTTTACCTGAGAACACACCACACCGCACCCAACCGCAGCACCTCTTACACAATAGGGAGTAACCCAACATCCTTACTACTTTGAGCAGTGGGGCTGGGACACAATGCTGTGTTGTCACTCCCTCTTCCAGATTATTATTTAATTGTGTTACAACACTGGTTTGGTGAGCTAGTTTATTTGCTTGTTTTATAACCACTCTGGCTCCTGGACCAGCAATACCTCAATTTTAAAATCCTCATCCCTGTTTTAAAATCTCTCCATCATTTCCCTTGCTTCCTATCCCCATAAAATCACTAACCTCAGAGATAACAAAGTGTGGAGCTGGATGAACACAGCAGGCCAAGCAGCATCAGAGGAGCAGGAAGGCTGATGTTTCGGGTCTGGACCCTTCTTCAGAAATGGGGGAGGGGAAGGGGAGCAGTTGGCGTTCTCCAATCCTAGCTTCTTCTTCATCAATTCTCTCACAACAGGTCAGATCCTCCACTCTGTCACCTCCACCACTGGGGTAGGTTAAGGAGCCAGGTCCCAAAACCACCTGAACCCAAACAGAAATTGAGCACCCGCTGTAGGTACTGATCTCCCCCACATTGTCTGCCCTGTGGGGCATTCCAGTTTTAATTGTGTCAATGTTGGAGACTACTTTCAGTTGCTTAGGTCCCATGCTTTAGCATCTTCCTACTACACCTCTCCATCATCTCTATCTCTGTCCCTCTGCATTTAAGATGCACCTTAGGACTAATCACAGAGTTATAGAGTCGTACAGCATGGAAACAGGCCCTTCAGTCCAGCCAGTCCACCTGTTCCCAAACTAAACTAGTCCCACTTGCCTGCGATTGGCCCATATCACTCCAAATCTTTCCTATTCATGAACTTATCCAAATATTATACGTCATAACTGTACCTGCATCCACCACTTCCTCTGGAAGTTCATTGTACATGCAAACCATTCTCTGTGTAAAAACATTGCCCCTCATGTCCTTTCTCCTCTCACCTTACACATATGCCACTAAGAACTTGAACTGAAAAAGCTGTACCTATGGACCTTTGTACCCAAGATGGCACAGTAAGCGGTAACCTGTACACTTTTTGCTGTACTCACCTGAGTACGCGCGACAATAAAGCTAATTCTAATTCCAGTTGTGAATTCCCCCACATGGGGAAAAGACCCTTGTTGTTCTTCACCTTATCCATGGTCATAAGGTCACCCCTCAACCTCCTACACTCCAGTGAAAAAGTCCCAGCCTATCCAGTCTACTCCCTCTTTGATCAAAATGTTGTTCATCTATCCTAATATGTCCTGGAGTGACTCAGTGTTAACACAGTGTGGAGCCGGAGGAACACACCAGGGGAGCGTCTCTGATGCTGCGTGACCTGTTGTGTTCCTCCAGCTCCACACTGATCTCTGACTCCAGCATCTGCAGTTCTTACTATCTCTGGCTCAGTGTTAAGTTGTATTTGCAGACCCTGTAAAACACCTTGGGGGAACTTCCTAACATTGAAGGCACCATATAAATTTAAGTTGTTGTTGTTGTATGTGTAGATGAGCATGATTATTTCTCCTCTCACCCCCTTCCCCTCTATAGTTCCAGTATGATGCTGACACCCTTGCTCAGTCCATTAAGAAGCACAATTCAGATCTGGATAACAAGTTCTCAAAATACAAGGACAATCCTCGGCTTGTGTCTGACCTGCTTCACCAGCTGGAGGTGAGTATGAAGACGCAAAAGTTCAATGGATCAAACCACTTTCTCTTCAAGTCCACTCACTTATTGTCATATAACCCTGATGGGGCAGGTGGAAGCAGGAATAAATCTAGTGTGGCCAACTCACCCGGGGTCTCTGGTATTAACAATGAATCATTTTGAGCTTTGCCTTTAAAAAACAGAAACACATTTTGTTAAAGTTTTTCACTGAATACTCATCAGGACAATTCACAATGCAAAGATAAATGACATTTTATATGAGAACAGATCACTGATTGGATGGCAAGTGAGCTCTGATTGATAAAATTGCTGCCATAGAAATTGTGCCAGTTAGATGATGATTGGCAGTTAACTGATGAGTATTGTTTAAATTTAAATGAGGCAGCTTGACTCTGATTGGCCAAGGCATTGACCTGAGGAATAAACAAGTGGAAGACCATTCCATATTTTGTAGATTTGGAATAGGCACAGAGTGTCTGCAAATGTATGATATGTATAGCTTCCCGTCCTGATTAAAAATCTTAATTAAGGAATCACTTGGACACAATTGGAAAATTGTATGTTTTCATCGAATGATTACAGGTCTGAAGGAGACCATCAGCCAATTGGAAACACGATGACTCAGCTCAACAAGTCTCACTCCCTGCCTCTTCCCGGTATCCCTGGAAATGTTTTCTCTTCAGGCACTTGTCCAGTCAGTTCTCTTTTCAAAACGGGCCTGAATCTGCCTCTGTTACACTCTCAAACATTCCCAATTCTAAGCCCTCACTGTACAGAAGATTTTCCCATGCCCCTCTGGCTCCTTTGTCAATCATTTTAAAGATCTTCCAGTTGTTTTTACAACCAAGGGGAATTGGTTTCTCATTGATTTCAAATTCCTCCGTCAAATTTTCTGTCAATGGCCTGGATTCACGATCGGATTTATAGCCCTCTGTCTTTTATTGATTGGCTCTTCCTCATGAGAGGAAGCATTCTCTCAGCGTTCAGTCTTATCCAAACCTTTCAGGATCTTACGGGTAAAGGACTTCCAGATCCCACTCTCCTGTTTGACTACGATCACTCATTCCCACCCTTTTTTTCTGTCACACAGAATGACGAGAAGAATATCATTCAAATGGACAAAGATATCAATGATTTGAAGAGGCGGAGCCAGCAGATTGTACCACTAAAGGCTCGGCGTACCCCAGTCTCTAAACCCCTGCAGGTGGACACCCTGTGTGACTGGGTTGATGGCCAGGTGAGGCAGAGAAAGCCAACCCACCAAGCAATGGATTTCCTTTAAAGCCGACATTCCAACAGATCTGAAACCAAAACAGTGAAAGGTATCCTCAGACGTAGCTCAGAGGAAGATCATAGGAACAGGAGCAGGCCATTCAGCCCCTCAAACCTGTTCTGCTCACCTTCAGTCCTCCTATGTGTTGCTTCTCCACATCCCTTGATACTCTTAGATGAGCTCAATGTATTCATCTCCATCCTGAGAATTAATAGAGGGACCACAGTGTCCAAAGGGTTTTGAGGTTGATGTTTCTGAACCCTGTGTTGGGATTCACTTTCTGATTTCATTGCTGAAGAGCCAAGCCCCTCCCTTCCTAAAATCAGGAGAAATCGGAGGTGGAGGGAGGTCATTCAGCCCCTTGAATACAATCACAGTAGATCTGATTGTGGCCCATCTGATTGTGGAATTTTCATATCTGCCCCAAAGCTTTTGCTGATCAAAAATCTGTCCAACTTGAATATATTCAATGACCCAGTCTCTACTGCTTGCTGGGAAAGAGGATTCCAAAGATTAATGTCCTGTCCCACCTATCCACCCCTTCCTTCCCACTGATCAGTCTCCACTACTCCCTACCTGTATCCAGCTATCGCCATCCCACCTACCTTCCCCCTCCCCACCCCTCCCCCTCTATTTATTTCCCAGCTCCCTTCCCCCTCCCCAGTCCTGATGCAGAGTCCAGGCCTATAATGTTGAGTTTCCTGCTCCTCTGATGCTGCCTGGCCTGCTGTGCTCCTCCAGCTCCACACTGTATTATTTCCAATGCAAGTAGATACATCCTTAAGTGGGGAGGCTCAAATGCAGTACTGACTCAGTTAGGAGGAATGCGCTGGAAGTCAAGATCCAATACTTCACAGGTTGTACCAAAAGTGTAACTGTTTTATTTAATCACCAAGAAAGTCAATTTATTTCTCTTCTCCACTGTTACCAATAAAAGAAATGTCCAGCGGGCTCCAGAATTTAATGCAAAGTGATCTGTTTATTAGAAATAAGCTTATTCATTCAATATATGGTAAAATTGGTAACTACTAAACTGCAATCCAGAATTAACTTCTCATAAAATCATCATAGAATCCCTACAGTAGCGAAACAGGCCATTTGTCCCACCTTGTCCACGCCAACTCTCCGAAGAGCATCCCACCTTGGACACACACCCGCCTACCCTATCCCTGTAACCCTGCATTGTCCATGGCTAACCCACCCAAGCCTGCACATCCTTGGACACTACGGGCAATTTAGCGTGGCCAATCCACCCTAACCTGCACACCCTTGGACTTTCTATCCCCTTAATCCCCAATCTATCACATGATGGATGAGACTGTACAACTCTGAAGAGATGGAAATGTTTTCAAACAAATGAGAAAAGGAAAACACCATGGTGGAACATGAGTCCAAACTCAAAGGATAACTCAAAGGATTACAATCCAGTGAACCTCGAGTTGACGTGAAGGAGATGCTGACAATTGTAGAATTGATGAGATCCTCAAATCAGACTTGAATCTAGACGAGAGTCAGTGAGAAATCCTGATATTTGACCCGATCGGGCTCTGACAATATTTAACAGAAAGATTGCGATGCTGCAGCAAGGCTCATCTTCTATATTAGGCATTGGTTTTGCCCAAGTCTGAAGCATAGTTCTATCTATTGGCTTTTAGACAATGTACTTAACTTTTAATTTGCTCAGCTATGAACTTGAATGGCTTTAAATCTTTTTTATCTTTTCAGTAAGGTCAGAAGAGCTATTTACAATGCCAGGGAGGTAATTGTCAATGAGTTTCTGTTAACCCTCAAAAATATTTATTGAGTTTCAAGACATTTCTTGCAATTCTTTTTGAACTAAGTATGATTCTGGTTCTTGGAGATAGCAAGATCTGCAGATGCTGGAGTCAAAGTCAATACAATGTGGAACTGGAGGAACACAGCAAGTCAGGCAGCATCAGAGGAGCAGGAGAGTCGACCTTTCGGGCCTGGACCCTTCATCAGGGTCGGGGAGGGAGAAGGGAGCTGGGAAATAAATAGAGGGAAGAGGGTTGGGGCTGGGGGAAGGCAGGCGGGATGTTGGGAGGTGGATGCAGGTAGGGGGTGGTGGGGATTGGTCAGTGCCCTCCGCTTCTTCCTCTCCCACAGGCTCAACCAATCCCCTTCCACCGACACCCTCATCCACCTAACTGAACTCGTCCTCACCCTCAACAACTTTTCCTTCATCTCCTCCCACTTCCTACAGACAAAGGAGGTGGCCATGGGTACCGGCATGGGTCCAAGCTATGCCTGCCTCTTTGTGGGATACATGGAACAGTGCCTTTTCCACTGCTACACTGGCCCCATCCTCCACCTCTTCCTCTGTTACATTGATGGCTGTATCTGCGCCACCTTGTGCTCCCATGAGGAGCTTGAACAGTTCATCCACTTTACTAACGCCTTTCACCCAACCTCAAATTCACCTGGACCATCTCTGATACCTCTCTCTCTTTCCTGGACCTGTCTGTCTCCATCTCTGGTAACTGTCTCAGCACCAACATCTATTTCAAACCCACCGACTCCCACAGCTACCTGGACTAGACCTCCTCTCACCCACTTCCTGCAAGAATGTGATCCCCTACTCCCAATTCCTCCACCTCTGCCATGTCTGGTCCCAAGATGGGGCATTTCATTCCCGCACATCCCAGATGTCCTCCTATTTGAAGGACCGCAACGTCCTCCGTTCAGTGACTAAAAATGCCCTCAAACACATTTCTTGCATTTCCCAGACTTCTGCCCTCAAACTCCCGCCCCCCCCAACAAAAACAAAGACAGAATCCCCTGGTCCTCACATACCACACCACTAACCTCCGCATCCAACATATCATTCTCCGCCACTTCCGCCAGCTACAATCCGACACCATGACCAAAGATATATTTTCCTCCCTACCCCTAGCTGCCTTTCATAGGGACTGCTCACTCAGTGACTCCCTCATCTGCTCCACACTCCCCATTAACCCTGCCACACCCAGCACCTTTCCCTGCAACCGCAGGAAGTGCTACACCTCCCCCTACACTTCCACCCTCAGCTCCATTCAAGGCCCAAAGCAAACTTTCCATATCCGACAGGGGTTCACTTGTACATCCTCCAACCTGGTGTGATACAAATTCTTTCAATGCTCCTCACAACTTGCCTTTCTACCTATCCCTGTATTGCAAACAGCTCCACCTATAATCGTCGGTTCTGCATCCGACAACATCAATGTTGATTGTCAATAATTGAGGCCCCAGCACTGATCCCTGTGGCATTCAGTTTATCAACCTGAAAATAATGCACTTATCCCTCTGTTTCCTGATAATTATCCACAACATTATGCTATCCACAACACCATGAGCCCTTAGCTTGTGCAATAACCTTTTGGATGGCACTTTGGCAAATTGCTTTTAGACATTCAAATACCCTCCATCTATTGGTTCTCTCTCTCTCTCTCTCTCTTTCTCACACACACACACACACACACACACACACACACACACACACACACACCTGCGCAACTTCCAAGTATATAAAATAAAAGAAGTCAACTCACCATTGCCATCTCAAGAGCAGCTAGGGAAGGGCAATAATGTTTCTCCAGTCAGCCAAACCTACACCCCTTGAAAGAATAAAAAAACCCATCCAAAGCTGACACTCATATGCTGACTTACACCAAGTCCTGTTTGTTCATCATCCCTCCCATTGCTGTATTTCCTAACCTCGCACCCAACCTGTTTACCCTTTTGCAGCACAACAATCCTGTTAGAATGAAGCCTTACCTCAATGTTGTGCATGACATTCATTTCCTTCATCCCACTATTGGTGGCCATGTCTTCAGCTCCCCTTGCCTTTAGCTCTGGAATACCACTCCCCACCGATCCTCTATCTTCTGCTTTAAGACTCTTCGTAAGCTTACCTTTTTGAGCATGTTTCTGGTCACCTGTCCAGACCTCAGGCACAATGTCAATTTTGATCAGGTTATGTTACTGTGAAGTGTTTGGGACTTTGTATATCAGCATTTTAGACTTTATAGATATTCAGGTCCTAGTAAATTAGAAACTTTGAGCTCACTCACTCATCAGCAGCGTGAAAGATCACATTTCATTCTGATTCTGTAAGCAGCTGAGATACTTTGCCGAGCTGACAGTCCAGCCAATCTGAGGAGAATATTTCTTTGTCCTTTTCAGAACGACGTAAACCGAGGTGAAAAGATGATCCTTCAGAACAATGCCGACAGTGAGAACTGGGTGCTGGTGAACAGCAACAAAGAGACCAAACGTGTCCCTGGAGTCTGCTTCAACATCCCTCCGCCTGACTCAGACGCTACAGCCCGTGTAAACAGGTCAGCTCATTTTAAAACCCCGAGTTCCCTCTCCCAGAGGTATTTGCTTGTAGAATGCTCACCATGTGGATGATGGAGAGGGAGGGATAACCAATTGATAGTGGCCAAGTCTGGGGAAGCCCCCCTCAATAACCTGAAGCTTGAGTACTGTCCAAAAAACATACATTTTGCTGAAGCTTTTCATTTTTTGATTATCAGGACAATTTGCAAGAATACCAATAAAGGGAAAAAAAAATTAGTACTGTGTGAGAGGAGGGTTATGATTGGTTATCAAGTGGGCACTTATTGGTGGAGGTGCTTCCATTTCTGCTATCCCCAGCTCTGCCAATCGGGGCCGACTTGCCAACCAATCAGAACTCTCCTCTCATACAGTATAAATGTCGACTTTATTGTTCCTTTCATTGGAATTCATCCAAAATGTCCTAACGAGGGCAAAGTGAAAACCTTCAACAAAATGCGTCTTTATTCAGAAATGCTCAAGTTCTGTTCTATTAAGTGGTTGATTTGCACTGACATTCACTATGGTGCTCCCAATGTCATTCCAGCAGCAAATCAGCTAATTGCACATCCGGGACCTTCCTGTGGGAGTTGAATCCATTTTTAGCAGTGTGGAAATGCCACTTCCTACTGTCCCCACCACCCCACCCCATTTGCCTACTTCCATGGTGTACCCACCATCGCATTGTGGTATCACTGAACGAGTCTCAACTTGTACCAGAATGAGGCTCAATTCCAGACTGATTTCCATGAGCAATTCCTTCCCCCACACCCCCCACCCCCTCCCCCCGGCCCAGTGGGTCGAAGGTCAGTGAGAACCCCCTTTACACACTTTGTTCAAGTTTTCTGCCAAGTTCTGGCGTCCTGTCAGGGGAGTCCCCCAGGGAAATTCTTGGTGAGAATAAACATTGTTTTATTGCATACACCAAAGGTAGCCCCACATCTGTGTTACAGGATAAGGTGCCATATTCAACCTAAAAGGCCCTTCTGGTGAGTTACAGAAACCACCCCCCTCCTCACTTCCACACATCAGGGACAGCATAGATTGAAATTCAGAGTAAAGCTCTCTCTACACTCTCCCAGGACAGGCACAGCACGGGGGTTAGATGTGGAGTAAAGTTCCCTTTACACTGTTTCCATCAGACATTCCCAGGAAAAGGACAGCATGGGGTTAGATACAGAGTAAATCTCCCTTTACATTGTCCTCATCAAACGCTCCCAAAACAGGGACAACACGAGGCTAGATACAAAGTAACGCTCCCTTTATACTGCCCCCCATCAAACACTGCCAGGACAAGGACAGCATGGGGTTAGATATGGCATAAAGCCTCCTTTACACTGTCCCCCCATCAAACATTCCCAGGACAGGGACGGCACGGGGTTAGATGCAGAGTAAAGCTCCCTCTACACTGTGCCATCAGCCACTGAAAGTCTCAGATCGAATTCTGATTGAATTCATTAAAGTCCTGTCACGGTGTTGCCAGGTGCAGTGACAGTTCTGTCTGTGTGTGATATCTGTTTGTAGGCTGGCGAAGGATTTAGACGATTTGAAGAGGAAACGGTCAGACACTGAGAACAAGCTGAGAAACCGGTATAACGAGTTGAACCAAATGAAACAACCGTATGAAAACAAACAGAGCAGCTTGCTGAACCAGTCTGCTGCACCAGGTGAGAGTTGGTGGATAAAACCCCTGGAGGCCTGGCTGGGGTGAGGTTGCTCTTGTAGCCCAGTGGTAGCGTCTCTACCTCTGAGCCCTGGAGGCCTGGGTTCATGTCGTGCCATAACATCTCTGAGCAGGTCAATTGGAAAATCTTTAAAAATCCCTTAGACACTCGTTAAAGATCCAGGCACCAACCCACCCCCGAGACCTTACCCTTTCATACTCATGGTCTGTCACAGTCTGAGGCTGCAGTTTTAGGCTCCATTCTGTCCCTGTCCTGGGAGGTTTTGAAGGGGGGGACAGTGTAGAGGGAGTTTTACTGTATTGTAGTTCTCACTGTCTTTGTGGTGATGTAAGTCAGACATGTACAATCCTCCTTTGGGCCTGTTTTACCCCCTAGACCTTACCCAACTTGATCGCTCCAACCTGTTTTTGCTGCCGGCTTCTCTCCTGCGGTTCCTGACTGTCCCTTGTCCCTTTGCAGGCTACAGCCTTGCCTCAGCCAAGGATGACCCCCGGAGTAAAGACCTCCTGTCCAAACTGGACAAGATTCATGGAGACTTGGGAGAGGCGGAGAAAGAGATCATCACCCAACTGCGTGTACCGATCAACCAAAGTGCTCCCAACAAGGACATCACCAACCGCCTACGGGATCATGAGGTAGGCTTGCCTCGTGGGAACCTGCAAGGAGTGCTTACATACTCAGAAACTCAACCATTTCAACCGGTTTGAAAGTCTTAACAATTCTTCTGCTGGGAGTAATTCCTGTGATGAAGCAATTCAGACCACAGGTTGAGGAGAAATGGTCAGCCATTTGGAAACCGCATGAGGTGAAGCTTCTTCACTTAAGGGTGATGAATTGTTGGAGTACTCCAATCCCAGGAGCTGTGCCCATTCATTCATAGATTTTCATGTTCTCAGGTTGAAGGGGGGAGTTTGGGGAGAAGTGCAGCAAAGTGAAGTCAATTAGCCATGATCTTGTTGAACAGTGGAGTGGGGTCAAGGGGCCAAATCAGAGAATGCCTAAAGTGTGGAAGCGGGCCATTCGGCCCATCGAGTCCATGTCACCCCCTCCAAAGAGCATGCCGTCCAGATCCACCCCACTACCCTATCCCAGTAAACCTGCATTTAGCACGGCCAACCCACCCGATTTGGACTGTGGGAGGAAACCGGAGCACCCGAAGGAAATCCACGCAGTCACAGGGAGAAGGTGCAAACTCCACACATACAGTTGCCCGAGGGTGGAATTAAAACCAGGTCCCTGTCGCTGTGAGGCGGCGGTGCTAACCACTGAGCCACTGTGCCACCCTATGGCCTATTCATAGAATCCCGATAGTGCAGAAAGACGTCATTCAACCCATCATGTCTGCACCGCCCCTCCAAATAACAGCCTGAATGTAGAGTTTCAGCACTGCCTCCTGTGTGATACAGTGTACCTATTCTAGGGTTCAGTTTAGAAGTGTCTAATTAAACAACAAGATCATCAGAATCAGGAACACAGTGATGGCATGTGTATTCCTGCAGTATCTTTGTGAGGTATGGCCTGTGAGTTAAACCAGCATCAGGACTTGGGAGGGATGCTGGTCATCCTGTTGAGGTCCATGTTTGGAGTGAGTGCACAGTTTGATCAGTTACCGCTATGTGTTATGTGTGGAGATTCACTTCATGCGCAACAGAGATGAGGAATCAGCGTCAAAATGTTACGCAGCGTGTGATATCACCTTCTGACTCTATTCCAGACCATGAACAAGCGCTTGCAGAAGATTGGAGCAGAGAAGGACTCCGTACAGCAAGAATGTGAGTCCTTCCTGTCAAAAAAACCTGCAGATGCCTCCTCATCGCAGCTTCCAAACAAACTGAACAACGTGAAGAATAAGTACAAAGATGTCACCTCACTGGCTGACCAATACCAGAACAAGTGAGTACACAATGCCTACCACAACGGGCAATCACATTCCCACAGATTAACCCTCTGTGAACGTGTGAAAATACAAAGTAGAGTTTTATTTTTTGGCCATCACCGGCAAGGCTGGCATGTGTTGCCCATCCCTAATTGCCCATGAACTGAATAGCTTGCTCTGCCACTTCACGTTGCTGTGGATCTGGAGTACATATTGGCCAGAATGGATAAGGACAGCAGATTTCATAGAAACATAGAAAATAGGATTAGGCCATTCAGCCCTTCAAGCTTGCTCTGCCATTCAATACAAACATGGCTGTTCATCCAACTCAGTCACATGTTCCCAGTTGCTCCCATATCCTTCGTTCCCTTCAGCCCTAAGAACGATATGTAACTCCTTCCTCCAAACCTTCAATGTTTTGGCAATGACCACTGTCAGAGTTAAAGAATTCCACAGGCTCACCAACCTTTGGGTAAAGAAATTTCTCCTCATCTCAGTCCTAAATGGCCTGCCCCATATCCTCAGATTGTGATTCCCTGGTTCTGGACTCCCCACTCATCGGGAACATCCTTCCTGTTTTTACCTTGTCTTGTCTTGTTAGAATTTTGTAGCTTTCCAGATTAATTAACTGAATTAAAATTCCAAGAGCTGTTGTGATGGGATTTGAGCCATGTCCCAGTATCTTAGTCAGAGCCTCTGGATTGTTTGTCTAGTGACTTCCCCACTGTTTAAGTGTAGTGTACTGCATGTAATCCAATGTGGTTGTTGTGACATTTGAACTTTGCAATTCCATCGCGGGATGGTTATGAAGTTGCTATTGGGCTGGTTTGTGCTCAGGATCAGATTGCTTGCTGTGGGCCTACTGGGTGTCACTCTGTAATGAGAGCCAGACAACTGATACAGACTTTGTGCTCAATTTGCTTTTACCTTGACCAGAGCCAAGAGTCAGCTGGAATTGGAAAACAGTATTGAGAAAGTCGACGATGCTCTCAAGAAAATTGAATCTGACCTGGCTGATGACTCAGTGATTCCTGACAGTCCGAATGCCATGCAGCAGAAGAAGACTGAGTTACAGGTAATGATCCTGGAGAGATAAAGGAACATTGCATACTCTGGAATGAACTAAAAAGGAGCTGTTGGCCCTTTACCCGTTATTCTCAACTCCAACCTTTCACCACTTTTGGGTGGCACGGTGCCTCGGTAGTTAACACTGTTGCCTCACAGCATCAGGGATCTGGGTTCAGTTCTAGCCTCGTGTGTGTGTGTGTGTGTGTGTGTGTGTGTGTGTGTGTGTGCGCGCGCGTGTGGGTGTGTGTGCGTGTGGGTGTGTCTGTGTGGAGTTTGCACTCCCCACGTCTGCATGTGTTCCACAGTCCATAGCTGTGTACATTAGGTGGATCCGCCATGCTAAGTTGCCCATAACATCCAAGGGATGTGCAGGCTAAGTGGATTAGCCATGGGAAATGCAGGGTTACAGGGATAGGGTAGTGGGGTGGATCTGGGTGGGATGATCTTCATAGAGTTAGTGTGGACTCGATGGGCCGAAGGGCCTGCTTCCACACTGTGGGGATTCTGTCCTCAATTTCACCTTTTGCTGGAACTGTATGAGTCCTAAAATTGTGAGAATGCTATGCTCAGATCAAAGAATCAATTGCAGTGCTGAATGTTCCTTATTAGCTCCTGACACCAGTGGTGAAGATACCAAATTGAGGGGAGTGACTTCTGCCTGAGCGGAAGAGTTCTTTACCAAGATGGAATCATGCGGTTTCTTCTAGTTGTCTCTTAAATGTTATGCTTATGCAATATATTCAAAATTATATGTCAGCACACACACCCTGAGTCAAATGTTCCCATTGTGAATTCCTATGTCAACATTTAAAATGAAAATTGTACGTGTGGTGTGTCATGCTGTCATTACACCTGCCCGCCAATGGTGGCAGTGTCATGCCAAATGCCCAGCTTGTATTGCGGAGAAATCCCACAATTTAAACAACTCAGCTTGTCAAATATATTTTTTATTTAAATAATGACACAATGAAGAATTTGATTGAATTACAACCATGTAGTTTTTCAATTATCCGAGCCTCTGGCACCCCTTCCCACTTCCCTATCAACCAGAGGTTATATTTGGTTTCCATTGTGTTTTGATAGGCCAGGGGAGTAAGATGGGTAGGCCTTATCTATAAAAGGATTTGATGTGCCTTTTATTGCTGTGATGTGGAGGTCCTGGTGTTAAACTGGGGTGGCCAGAGTCAAAAATCACACGACACCAGGTTATAGCTCAATAGGCTAATTTGAAGACACAAACTTTCGGAACCTCACTCCTTCTTCAGGTGTCAGTGAGAGAAGTGGCATCAGACACAATTTATAAGCAAAAGATCAAAGGGTCGTAGAAGGTTCATGTCACACTACAAGTGACGCCACCACACTATACACTCTCACACACACACATATACACACAAACACACTCACAGACACATACTCACACACTCACACAGACCCTCTCTCTCACACATACACACACTCTCTCTAAAGCACGTGCATGCACATACACATACACACACATACATCCATCCTTTCACACACGCACACTTTCTCTCTCTCTCTCCCTCACATTCACGCAGTCTCTCTTTCTCCCCGCCCCCCCTCCCCACACACACACACAGACTCTCTCTTTCCCCCCTCACACACATACATAAATCTATGGGGGTGAATTTCCATTTGCAAATTTGTAATTGTAGATAGATTCTATTTTGTTCAAAAAGCATACAATTTGTACACAATCAATGTGGCATTTTATAAACTCCTACTTTGGAAATAAAACCAGTCGACTCCAAGTTGACTCTAAACTCCAAGTTGACACAACCAGACTGGTTTCACAAGCTTCAAAATCTCCCCTCCCCCAACCGCATCCCAAAACCAGCCCAGCTCATCTCCACCTCCCTAACCTGTTTTTCCTCCCACCTCAAGCCACACCCCCATCTCCTATCTACTAACATCATCCCGCCCCCTTGACCTGTCCGTCCTCCCTGGACTGACCTATCTCCTCCCTACCCCCCTACCTACACTCACCTTTACTGGCTCCATCCCCGCCTCTTCGACTTGTCTGCCTCCTCTCCACCTATCCTCTCCTCTATTCATTCTCTATCCGCCTCCCCCTCTCTCCCTATTTATTTCAGAACCCTCTTCCCCTCCCCCATTTCTGATGAAGGGTTTAGGCCCGAAACGTCAAGTTTTCCTGCTCCTATGATGCTGCTTGACCTGCTGTGTTCATCCAGCCCCATGCTAGTTATCTCAGGGCAGTGACTTGAAAGAAATTCGGGAATTTGCATACTAATCCTTTCCAACTGATTAAAGATTTGACAGTCATGTTAGGTTTCTTCAACGCCACATCAGTTCTATGACTCTTTGATCTTTTGCTTATAAATTCTGTGTCCGATGCCACCTCTCTCACTGACACCTGAAGAAGGAGATTCCAAAAGCTTGTGTATTCAAATAAACCTGTTGGACTGGGATAACAAGGTGTGGAGCTGGATGAACACAGCAGGCCAAGCAGCATCATAGGAGCAGGAAAGCTTGAAGTTTCGGGCCTAGACCCTTCATCAGAAATGGGGGAGGGGAAGAGGGTTCTGAAATAAATAGGGAGAGAGGGGGAGGCGGATAGAAGATGGATAGAGGAGAGGATAGGTGGAGAGGAGGCAGACAAGTCGAAGAGGCGGGGATGGAGCCAGTAAAGGTGAGTGTAGGTGGGGTGGTAGGGAGGAGATAAGTCAGTCCAGGGAGGACGGACAGGTCAAGGGGACGGGATGAGGTTAGTAGATAGGAGATGGGGCTTGAGGTGGGAGGAGGGGATAGGTGAGAGGAAGGACAGGTTAGGGAGGCGGGGATGAGCTGGGGCTGGTTTTGGGATGTGGTTGGGGGAGGGGAGAAGACTACTCCCTGCTGTTGTGTAATTTTTGACCTTTTATTGCTGTTGAAGAGATTTCGAAAAAACTACAATTTACAGCTGTGAGGTAAAATGAATGAGTTGTAGAGATTAAGGGTCATTTTCCAAGAATTTATTCCTGATCTCACCTGCTCAGAGCATCCACATGAGTTCAATTCACTTGGGTCAGAAATAGCGAATTAATCCTATTAGGCTCACTTGTCCTCTGTCAGGCAAATCCTGGGCTTTGGCCATTGTTATGAAGCAATGTAAAGATCAGAGCACATGACCACTGCGACAGGACACTCTGTCTGCCCTTAGCTTGGCTGTTATCAATGGTATTACAGGCAGTCTGTGTCCTCTTGGTCTTGAGGTCATTTTTATTCACTAACAGGATCAGGGCGTCACTGACTAGGCCAACATTCATTGCCCACCCCTACTTGCCCCAGAGGGCAGTTAAGAGTCAAAAACATTGCTGTGGGTCTGGAGTCACGTGTAGGGTAGACCAGGTAAGGATGATAGATTTCCTTCCCTAAATTAACGAACCAGACGGGTTTTTCCCAACAATTGACAATGGTTTCATGGTCATTGTTGGACTCTTAATTCCAGGCTCTTTTTTGATTCTAATCCTGCCATCTGCCACAGCAAGTTTTGAACCCAGGTCCCCAGAACATTAGCTGAGTTTCTGGATCACTATTCTAACGAAAATACCACTGGGCAATTGCCTCCCCTGACAGCTATGGTGGATGTTGGAGAGAATTCCACTGTCTGCTGATCCTAAGCCTCACTTTTCATAGAAACATAGAATCCCTACAGTGTGGAGGTAGGCCATTTGGCCCATTGAGTCCATACTGACTCTTTAAAGAGCATGCCACCCAGACTCACACCCCCCAACCCTATCCCTATAACCCTGCATTTCTCATGGCTAACCCACCTAGCCTGCACATTGCTGGACACTATGGGGCAATTTAGCATAGCCAAACCAACTAACCTACACATCTGTGGACTGTGGGAGGAAATCAGAGCACCCAGAGAAAACCCATGCAATCGCCTGAAGGTGGAATGGAACCCTGGTACTGTGAGACAGCAGTGCTAACCACTGAGCCACCATACCGCCCTTTCTTCCTGTCGAAAGTAACCTCAAGAAGGAGGGAGGTTATTGTTAGCCGTAAGTTTATCCAGCTCGCTCTCCATTACTTGGCAGCTTTGCCAGGGCAAGGGGATTGTGTTTCTCTCTCTTATGGACTGAAGTATGTTCTGTTTTGTGGAGAGCTGAAACGGAACAGACAAAATGAGTAGAAGTAAAATGGAATCGAAAGAACATCACGAGATCCCTTGCACTCCCGCTCTCTCATTATTCCACCTCGTTTCTCTTTCAGAGATTGAGGCGGGACCTAAACAATGACCAAGAGAAACTGCAGAAGATGAACCAGGACTTGAAAAGGACTGAGGACAGCTGCAAACCTCTGGAGCTCAACTTCCAGGAATACTGCCCTGACATCAAGAAACAACAGGCCGAGGTGCAGAAGCTGAATAAACGCTTTCAGAATGCAAGTGACCAACTCGACCTGAGGTAGGCTCTCCATTTTTATTTTACTATTGTCTAGTCGGATGTCAACATTGCTCTCAAAACTAGCTATCCATTTCCCATCTGTAATTGCCCCCTTGAGAAGGTTGGGGGGTGGGGAGCTGCCTTCTTGAACCGCTGCAGTCCATGTGTGATAACAAGGTGTAGAGCTGGATGAACACAGCAGGCCAAGCAGCATCATAGGAGCAGGAAGGCTGACGTTTCAGGCCTAGATCTACACCTTGTTATCTTGGATTCTCCAGCATCTGCAGTTCCTATTACCTCTGCAGTCCATGTGATGCAGGTTGACCCACAATGCCCTTAGGGAGGGAATTCCAGGATTCTGACCCAGTGACACTGAAGGAACAGCGATCTATTTCTACGTCAGGATGGTGAGTGCTTTGGAGGGTAAATTGTACGGACTGGTGCTCCTACGTATCAGATGCCCTTGTCCTTCTAAATTGAAGTGTCACAGTTTTGGAAGGTGCTATCCAAGGAGCCTTGGCAAGTTGCTGCAGTGAATGACCATTTGACCTGAGCCAACAGTTTGATTTGTAATTTCTTTCCTTGTGAAACTCGACACACAAGTCCCGTTGCCTCTCCCTTTTCATGTGGGCTTTTCCCACATGTTGCTGCATGTTGTATCTCATGTTGCTGCATCTCATTGGCTAATGGCACAGAAAAACAGACATTGTCCTGTTGGATTTCGTGGGTTTTAGATGGGCACAGCTGGTATCCAACTTCCACACCTCACCCGATTGACTCACCTGATTTTCTGGGTGGGTTTTGAAGGCAGGTAGCTCAAGATGGGCACTTCTTGAACTCAGTTCTTACACTTGCTGTCTGGATTAACACTGAGTCTCAGTCATGGTGACCATGAAAAGTAACATCAATTGTTATAAAATCCCACTTGGTTCACTAATGTGCTTCTTGGAGGGATATCTGCTGTCTTTATCTGGTCTGGCCTACATGTGACTCTAGACCCACTGCGATGCTGTTGACTCTTAACTGCCCTATGAACTGGCCCAACAAGCCACTCAGTCCAAGGGCAATTAATGTTGGCACAGCAAGATGCCACATGTGGATAGTTTGAGCCTCATGAAGGGCAAACAGTGGTGGTTTCAGGCATTGGCCAGGACACAGATCAGGAGGCCCCTCACACCCCCACCCCCACCATTCCTCCCTTTCCAGTTAGTGATCTAGTAGATCTCATGTATCCACTTGAGAGAACAGGGAGTCATGGAGACATACAGCACAGAAAAGGCCCTTAAGCACATTTAGTGGTAGTTATTGTCGTTGCAGACTCAAGGTGCACTAATCCCAATTTCCTGCACATGTTCCATATCCTTGAACGTTATTTCAGGAATGTTGAGTCTCAGCACAATGGCTGATCTGAAAGATGGAGTTTTTGACAGGACAGCACTCTGATTATGTTCTCACATCTTTGTTGGTGGGAAGGGCACATGCATTTGCAGTGCCCAATAGCAGTTTGGATTAGAAACTGGCTTTCTGAAAGAGGGCAAAGAGTGGTGGTTGATGGAAAATATTCAGCCTGGAGTCCGGTTACTACTGGTGTGCCACAACGATCTGTTTTGGGACCACTGCTGTTTGTCATTTTTATAAATGACTTGGACGCAGACATAGGTGGATGGGTTAGTAAGTTTGCAGATGACACTGAAGTCGGTGGAGTGGTGGACAGTGTGGAAGAATGTTGCAGGTTGCAGGGAGACTTGGATAAACTGCAGAATTGGGCTGAAGGGTGGCAAATGGAGTTCAATGCAGATAAATGTGAGGTGATTCACTTTGGGAAGAATAATAGGAAGGCAGAATACTGGGTCAATGGAAAGATTCTTGGTAGTGTGGATGTGCAGAGGGATCTTGGTGTCCAGGTACATAGATCCCTGAAAGTTGCCACCCAGGTTGATAGTGCCGTTAAGAAGGCATACGGTGTGCTAGGTTTCATTGGTAGAGGGATTGAGTTCCGGAGCCGTGATGTACAACTGTACAAAACGCTAGTGCGGCCTCACTTGGAATATTGCGTACAGTTCTGGTCGCCCCATTACAGGAAGGATGTGGAAGCATTGGAAAAGGTGCAGAGGAGATTTACCAGGATGTTGCCTGGTCTGGAGCGAAGGTCTTATGAGGAAAGGCTGAGGGACTTGGGTCTGTTCTCTTTGGAGAGAAGAAGGCTAAGAGGGAATTTAATAGAGACATACAAGATGATCAGAGGATTAGATAGGGTGGACAGTGAGAGTCTTTTTCCTAGGATGACGACGTCGGCTAGTACGAGGGGGCATAGCTGCAAATTGAGGGGTGATAGATTTAAGACAGATGTCAGAGGCAGGTTCTTTACTCAGAGAGTGGTAAAGGCGTGGAATGCCCTGCCTGCCAATGTAGTTAACTTAGCCACATTAGGGGCATTGAAACAGTCCTTGGATAAGCATATGGATGATGATGGGATAGTGTAGGGGGATGGGCTTAGATTAGTTCATAGGTCGGCGCAACATCGAGGGCCAAAGGGCCTGTTCTGCGTTGTATTGTTCTATGTTCTATGTTCTATGCATCCCCAAATTTCTGTATTGCTGACAATATTTTCACTGCTGAGTCAGTCCAGGCTTAGTCACCAGGAGGAAGTTGATGGAGACCCAATACCGGGAGATGTCCATATCGAGCAGGTCCATATAAAGACTTGATTTTCTAACACTGTGCTCCCTCATTGCTATTCTTCCATCGCTTGCTCTACCTACTCACACTGTGCTTTAATTCTTCCCAGAGAAGACATGCTTCAGAATGCTGACACAATGTACCAGCGTTATAAAACTGCTCATAAAGAACTCAATACCTGGATGAGTAAACTTCCTAACAATGAAGTGAAGCCCACAGCCAGCCTAAATGAAGTCAACGCCAAACTCGAATCTCAGAAGGTGGGTGTTTTCAACATCTACGATCCAGGAGTCCAAATGGTTCCACACTTCATTTTTATCATCCCTGTGTTTCCCATGATCCAGTTTTTGGTCTACAGCAATCCATTCCACGTTTCCTATGAGCTTTGACCATAGACATGTGATGAGTTCAGACACCGGGGTACTCCTCTTGGTGGTTCACACACTCAGACAGTTCCGGTGGGACTTGACTCTTGGCGTACCATTATTTCCCAATCTGCCCTCTCATCACTCCGGCAGCTTTCCCTCTGCAGTATAGAATCCCTACAGTGTAGGTAGAGTCCATTTGCCCCACTGACTCTGTACAAACCCTCCGAAGACCATCCCATCCAGGCCCAACCCCCATAACCCTGTATTTCCCATGGCAAATCCACCTAATCTACACATTCTTGGACACCAAGGGGCAATTTATCATGGCCAACCTTCCTAACCTGCACACCTTCAGACTATGGGAGGAAACTGGAGCACCCAGATGAAACCCACGCAGACACGGGGAGAATGTGCAAACTCCACACAGACAGTTGCCCGAGGGTGGAATCAAACGCAGGTCTCTGGTGCTGTGAGGCAGCAGTGCTAACCACTGAGCCACTATGCTGCCCCAGCAAACCCTCAGGAGATGGAGGAAAAGTCTCAGTGATGAACGAGAGAGATGAAAACAGATGAGAGAGGAAGGGGGAAATGAAGGGATGGTGAAGGTTTCCAAAGGGAGTTTAAGAACAGAAGACAAACCCAACCAATGCAGGCACAGAGCAACCAAAAACAAGGCACTGGCACCCAATTTGTCCTAGGGCACAAGCCTTCCCCCCCTCCCCCCAGTGGGCAACACACAGCTCACTCCAGTACACTGAGTCAGGACACCAAATGATTGCAAGGCCTCAGAATGTACTGAAGTTAGTACTCCACACTCACAAATGGAAAGTGCAATTAACCACTGAGCCAATGAATAATATGCCTGCTCTCATTGAGTTGTCTTCATCTGTTTCCTCGCAGAGAGTAGTGAATGACATCAAAAAGAAAGAACTGGAAAAGGACGCCCTCATTAATCTGTCTGATGACCTACATGTGACCCTGAAGGTTAGTGCTGATTTCAGTTTCTGGGGTTGTCCTTGCTACCAGTTGTAGCCTTGCCTTTTCACCAACGTAAAGATAAATTTACAAAGCCACGTCAATAATAGGTTCAAAAAGGAATTAACCTGCCTTTAGATACTGCCTCTCACAAAATCAAGTCTGTCCAAAGAGCCTGTCAGAGATATTACCACTCAAAACTTAATGGCAATTAAACCAAGAAGGAGGTATGAGATGGTAATCATATCTCATTATAATGGATAAGACATACATCTAGTGAAAGGAGATGGGCCCTACTTTAAATGTACAGATACCTAGCAAGACAAGGCTCAGTAGTTAGTTCTCTTGCCTCTGATCTTGCTTCCAAGGTTCAAGTTCCATTCCTGAGATACATGGTCAGAAACCTAGGCTACCACATCGATGCAGTTCTGAGGGAAGAGCTGCATGTTCGATTTTGGAAAGGTTAAACCAAGGCCATGTCGGTTCTTGTAAAATGGAAGTAAATGATCCTATTTTGAAGAAGAACATGGGAGAATTCTCTGCGGCATCCTGGCCAATATTGATCCCTCAAACAGCATCAGTAAGTTGGCTTATCTGGTCACATTGATGATCACATTGATGTTTCTATAAGCCTGCTGTACACAGTGACTGTGTTTCAAAAGTTTTTTTAATGGCCCTGAAGTGTTTTGTTGAGATTATGAAAGGCATTGTATAAACACATGTCTGTGTCAGGAAACCCTTGCTGATGTTGGCTGGTGAAGAATTAAAAGTCGATTTTGTCATAGTGAGCAGGGATCCGAGATTGCAGCTTTCCTTGTTATCATTGAAATCCTCAGAAATGTGCAATCATCTCAGTAAATTAGACCTTACCATTGAAGATATTAAGAATATATTTGCAGAGTGGTATTGATTATATGATCGATGATCAGATTTGAATGAAATTCCGTTATATGGGAACTCAGAGAGCAAAGAATTCCCAAATTTCTGCTGTTGACTGTAGACTCAAGCACCATGGATCCACTTTTTATTGCCTCCTCAATGTGACTCCAGTTCTTTTCCCTCCTTCCCACCTTCTGGCATTCATTCCCAAGTTTGGTTCTGACTGAATTGTCTAGCGCAGTGCTGACACCCACCAGAGTCAGTGGTCAGGGGATCGAATCCCTCTGTGGTCTCACATATTCCAGTGCCCATGCGCAGGCCAAAGACATTCTGCAATTCTCTTCCCACATTGCCACTGTGGGAGCTGGGGCTTTTAGGGCTGGGATGGGCAGATCTTTGTCGGGCATCGAGGTGTTTCGAGCTAAGGCAGGTAAATGGAGTTCAGGTGTGAATCAGCCATGAACTAACAGACATGCTCCATGGGGATGGATTGACATCTTCCTGTCTGAACTGTGAATTTCCCAGGACATCCTTCCCCATCCCAGCCATGTTCTCGTTAGCAAGGGGTCACTCAGTAGGACAATTCATGCCATTGCTGTTGCTATACCCAACAATGGGTCTGGTCTGTACTTCACTGGAGGCCATATTGGCTCACCTCACTTGACACACGCACGCCAGGTTTAGAAAGTTCCCATCATCTTCCAAGGGGAGGCTCTTGGTCAGCCAGAAGCCCTGCCTCTCAGACTGGAGGATGGGTCAGGACATTAGGATATTACAGGCCCTGCTCCGAGCCAGTGTAACTCAAAGAAGTAATGTTCCTCTCCTTTTTAAAGAATTACGAAACGAACAACGACAAATATCGAGCCTCACTGGACCCTGCCACTGGCGCTTCTAACGTGAAGAAACTGAGGACTCAGACCCTGCAAGACAGCATCAATGAACAGGTAAGGGCAACAGGTATGGGTACAAATCACTCATAGTAGAGATTGTCACCAGCACATGCTGTGTTTCTCTTCTTCCCCGGTCCTTCTTACTCCTCTCCTCATGGTGGTGACCTTGCTGGAGTATACCTGTGGGCGAGACTAAAACCAGTCACCATAAGTGAAAGATAGAGGCATAGAGCTGTACAGCATGGAAAAAGACCCTTCGATCCAACTCGTTCATGCCGACCAGATATCCCAACCTGATCTAGTTCCATTTGCAAGCATTTGGTCCATATCCCTCTAAACCCTTCCTTTTCTGGACCCGTTCAACTGTCTTTTAAATGTTTTAGTTATACCAGACCCCACCACTTCCTCTGGTATCTCATTCCATATATGCACCACCGTCTATGTGAAAAAATTGCCCTTAGATCCCTTTTAAATCTTTCCCCTCTCACCTTAAACCAATGCCCTCTAATTATGGACTTCCCTATGCTGGGCAAAAGACCTCAGCCATTCACCTTATCACTGCCCTTCAAGATGTTATAAACCTCTATAAGGTCATGTCTCAGCCTTCTATGCTCCAGGGAAAAATGTCCCAGCCTCTTCTTATAACACAAACCTTGCAGTCCCAATAACGTCCTCGTGAATTTTTTCTGCACCCTTTCCAGTTCAACACCATTCTTCCTGTAGCAGGGTGATCAGGATTGTACACAATGTTCTAAAAGTGGCCTAACCAATGCCGTGGACAGCCAACACCTATTCTCAATGTGCTGACTGGTGAAGGCATGTGTGCCAAACTCTTTCTTCACCACCCTGTCTACCTGGGACACCTCTTTCAAGGAGCTATGTACCTGCACCCCTTGGTCACTAATAAAACCCATGGGGAATACAGAAGAAAGTTTTTTTGATCCAGAAGGTTGTTAAAATGTTAAACTCGCCACCACATAACTCCATTTAAGGGAGAGATAAGAGATATAAAAAACTTTCATTTATATAGCCCCATTCAAAAGCCGCTGAATGTCCCAAAAATGTGACATGCAGGAGATGTGGGAGCTAACTCGAGATCTCAGGTGTGCCCTTAACCACAATATAAAACAAGTAGCCAGTGCTTAACAGTACAACTCTGAGCTCAGTCCAGTCAGTTTTGCATCAAGAGAGTATATTTGTCAATTATTTACGAAGGATCATCACAGTAAATACGGAGGCACTGTTTTGTTACCAGAACGATCAATAACTGGCAGAGAATGGATTTTGAAGTAATTATCAGAAGAATCAGAGGAGAGGTAGGGGCTTATTTTTCCGCACTGATGTGTTCTGATCTGGAATATGTTGCCTGAAATGGCAGTGGAAGAATCTTGAACAATATATTTCAAAGGGGAATTGGAGGAATACTCAACAATCAAATGTTTAAGGAGCTAGGAGCCTGCTATAGGAAGGGTATTATTAAATTGAAGAGCGCTCAGCAAAGCTTTTTTTTCATTTGTGGGATGTGGGTATCGCTGGCTGATCAGTATTTATTCCTCATCCCTAGTTGCCCTTGAGAAGGTGGTGGTGAGCTGCCTTCTTGAGCCGCTGCAGCCTATGTGCTGTGAGTTGACCCACAATGCCCTTAGGGAGGGAATTCCAGGTTATTGACCCAGCAACAGTGAAGGAACGGCAATATATTTTCAAGTCAGGATGGTGAGTGCTTTGGAGGGGAAGTTGAAGGTTGTGGTGTTCCCATGTGTCTGCATGCATTTACAAGGATGTCACTGGGACATCAGGGTTTCAGTTATGAAGAGAGGTTGAATAGGCTGGGACTTTTTTCACAGGGGGTTGAGGGGCAACCTTACAGAGGTTTATAAAATTATGAGGGGCATGGATAAGGTGAATGGCCAAGGTCTTTTTCCAAGGACAGGGGAGTTCAAAACTAGAGGGCATAGTTTTAAGGTGAGATAGGAGAGATTTATAAGGGACCTGAGGGGCAACTTTTTCATACAGAGAGTGGTTCATATGTGAAATGTACTTTGAGAGTAAGTGGTAGAAGTAGGTACAGTTACAACATCTAAAAGACATTCGGACAGCTATATGAATGGGAAAGGTTTAGAGAGAATGGGCCAAACACACACAAGTGGGAGTAGTTTAGTTTGGGATACATGGTTGGAATGGATGAGTTGGGCAGAGGGGTCTATTTCCGTTCTGTATGACTCTATGAAGGCAGGACAATTGGCCTAAGAGGTCTTTCAAAGATCTTGCACAGGTAAAATGGGCCAAAAGTCCTGCGACTGCACAGTTCCTCTTCTCTCTCTCTTTCTCTGTCCCTCACACCCATCACATATTCCTACCTGCAGACTCCAGTGAATTCTTACAGCTCTGTAACAACGTTCGTTTTGTGTGTTTTTGCAGGAGAAGGACACAGTTAAACGCTTTGCTGAAGTTTCCTCATCCAATGAACAATTGCTCAACCAGCTGGATTTTGTGGCGAAGGTTAAGCAAAAGGTAATGTGACTGACACCAGCCCTGTGGTTTTATAATTCAGGCATTCATGTTTCCATGGAGTCTCCTTGCTATAGACCGACCTCACTCAGTTCTGGGATCACACACGGTGCCTACACTGGTCTGCCCACACCCGGCTAACATTTCATAGCTGGCGACATGGAGGCAAACGACTCCCTCGGAATATCCCAGCCCTATGCAACGAAAGGACTTCCTTCATATAGCACCTGATCTGGCCTCAGGGCTTGAAGTGCAGTTTCTGTTGTAATATGGGAAACATTGCTGACGATGTGTGCATGGCAAGATCCCACAAATCCCAAAGCAATAGTGATCTGTTTGTGCGATGTTGGTTGAGGGATACATAGAGTCATACAGTTGTACAGCATGGAAACAGACCCTGCGGTCCCACTGGTCCACACCAACCAGATATCCTAAATAAATGTAGGTCCATTTGCCAGCATTTGGCCCATATCCCTCTGAGCCCTTCCTAATCATATACCCATCCAGATACCTTTTAAATGTTGTAATTGTACCAGCCTCCACCACTTCTTCTGGCAGCTTATTCCATACACACATCACCCTCTGCGTAAAAAAGTTGCCCCTTAGATCCCTTTTAAATCTTTCCCCCTCACTTTAGACTTATGCCCTCTAGTTTTGGACTACTCCACTCCAGGGAAAAGACCTTGGCTATCCATGCCCCTCATGAGTTTATAGACCTCTATAAAGTCACCCCTTAGCCTCCTAAGCTCCAGGGAAAATAGTCCCAGCCTATTCAGCCTCCCCCTATAGCTCAAACCCTCCAACCGTGGTAATATCCTTGTAAATCTTTTCTAAACTTTTCAAGTTTCACAACATCCTTCCTATAGTAGAGAGACCAGAATTGCACACAATATTCCAACAGTGGCCTAACCATTGTCCGGTAAAGGCAGGCATACTAAATGCCTTTTTCACTATCCTATCTGCCTGCGACTTCACTTTCAAGGAACTAAGAACATGCTCTCTAGGTCTCTTTGTTCAGCAATACTCCCCAGGGCCTTAACATTAAATGTATAAGTCCAGCCCTGATTTGCCTTTCCAAAATGTAACACCTCACATTTCTCTAAATTAAACTCCATCTGCCACTCCTCGGCCCATTGACCCATCTGATCAAATCCTGTTGTACTCTGAGGTAACCTTCTTCACTGTCCACCATGACTCCAATTTCGGTGTCATCTTCAAACTTACTAACCATACCTCCTATTTCACATCCAAATCCTTTATACGAATGACGAAAAGCAGTGGACCCAGCGCAGATCCTTGTGGCACACCGCTGGTCACAGGCCTCCAGTCTGAAAAACAACCCTCCAACATAATCCTTTGTCTCCCACCTTCAAGCCAGCTCTGTATCCAAATAGCTAGTTCTCCCTGTATTCCGTGTGATCTGACCTTGCTAACCAGACTACTATGAGGAACCTTGTCGAATGCCTTACTGAAGTCCATATAAATCACATCCACCACCCTGCTCTCATCAATTCTCTTTGTTACTTCTTTAAAAAACTCAATCAAGTTAGTGAAACATGATTTCTGATGCATAAAGCCATGTTGACTTTCCCTAATCAGTCCTTGCCTTTCAAACACATGTAAATCCTGTCCCTCAGGATTCCCTCCAACAACTTGCCCACGACTGATGTCAGGCTCACTTGTCTATAGTTTCCTGGCTTTCCCTTACCACCTTTCATACATAATGGCACCACATTAGCCAACCTCCAGTCTTCTGGCACCTCACCTGTAGTTATCGATGATGCAAATATCTCAGCAAGTGGCCCAGCAATCAGTTCCCAAGCTTCCCACAGAGTTCTAAGGTACACCTGATCAGGTCCCAGGGATTTATCCACCTTTATGCATTTTCAGATGTCCAGCACCTCCTCCTCTGTAATATGGACACTTTTCAAGATGTCACTGTTTATTGCCTCACATTCTCTAGCTTCCACATCCTTCACCACAGTAAACACAGATGCAAAGTACGGTTTAGTATCTCCCCCATCTCCTGTGGTTCCATACATAGGCGGCCTTGCTGATCTTTATGGGGCCCTATTCGCTCCCTAGTTCCCCTTTTGTCCTTGATATATTTGTAGAATCCCTTTGGATTCTCCTTAACCCTATTTACCAAAGCTACCTCATGACCCCTCTTTGCCCTCCTGATTTCCCTCTTAAGTATACTCCTGCTGCCTGTATATTCTTCTGTATACGTATTGCCTGCAGTATATCAGGCAGCATAACCTAACTCCACATGCCCCGTTGTCCTGACAGATTGTGGGATCTTTTCCACCTCCCAGAGCTGGTAAATAGGGCCTAGGATTAGCATCAAATTCATGAGGAGTGCAGACTGACTGAATAAGAAGAAACCATCCTCATTGGCAGAAGGTTTGAGAACCCTTCTGAGGAAGGGTCACTCGACCCGAAATGTCAACTGTGATTTCTCTCCACAGATGCTCCTGGACCTGCTGAGCTTTCCCATCAATTTCTCTTTTTGTTTCTGATTTACAGCATCTGCAGTTCTTTCGGTTTTTACTTAATTCTCACACCCTGCCACATTTTCCACAGAGAAATACACTAATAAGTGATTTATGCTTGAGATAACTTCACTCCATAGAAGCTGCAATGATCCAGAATTGGATCAGTTTGGAAACTTGACACTCAAGATGTGGGCACTTCCATGGAGAGCCACTGCAGAACAATGAGAACATGTTTGACAAACACCTCAAACATAAGCCAAGACAGAATTCTGATAATAAGTTGTTTGACTTTAAACCTTAACTCAGTTTCTTTCTCCACAGACACAGCCTGCCCTGCTGTGTATTTCCAGCTGCATCTGGGTTTGTTTCCAATTTTTATGCTTTGGTAACAGACAGGTCTGATTGCCCTAGCACCAAGTGATTTCTTTACTGAGTGTGAGGTTTCTTATCAAGTGTCAACATTACAGATGAGTGTCATAGAGTCATAGAATCCCCACAGTATGGAAACAGGCCATTTGGCCCATCACGTCCATACCAACCCACCTAAAATCACCCCTCTACCCTATCCCTGCATTTCCCTTGGCTAAACCACCCAGCTTGTACATCTCTGGATGCTATGGGCAATTTTGCATGGCCAATCCACCCTAACCTGCATATCTTTGGACTGTGGGAGGAAACCAGAGCACCCAGAGGAAACCCTGCATGGACATGATGTGCAAACTCCACACAGGCAGTCACCCGAGGCTAGAATTGAACCTGGGTCACCGGCACCACAAGACAGCAGTGCTAGCCAATGAGTCACCGTGTCATCAGGTTTTATGTGAAGCACTGCGATGAAGGGTATCTCCGGGCAGCACGGTGGCTCAGTGTTTAGCACTGCTGCCTCACAGCACTAGGGACCCAGGGCGATTCCACCCTTGGGAGACTGTTTGCAGATTTTCCCCTGGCGGTCTGTGTGGGTTTCCTCCCACTGTCCAAAGATGTGCAGTGTAGGTGGATTGGCCATGCTTAATTGCCCGCAGTGTCCAGGGATGTGTAGGTTAAGTGGATTAGCCATGGGAAATGCAGAGTTACCGGAGTGGGTCTATGTGGGATGCTTTTTTTTGGGAGGGGGTTGTTGGTGGACTTGATGGACCGAATGGCCTGCTTCCACAGGATAGAGGACTGAAAGTATAGGCTGAGATGAATTCAGGTCAGAGGTGGCTTGCACTGGGCTGAATGGCCGGTTACTGCTAGGCTGCAAATTTTGTGTACAGTACACATCAAATTTCTGAAACCTCTTCTTTTCTCTCCCAAGCAACAAGAAAGTCCAGTGAACGAAGTGGTCTCGCAAACGAACGTGCAGTCACAAAACACACTGTTCGCTCGGAAAGGCACTGACCTGCAAAGCCAGATTAAAGAAGAAGAGAAAAAGACCAAGTTAACAGAAGCTACTCTAGAGCAGCACACCAAAAGACTTAGTCTCCTAAAATCACAAAGGCCTGTGGACAGAACAGAAGAGAAAGAAGTGGTGGAGTATTACAGGGACCCCAAGGTTGAAAGCAACCTTACTGCCTTGCGGAACAAAATCCATGAAGTGAGGAAACAAAGAAAAGGAACGGAGGATGACATCAACTCCACAAAGGAGAAAATCAGCCAATTGGAAGATGAGGTAAGGAATGCCAAAACTGGCCAGGTCATCAAGGAGGTGAAAAAAATTGAGAGGAGCCCTGCGCTGGATGTCGAAGCTGAAAATCTACGCAGTGAGATCGACACTCTGAGAAGAGAAAGGCAAATCACCATCGGTGACTGGGACCGACTGACCAGAGAGGTCACCGTCCTCGAGCAGAAACCGGTCAACGTCAAAGAAAAGGTAGTCACTGTGGAAAAAGTCAAGGTGGAAAAGGACCCAGTTATGCTGAAGGCTTCGCGAAGTCTCCAGAATGAGATTGAAGATGAAAATCTGAAGAGGCAGTCCCTGATTGAGAAGATACGCCTCATAAGAACCCAGATTGAGACTCTGGAGAAGAAAACAGGGAAGACTGATCCCAAGGTCATGATCAAGGAGATAAAGAAGGTAGAAAGTGATCCACAACTGGAGAAAGATTTGGCCAAACTCCAAATCCTTTACAAGGAAGAATGCCAGGTTAATAGTGAGCTCGAGGAAGAGCTGAGGGATCTGCAGACGAAATACAGAATCATCGCTGACCAGAAACCCAAAGTCGAAATGAAAGAGATAGTCCGTGAGAATTTCTGTGTCCTTCCAGAAACAGAACAAGCGATAGCAAAGTTAAAGAAGGAAATTCGAGAAACTGCAAAGAGAAGAGGAGATGTGGAGATGGAGATCACCATTGCACAGGGAGATCTGGAAGTCCTCAAGGATAGGAAACCTCAAATCCAGTACAAAGACATCACACAAGAGGTTGTGAAGCTTCAAAAGAGCCCAGAAATGCTCAAAGAGATAGATCAGCTCAAACGCCAACTGCCTCAAATGGACGACGACTACAGCGACTTGCAAGGCAAGATTAAGCGGTTGAAGACAGAGCGAGATGAATGGCGGAAGGAGAAGTCTAAGATTGAAACCAAGGTGGTGACCAAGGAAATCACAAAATATGAAGACGATCCGATTCTGGAGAAGGAAGTGGTTCGCCTCCGGAAAATAGTCCGTGAAGAATCAGAGAAACGACGGAATATCGAATCACTGGTCTTTGACCTGCAGAATATGTATTCGCAGCTGCAAAGGCAGAAACCGGAAGAGAAGGTCGTTGTTAAGGAAATGGTTCGTTTGGAGAAGGATCCCAAACTGGCCATGGAGCATAATAACCTGGGCAAAACCTTGGATGAAGAACGCCAACAGAGGCGCACCCTCGAGAGGGAGGTTCAGCACCTCAAGGCGTTAGTGGAGGATAAAGAGGCAGAGCTGAACCTCGAGGAAGAAAAGGGTATCCGGCAGCAAGTGGAGAATGAAGCCAGGCACATCAAAAGCAGGATAACTGAGTTAGAATCAAACCCTCCGCCAATGGAAGAGAAGATTGTTACTGAAGAAGTCCTTAAAGTGGAAAAAGACCCATTACTTGAAAAACTAGCCGGGAGCCTGCGTCAGCAGCTGGACCAAGAAAGAAATAAAGCTGCGAACCTGAGCAAAGAGATGAAAAAAGTGCAACTCCATTTGGATATTTTGCACAAGGAGAAATCCAAGGAGAAGCTCATCTGCAGAGAAGTGATCCGCATCGAGAAAGATAAGGCTTTGGAGCAAGAACGGACCCGAGCTCGGGAATTATACAACAAGGAAAAGAACGCCCGGCTAGATCTGGAGGAGGAAATTAGACGGATTAAAGACCGGAACGAGAAATTGGAAGACTTGATGTCATCGCGGTCGCGGGTGGAATCTGAGCTGAAGCAGGCCAGGGACGCCACACTCCGGGAGAGGGCCTCCCTGGAGGAAAACCTGAAGAATCTCGAGGCGGAGAAACAGCAGAAGAACCTGATGCACGATGAGGAATTCAAACGCCTGAGCCAGCATCATGAGAAAACGAAGCAGAAGAAACATGAGCTGGATGCTAAGCTGACCTGGATAGAGAGAGAGATCATCAAGGAGAAGGACAGAATTCATGAGAAGGAGTACACCATCCGAGACCTTGAGTCGCAGCTCAGCAGGGAAGAGGCTCGTCACCAAGACTTGAAGATGAGAGAAACCAATTTGTCGACAAAGATATCCATAGTGGATCCAGTCACTGGGGAGGATTTATCACCCTACGAAGCTTACAAACGGAACATAATCGACAGAGCACAGTACATCCACCTTCAGGAGTTGGAATGCGACTGGGAAGAGATTTCCACTCATGGTCCATCAAGGGAAACCAGCGTCCTTCGAGACAAGAAAAGCGGGAAGCAATATTCCATTGAGGCTGCCTTAAAGGACCGGAGAATCACTAAAGAGGAGCTGCAACTTTACAGGGAAGGAAAGCTTCCAATATCAGAGTTTGCTTTGCTCGTGGCAGGGGAAGAGAAACCAACTTCATTGAAGATTGGCTCATTAAGTGCGGCGCCACCAATCAGTCCCACGTATCAAACCTCAAACTATTCCAGCCCAGGCTATGCCACTTACAGAGCCCATATTGACCGGGATCAGCTCCCCATAGCTGGAGTCTATGATAACACCACTGGCTCACGGCTGTCCATCACAAACGCCATGAACAAGCAGTTACTAGATGTCATCACTGCTCAAAAGCTGCTGGAAGCACAAGCAGCCACAGGAGGGATTATCGATGTGGTAACCAGGGAGAGGTACTCAGTCCACAAGGCCATAGAGAGGAATCTCGTGAGCAAAACCCTTCACAAACGGCTAATTAATGCTCAAAAGGCCTTCACCGGTTTCGAAGACCCTGTCACTAAAGAGCGTCTCTCCGTAGGGCTGGCTGTCCAGAAGGGTTGGTTACCTACAGAAAGTGCGCAGCAGTATCTGGAGGCCCAGTACCTCACCGGGGGCCTCGTGGATCCCAACCATTCAGGACGCGTGTCCCTCACAGACGCTCTGAAGACCCAAATGATCGACAACAATATCGCCCGGATGCTGCAGGACGAATCCAACTATCCCAAGAATCTCACTGACCCAATTACAAAGGAGAAAGTCCATTACAAAGAGCTAATGAATCGCTGCCAGAGAGATGAAATCTCTGGCCACCTGCTTCTCCCAGTCAACTCAGAGCCCGGTCAATATTCCAACTATGAATCAACAAGCTTGTTTGATAACAGATCCCATTACTCACCATATTATAACGCATACTAATCACTGCCTATAGATACCACTGAGTGTTATTCTTGTGTTCTCCAATAACTTGTCGGCGCAACTCCCTATTTGTCACTCAAGTTCTTGATCTCCTTGCATACTCTCCCACGGGTTTTAAGGCTATCCTACTCAAATCTTGCTTACTTTTATATTTAAAGGTAGATATGGATTATAGAGGAGATGTTAATGTTCTGTCATTTTCTCTTTACTGCAATACATTTCTTTATTAAGTATATAGAGATCTGTCAGGTGCAGGATGTGAATCATTATGTCCTAAAGAGTTCATTTTATTATGGCACAACTGTTTGAATAAACAAGCATGTGATTAAGATGGCTAAGTCTTGAGTTTATTCATAAATTGAATGGGAATTACTCTGTTTTGGGGCAACCATAATCTTCGTCCCTACGGTATCGCATAGAAAGGGTCAAAGGTCATTTACCCGCAATGACAGACAAGGGAATTGGCCCATAGAACATAGAACTGTACAGCACAGTACAGGCCCTTCGGCCCACAATGTTGCGCCAAACTTTTATCCTAAACCTAAGGTCGATCTAACCTCCACCCCTACCTTATACTATCATCCATATGCCTATCTAATAGCCGCTTAAATGCCCCTAACGAGACCGACTTCACTTCCCTCTCCGGCAATGCATTCCACACCCCACCACTCTCTGAGTAAAGAACCTACCTCTGACGTCTCCCCTGTATCTACCTCCACTCACTTTAAAACTATGGCTCCTCGTAATAGCTACCTCCACCCTAGACAGTCTCTTGCTAGTGTGTTTGAACCTGACTGATAGCCCTTTGTTGCAAACAAGATTCAACAAATCAGTTCTGAGGAAGGGTCACTCGACCTGAAATATTAACTCTGATTTCTCTTCACAGATGCTGCCAGACCTGCTGAGCTTTTCCAGCAACTTCTGGTTTTGATTCCATAAATCTTTTGTTTAAGAATGCTGTTGAAAGAAATAAAGATTTTGTTCTCATTCTCATATTTCAGAAATATCTAATAGCCTTGAAAAATAAACCGTTGATATGTCACCAAATATGGCAGCTATTTGATCCAAAACAAGGCCTGACAAAGTGGGTTGAGAGAATAAATGACTGACAGACTGCAGGAGGAGAAGAGGCAAAGTCCCAGTACACAGAGTAGACCATCTTGTCCAACCCTGGAGGCTATCCCAAATAATGGAGGCAGGATCTTTTCCAAGGATGGAGTAGAATAGAATCCTTACAGTGCAGAAGCAGGCCATTCAGCCCCTTGAGTCCACACCAACCCTCCAAAGAGCATCCAACCCCCACCTTATCCTTGTAACCCTACATTTCCCATGTTTAATCCACTTAACCTACACATACCTGGACACTATGGGTCAATTTAGTATCGCCAATCCACCTAACTGCACAGCTTTGAGCTGTGAGAGGAAATCAGAGCACCTAGAGGTAACCCCATGCAGACACAGGGACAATATGCAAACTGCACACAGACAGTTGCCCAAGGCTGGAATTGAATCTGGACCCGTGGCACTGTGAGGCAGCAGTGCTGACCACTGACCCTCCATGGCACCCTGAAAGTCAACCAGAAACTCAGCTCACCCTGTACCTCCTTAATCACCACCTCTACCACTTGTAGGTGGAGCAGACCTTGAAAACCATTCTCAGTTGACTTGCCAATCCATGGTGTCTTCGTACTGATTCGATTCCTGGTCATTAGCACTCACTGAGTAACATTCCACATCTCCCCTCCCCACAAAGTGTCCCAACCAGAAATTTGGATACTCCTTGTTTAAGGAGGACATTGATCCGGCTGTCAGGAGCGGAGGTGCCAATTCACTGCCCAGAACCTGCTCCATCATACAATAAGAAGGCTGATCTGATTAGAACCACAATTTGCATTCCCGCTTGCTCTGATAAACTTTCATCTCTTACCTAATAAGAATCTATCCATCTCTGCCTTAATACTTTCAAGGACTCTGTCTTCACCATCATTTTAGGATGAGAGTTCCTAAGTTCCATGACTCATAGAGAAATTTTTTTGCCTCATCTCTGTCTTAACTGATTGATCTCTTTTTGTTTTAAACAGTGGCCCCCTAAGTTTTTGATTCTCCCATGAAGAACAAGCATTCTCTCCACATCTAATTCATTAAGCCTCCTTTGACAGCACTTTCCAAACATGGAACGTTCACCACCTGGAAGGACAGGGGCAGCAGACACAAGGAAAGACCATCTCCTGCAAGTTCCCCTTGAGCCACTCATTGTCCTGACTTGGAAATACACATCATCGTTCTTCCAGTGTCAGTGGATCAAAATCCTGGAACCTCTTCCTTAATATCACTGTGAGGGACCTATACTACATGGATGGTAGGAATTAAAGAAGATGACTCATTATCACCATCAAGGGGCAATTAGGTAATAAACAGTGGCTTTTCCAGCAATGCCCAATATCTGAAGAATGAATTAGAAAAAAGACTACAGAAGAACACATGTAATTGGGGAACATGCCAGAAAGCATGCTATTAATCCCAAGGAACATGGAGGCACCTAGCGCAGGCTGCTACACTGAATCTAGGGACCATCCTTTCTAGCCTAAAATAGACAGTCAACTCCAATCACACACTTGTGAACACCTCCGTGATGCAGTGTCTGACAGTGATCTAGAAGCTTCCATTGTCACACGTGCAGCATTGGAAGCTCAGACAGAGATCGAGGGTCAGCCGTGATCATATTGAATGGCGGATGAGACTCGAGGGATCGAGTGGCCTGCTCCTAGTTTCTACATTCCTATGAAGTCATGGTCAATGTATTCCTGCACAAGCCCTATCCATGCTCCTCATGATTTTATAAACCTCTATAAGGCTACCCCGCAGCCTCCGAGACTCCAGGGCAAATAGCCCCAGCCTATTTAGCCTCTCCCTATAGTTCAAACCCTCCAACCCTGGCAACATCCTTGTAAATTTTTTCTGAAACCCTTCAAGTTTCACAACATCCTTCCTATAGCAGGGAGACCAGAACTGAACACAGTATTCTAAAAGTGGCCTAACCAATGTCCTGTACAGCTGCAACATGATGTCCCAACTCCTATACTCTGTGCATTGACCAATTAAGGCAAACATATTATCAAAGGCAGTGCAACAGAGGCAATGTGAAAGAAAAGAAACTAACATTCCAAATGTTGAAAGACAATGTTGGATGGAATTGCAAAGAGGCTCGGGTACCTGACATCTACAGTAAATGTCTGAATAGAGCAGCTCCCATAGGATACAAATTCCTTCAATCAGCCAGATCAGAAAGAGGGTGAGTAGCCCTTACCATAAATCCGAAGCTGAAGATTGATACTAGAACACAGACTAACATTATTCCGCTCAGACTACACAAGCAAGTTTTTCCCTGACAATTTGAAAGAGAGCGATTAGGCAAAGAGATATTCTGAAGCTGACCAATGGCATATTGATAGTATACAGTGGAACAGAGATTTGACAACGTTCTGACAGTGGTAACTGTAGACTATCAAATTTTAGCATCCATCATCTGATTGTTATACTCAAAACGTTTCATAGTCTAAAATAATTTTAAAAAGGGCAAATACTGAATGAAAATGCTGTTGTGTTCACCAGACACAGATTGAGCTAAGCTTTGTGAACCAGTGTGAAATAAAGATAACTGGAGAAACAACACCTCATCTTTAGGATAAGCACTTTATAACCTTTTGGGCTCACCGCCTTCAAATTGAAACCATTTGTTCCCTTTCTTTGAGCCTTACTTGTTACATTCTCTGTCATCATGTACTCTCGCCCTCCCCTCACCCACGTGGGACTGTCTGTTCCTTCAAGTCTGGCAGGTAGACACACCATTGTTCTGCCATTCTCACATTCCATCACTTAATCTGAACTATCAACATCCTTTCTCCCCCAGCACTCCACATCATCCCCCCCCAGCAACTATTGCATAAATACTGCACCCTCCACACTTTTTGTCAGCTCGGAGTCCTACTTTGTACCTGAGATGGAGCCATGCACCAAAATTGTACACTTTTCATTGTACTCTTGTACCCTGTACATGTGCAAGAAAATCTAAACATAAATTTAAATCTGGACTTGAAACACTGGGTTGCTTCCTCTCCATGGTTACTGCCTAATCCACTGTGATCACCAGCATTTGTTATTTTCAGTACAGATTCCAGTACCTGCAGTAATTTGTTCCTGAAATAAAGAAGATCGGCTGTACTGAAATTGCATTTTATGTAAAGCTGAGTCAATGTTAAGAAATTCTCGTCTCCTGTTTAGTTCACACTTGTATACTATATTGCACACACAAGACACGAAAGGGCTGCCTTTAACATTTCAGCTTGGAACGACAATGGAACTAGACACAGAAGTATATACTTAAACATATTTCAGTAGTTGCTTTGAGCTGCAGAACAGACAGGAAGAGAAATTAATTTCTCCTACCCTTTCAAAAACAGTGCCTAGTAAACAAGGAAATTGAGAAAACAACCATTCACCGAGAACTCAAAGATATCTTAAAACTTCACCACTGCTGATCATTCCAGTCAACAATTAAATTTTTTTTCCCCTTACTTATTTGCAGGATGAGGGCATTGCTGACCAGGCAGCATTTATTGCCCATCCTTAATTTCCCAAAGGGCAGTTAAGAGTCAACCTCATTGCTGTGGGTCTGGAGTCACATATGGGCTAGACCAGGTAGGGATGGCAGTTTCCTTCCCTAAAGGGCATTAGTGAACCTGATGGGTTTTTCCAACAATCAGCTCACAGTCATCATTAGATTCTTAATTCCAGATTTTTTTTGACTCAAATTCCACCATGGCAGGATTTGAACTCAAGTCCCCAGAATGTTATTAAGGTCTCTGGATCAACAGTCTAGCAATAATACCACTAGGCCATTGCCTCCCATAGTTATATCAGGCCAGCTATGAAATAAAAAGCTTTGTTGTGGCTGTTGGGGCTGTGGGTAAAAAGCAAAGTCTCTCTCCTCACCAATTTCTGACAACAGTTAGGAATGATCCAAATTGGGAGTTGCGTGAGGAAAAAGAGTTAATGGCACCATCTACATTACAGAAACAGATGGCCCCCTATCCTGGGGTCAGATCTATCACAAGAAATCATAGGTCCTAGTCCTTGCCTTACTCTGGGTGCCTTATTCATTCTCCTCACATCCTTTAGGTGTCCATATTTAGAAACCACAGTCACAGTGGATTAAACTGTTTTATACAGGTTCATCAAAGCCACTTGGCTTTTGTATTCTGCGCCAATAAAATGATAACTGAGTCGACTGTGACCTTAACATTAGCTGACTGCGTCATCCCCAGTGACTCTTCCCATTACCCTTGACCATCGGACCTTACTCCATCGGATTTCAAAAATCTGTTTAACTCAGCCTTGAATGTATTCAATATCCCAGCCTCCACTGCCCTCTGGGGAAAAGATTACTGAGTCTTGGGGAGAAGAATTCCTTCCTTGTTACACACAAATACCGTAAGCTAAAAGAGAAATCATTATCCCACTGCACCACCAGCAGTGATTGTACTGACACTGGCTACTGGTTTAACAAGCTAACTTCATTGCTGTTAATATTTGATATATCCTTTGAACAGGACAAATTTCTCTGCATATCTTTCTGTCTGAAAGTGAACCAGAACGTATTCCAACAGAAAGTAGAGGAGAGATATAAGGAGCAGAGCAACAGCTTCTATGGCTGAAAATTGGAATACTGTGTGCAATTCTGGTCTCCCTGCTATAGGAAAGATATTGTGAAGCTTGAAAGGGTTCAGAAAAGATTTACAAGAATGTTACCAGGGTTGGAGGGTTTCAGCTACAGGGAGAGACTGAATAGACTGGGGCTATTTTCCCTGGAGCGTCAGAGGCTGAGGGGTGACCTTATAGAAGTTTTTAAAATCATGAGGGGCATGGATAGGGTGAATAGCCACGGTATTTTTACCAGAATAGGGGAGTCCAAACCGAGAGAGCATTGTTTAAGGTGAGAGGGGAAAGATTTAAAAGGGACCTGAGGAGCAACTTTTTCACGCTGAGGGCGGTGCGTGTATGGAATGAGCTGCCAGAGGATGTGGTGGAGGCTGGTACAATCACAGCATTTAAAAGGCATCCGAATGGGTACATTAATAGGAAGAGTTCAGAAGGACATGGACCAAATGCCGGCAAATAGGACTAGCTTAATTTAGGATACTTGGTCAGCACGGACGAGTCGGACCAAACGAGGCGGGGCCTGGGTTCGGGGGTGGAGCGAAGGCGGAGTTGCGGGGGCGGGGCGGAGGCCGCGATGCATTGTGGACGCTGGAGGTTCGGTGGCGCAGCCATGAACCCGGAGCTGCGCAAGGAGCGCGAGTCGGCGAGTTTCCTCACGGAGGCCCTGACACATATCCTGGATGGAGGGGCAGAGAAAACCCGGCGTCGGAGGGAGATCGGTGAGAGAGACCGACTGGGAAAAGGAGCACGGTGGGGATTGTGTTGTGTTGTAGGAGCTCTGAGGGTGACTGGCAGTTGCATCCCGTCAATAACCAGGGATCTGTGGATATTATCATAGACGGTCGGTCCTGTAGGGTGATGGCCACTGTTTGTACAGTGATGTAGAGCTGTCTGTACACCTGTTGTCCCACACACAAACATTACACAGAGACCAAGACAACAAGCGTGGGGCTGGATGAACACAGCAGGTCAGGCAGCATCATAGGAGCAGGAAAACTTGACGTTTCGGGCCTAGACCCTTCATCAGAAATGGGGGAGGGGAAGAGGGTTCTGAAATAAATAGGGAGAGAGGGGGAGGCGGATAGAGGATGGATAGAGGAGAGGATAGGTGGAGAGGAGGCAGACAAGTCGAAGAGGCGGGGATGGAGCCAGTAAAGGTGAGTGTAGGTAGGGGGGTAGGGAGGAGATAGGTCAGTCCAGGGAGGACAGACAGGTCAAGGGGGCGGGGTGAGGTTAGTAGGTAGGAGATGGGGGTGTGGCTTGGGGTGAGAGGAAAAACAGGTTAGGGAGGTGGGGACGAGCGGCGCTGGTTTTGGGATGCGGTTGGGGGAGGGGAGATTTTGAAGCTTGTGAAATCCACATTGATGCCATTGGGCTGCAGGGTTCCCAGGCTGAATATGATTTGCTGTTCCTGCAGCCTTCGGGTGGCATCACTGTGGCATTGCAGGAGGCCCAGGATGGACATGTCATCTGAGAAATGGGAGGGGGAGTTGAAATGGTTCGCGACTGGGAGGTGCAGTTGTTTGTTGCGAACTGAGCGCAGGTGTTCTGCAAAGCAGTCCCCAAGCCTCCGCTTGGTTTCCCCGATGTAGAGGAAGCCACAATGGGTACAGCGGATGCAGTATACCACATTGGCAGATGTGCAGGTGAACCTCTGCCTGATGTGGAAAGTCTTCTTGGGGCCTGGGATTGGGGTGAGGGAGGAGGTGTGGGGGCAGGTGTAGCACTTCCTGCGGTTACAAGGAAAAGTGCCGGGTGTGGTGGGGCTAGAGGGGAGTGTGGAGCGGACAAGGGAGTCGCGGAGGAAGTGGTCCCTCCGGAAGGCAGATAAGGGTGGGGAGGGAAAAATGACTTTGGTGGTGGGGTCTGATTGCAGATGGCGGAAGTGTCAGAGGATGATGCGTTGGATCCGGAGGTTGGTGGGGTGGTATGTGAGGACGAGGGGGATTCTTTTTTGGTTATTGTTGCGGGGACGGGGCGTGGAGGGATGTGTTCCGGGAAATGCGGGAGACACGGTCGAGGGCATCCCTCAGCAATTTCTGAGTTCTCAGGAAGGGTCACCGGACCCGAAACGTTAGCTCTGTTTTCTCCTCCACAGATGCTGTCAGACCTGCTGAGCTTTTCCAGCAACTTTGTTTTTGTTCCAGCAATTTCTGTTTTTGTTTCACAAAAACTCAGCTATAACACCTCTCCACACTTGTCACTGCTTTTGACAAACTCACTACTCATACAAAAGCATAAAATTACTGGAGAAACTCAGCCGTCTGTCAGCATCTGTGGAGAGGAAGCAGTGTTAACGTTTTGAGTCCAGTGAACTCTCTTTTGGAGCAGATAGCAGCTAGGTAAAAGTGTGTATGCTGATGTTGGGGTAGGTGGGGGAGGGAAAAGAGTGAGTGGATAGGTGGAGAGGGAGCCTAGAAAGAGAGAGGAAAGATCCTCAAACAGAGGAATTGTAGATGGTAAACCAGAAAAGAGGCAAAGCTAGTTAGATGATAACGGGTTGGCTGTGCTGAAAGGAACTGGGATGGATGGGTTGTAATAGACACGGAGAAAAGTGTCCATGTTCTCAAATCATTAAACTCAGTCTTGAGCACTGAAGGCTGTAATGTTCTCGGATGTAAGATGAAATGCTGTTCTTCCAGCTTGCATTAAATCTCGCTGAAGCTCTGCAACAAGCCTGAGACTGAAATATTGACCAGGGAACACGGGTGTGTTGAAGTGGCAGGCAGTTGGAAGCTTCGGTTTGTTTTTATGGAAAGAATGTAGGGGTTCTGCAAAGTGATTACCGAGTCTGTATTTCATCTCCCCAGTATAAAGGAGTGGCATATACAGTAGACAACAAACAACTGCACCTCCCAGTCGTGAAGCATTTCAACTCCCCCTCCCATTCCTCAACAGACATGTCCATCCTGGGCCTCCTGCAATGCCACAGTGATGCCACCCGAAGGCTGCAGGAACTGCAAATCATATTCAGCCTGGGAACCCTGCAGCCCAATGGTATCAATGTGGATTTCACAAGCTTCAAATTCTCCCCTCCCCCAACCGCATCCCAAAACCTGCCCAGCTCGTCCCTGCCTCCCTAACCTGTTCGTCCTCTCACCTATCCCCTCCTCCCACCTCAAGCCCCACCCCCATCTCCTATCTACTAACCTCATCCCGCCCCCTTGACCTGTCTGTCCTCCCTGGACTGACCTATCTCCTCCCTACCCCCCCCACCTACACTCACCTTTACTGACTCCATCCCTGCCTCTCCGACTTGTCTGCCTCCTCTCCGCCTCTCCTCTCCTCTATCCATCTTCTATCCGCCTCCCCCTTTCTCCCTGTTTATTTCAGAACCCTCTTCCCCTCCCCCATTTCTGATGAAGGGTCTCGGCCTGAAACGTCAAGCTTTCCTGCTCCTATGATGCTGCTTGGCCTGCTGTGTTCATCCAGCTCCACACCTTGTTATTAAAGTAGACAAGATTGGGTAAAGTGTAGGTAAAGTCCTCCTTCACTTGGAAGGTGTGTCTGGCACCTTAGGTAGTGAGGAACGAGGAAGTTTATCTTCTGAAATTGCATAGGAAGGTGCCATGGGGTTCTTGGGAGCAGACAAGGGTGCCTCAAAAGAAGTGGTGAGTGGGAAATTCACAGTTGAGGAAAATGGTCATTTCTGAGGCCCCCTTTCAGAAGATATCATCATCAGGACTGATGAGATGAGAAAATGGAGAGAATGGGATGAAGTCCCTATAAGAAGCAGGGTGAGATGTCTACTCCACGTAACTGTGGGAGTTGGTGGGTTTGTAGTAGATATCAGTGAGCAGCCTATTCCCAGAAATGGAAATAGATGTTGAAGAGCCAGAGATTGACCAGGTGAAGGGGAGAGCAAGGTGCAGATCATAGAATCCCTACAGTGTGGAAACAGGCCCTTCGGCCCAACAAGTCCACACCGAACCTCAGAGCATCCCACCCAGACCCACCCCCCAACAACCCACACCTCCCTGAACACTACGGGCAATTTAGCATGGCCAATCCACCTAACCTGCACATCTGTGGAATGTGGGAGGAAACCCACACAGACATGTGGAGAATGTGCAGACTTCACACAGACAGACGCCCGAGGCTGGAATCGAACCCGGGTCCCTGGTGCTCTGAGGCAGCAGTGCTAACCACTGAGCCACTGTGCCGCCCAAATTGGAAGCAAAAGGGAGGAGAGCAGCACCAATGATGTCATCGATCCCACTGTCTCCCACAGTTACCTGGACTGTACATCCTCTCAATATGCTCCCCATATTGAAAAAGCTCTAGAATTTCTGCTCCCTGCTTTTGACTCTCCTGTTTTTTTCTCTCGGCTCACTGACTCTTCACATTTTGACCAAGTGCCAGTGCTTTCCCTCCCACACCATACTTCATTATCAAGGGAGATTCCTACACGTTTGTATGGAAAGTTTCAAATCATGCTTTTGTATACAGGATACTTTGAGTAGAGTGGTTGGCGATAGTTGAAGGTGGGAGTCCAGTATCTTTATCGAAGGGACATGAGACTAGATAACATGAAACCTAGTGTCATCTGGCCCACAGTTAACCAGACTTCTCTAGTAACTAGCTTTTCTGGCAGCTTGTGCTTTTTATTTTAGAAAAAAAATTAATTTCTGTGTTCAGATGATGTGTTTTTAAGGAAAACATCTCATTATGACAATATTAATGGAACCTGCAGTTCTTTTGGCTTTACGTTGAAATTATTGGGTCAGTTTTGGTTACGACTGAGCAAAGCTGTTGCTTGCTCCAAGCAATGAGACTGACAATTCATTTTAAAGCTGGCTTGTTGTTGTGTGAATTGTAGCTTTTAGTTGTGGTTCAAAAACACAAATTGCTGGAAAAACTCTAGCCTGGTGGCATCTATGAAAGCAGAGTTGAAGTTTCAGATCCGGTGATACTTCACTAAAATTGTTCAGTTATGGATGTTTTAGTGGTGCCATGTTAATGGCCCAGTTGCTTCCCCTCAAAGACCAGCATCATGATTTGGAGTGATGTAATTTCCTAATACTCAACAACTTTTATTAATCAGCAGTCTCCACTCCCCAAGCATTCCAGATAACAGATTTTAGTTTTATTGCTTAAACTATATGGATACACTTATTGTACAGAATCTTACTTAGAACATGCAGTCCAATACTAACTCACGGTGTCTATATTACAGAAAGGATATAAAGGCCCTGGTGAATGCACCATCTTTGCTCTGGAATTGAGATGTTATGATTGTCAGAGAAGTCTGAACAAAAGTTTGTTTTCTCTAATAACGTGAGGGCTGAGAGCTGGACTGATAGAAGTATAGCTCCAATTTTGTCATGTCCCCTTGTAGATTTCCCCCATCAGAAGAACTAGTTTCTCTGTCTCTGCCCTGGCGACTTCTTTTTGTTAACTAACTCTGACGTCACCTTTCAATCCCTTGAAATCTAGATAATGCAACTTTTGTATTTTACTGAAAACCAATCAAATTCTTGGAATCTGTTATACAGTGTATGTAGGTCAAGTGAGAAGTTTCTTGTCAAAAGCTTCTTGACGTATGCGATTGTTTTCAAGATACTTGCTTGAATGCCTCACTTACTCTGATTATGCCATTGTGATTTGAGCTCTACCATCTTTTTAAAAAAAATCTGGGGTGGAAGTCACATTCAATACATGACTGACTCTGCCTCACAGTTAAGGTACACAGAGAGTGAAATCATAGACAAAGCATGTTAATGTAAGTTAAAGGTAGTAGGTTAGAAACAATATACCTCACTGTATGCGATGGTAAGATTATACTGCAGGCTTCTGAATAAAGGGAGGACAATCTCAGCAATATCTCACATAGAGGGCTTAAGTTTAAGGTGAAGAGTAAGTTGATTAGAAGAGATGTGAGAATTTTTTTTCACCCAGAGGCTGATAGAAATATGGAATGTGCTGCCTGAGAAGGGTGGTGGAGGCAGGTGCTGTTGTAACATTTAAAAAGCGTCTGGATAAGTACTTAAAATGCCAGGGCACAGTAGGCTATGGACCCAGAGGTAACAAGAATTGCAGATGCTGGAGTCATTGTCAACACAATGTAGAGCTGGAGGAACACAGCAGGTAAGGCAATATCAGAGGGGCAGGAAAGTCGACGTTTCGGATCAGGACCCTTCATCAGTTCTGATAAAGGTCTGATGAAGGGTCCTGACCTGAAACATTGACTTTGCTGTTCCTTTGCTGCCTGACCTACTGTGTTCCTCCAACTCCACACTGTGTAGGCTATGGACCTAGTGCAGGTAAATGGGATTAGTGTAGCTGGTGTTGGTTGGTCAGCATAAACATGATGGGCCAAAGAACCTATTTCTTTGTTATATGACTGTGACATGTTCATTGAGATGCTGGTGTGTGTCTTGCACTTCTTCCAGTTTGTCTGACCAGAGCTAATATATATTTTAATTTCCATTAACATTCTCCTGTCTTATGCCATCGCTGACCTTCCAGGTACTCGTAACTACTCACTTCACACAGTAATGTCCCGAATATTGATCAAATGTTTAATTCCCAATAACCAGGCGGCAAAGGATGGAGCTGGAGCCTAATTGTTATGCATATGAGTGTTTGTTGACAATGAGACACAAACTACAAACAAGCACCTCCAAACACAACAATATTTGTACCTCTTTTGGGGAACCCATAACCGACTACCCCACAACAACAAAGAAAAACTTTTTTAAAAGAAACTTAGTAACTCAAATTAAGATGGTATATCTGTGGTGGGTGATGCACTTTAGCCCTCCCAGTGTCCACTGTTGACAGAAGTCCCAAGGTTACCAGTGGACACCGTATACTCCCTTCTCCGTTGACACCTAGGTACATAAACAACTGCAGAAGAGTGGCAGGGTGTCACGTTGAAGGACCGCCTGCTGCCTGGCCACCTCCAGAAGAAGAGCTCGCTTGATCCATCTGGCCTCCTGTTGGTGCTGGTTGACTGAAGATTGGAAGCATGGGAGTGAGGTGCAACTGGAAATTTCGCAGCAGTCCCTCTGATGCTGGAGGAGGAACGTCAACCTCTCCCAGCTCTGGGATGTAGTTTGCTTAGGAGTCCCAGAGATCGCTTAACTGTCCATTGGCAGGGTTTTCTGCATGCAACACCCACTTTGCGAATCCCTGATGGATAATAGGAGGAATGCTTGGAGACTATATAAGAAAAGTTGATAGAGTGAGTCGCTTTGCACAATGTAGAATGGCTTGGGTGTGGAGCCAAGGCTTTACCCAGGCAGAAATATGAATTTCTGCCTGAACCTGGGTCAGCTTGGATGCACACATTTACTGCATCACTCCCATCAACATTGTCCTCTGGTCCTCTCTTTCATTTACCTTCTCCATATATATTTATGTGCTGGTCACTGCCACTATGCCACATGGTAGCAGGTTCCACATTCTATCCACTCTCTGGGTAAAGAGATTTCTTGTGCACTCTTTACTTGATTTATTTGTGGTCTTTGTTATGGACATGCCCACAAGTGGAAATCTTTGTGTGCACCCGACAAAGATCCCAGTCTGATGGTTAGAACCTCTCAATTCCTACTGGTCATTTTGCAGTAATATTCTTTTATAGCTACAAGTTCTTCTTGTGTTGCAGAGATCAGACCAGTGCATGGTCCTGTTGGGTGTTGCTAATTGCGTGTTTCTGGACTTGGGGTTTGCAGATGTTTTTGGGAGGGTGTGAATTATAGCATATGAGACTGGCTCCTGAGATGAGATGGCATGGCCAAGGCAGATGCACTTGTGCATTATTTGGTTTACCTTCACCCAATTGAACAATACAGCCAGGAGCCCTGGCATCAAGGAGTTTACTTTGTCAGGTGCATGCTGGTGCCAAGGCATAAGAGCATATGAATTAAGAGAAGTGGGCCATTTGGCCCCTCTGGTGTTCTCTGTCATTCAGTAAGATCATGGCAGATCTGTTGTGTTTCTGATTACAATCTACTCCTGATGACCTTAGACTGGTACCCATCTTAAAAATATTCGGTGACATGGTCCCCATAGCTTTCTATGGCAGACAGTTTCAAAGTCTCAGCCTTTTGGGACATAGGAAGTTTCCTCTCTCTCAAACTGAAAGTGAAGTTCCCAATGGTAGGGTCCTGGGGAGTGTTGTCAAACAGAGACTTGGCAGTGGAAAGTGCGTCACAGGTAGACAGGCTAGTAAAGAAGGTGTTTAGCGCTCTTTCCTTAATTGTTCAGACCAATGAGAATAGGAGTTGGGATGTTAAGTTGTGGTTGGGCAGGATGTTGGTGAGGCTACTTTTGGAGTATTGTGAACAATTCTGGTCACCTTGATATAAGAAAGATATTCTTAAATTAGAGAAGGTGCAGAAAAGATTCATAAGGATGTTGCCAGAACTGGAGGGTCTGAATTATAAGGCAAGGCTGGATAGCCTGGGACTTGTTTCACTTGAGTGTAGGAAGATGAGGGCTGACCTTAGATGTTTATAAAATCATGAAGAGCAATGATAAGGTGAATAGCAAAGGTCTTTTCTTAGGCTAGGGGAGGGCATAATTTTAAAGTGAGAGGAAAAAGATTTAAAAAGGACCCGAGGGGCAACTTTTTTGCTCAAAGCGGGTTCATATATAGAATGAATTGTTTTCATACTGTATAACGCTGACACCCTGCCACTCTTCTGCAGTTGTTTATGTACCTAGGTGTCAATGGAGAAGGGAGTATACGGTGTCCACTGGTAACCTTGGGACTTCTGTCAACAGTGGACACTGGGAGGGCTAAAGTGCATCACCCACCACAGATATACCATCTTAATTTGAGTTATTGAGTCTCTATTGCTGTCCCTTAATCCCAAGAACCCAATACGTTTTCTAGTATACTTTGTCCCACATTGTAGTTACTATTAGGGGCCTGTAGTCCATCCCCACCAGCGACGACTATGCTCTACTATTCCTCATCTCCATCCACAGCTGTTCTGTATCCTGATCTCCTGAGCCAAGATCATCTCTAACGCCATCCTTGATTAGCAGTGCTGCCCCTCCACCTTTACCTACTTCACTATTCTTCTTGAATGCCATACACTTCACATTATTCAAGACTGAATCTCAACATCCTGCTCCCATGTCATCTCTGGCACCTAATGACTGGTTCTGACCGGGAATTCCAAGATTGGAGACGAAGCCCCAAAGACAATGAGAATGGAGGTTAGTGTGAGGGTGATGGTGGTAGTGGAGTGGCAGGAGGGAAGGGTAAGCATGACAGTAAAGCTGAGCTTTGTTCACTGAGTTCAGCAATGACAATGGTTTAATGACTGAAGTTATAATTGCAGTTACTGCCTGAGTTTTAATGGCAGACCAGACAGTGGGTTAGTGATGCTGCAGCCGGTGAACAGGCAGAAGGTGAGTGGAAACTTTTTTCCCCCCTCGATGGAGGGACCAGTGTGCAGGGACATAGATTTAAGGAAGGGCAGAAGGTTTGAGGGAAATGTGTGGAAAAATGTTTTCACCCAGAGGGTGGTAGGAATCTGGAACTCAATGCCTGTAAAGGTCGTAGAGGCAGAAACTTTCATAACATTGTCTGTACTCCAGAAGTATATAGATGTACACTTGCGATGCCAAGGGTCAAGTGCTGGTAATTGGGGTTGGAATAGTTAGCTTTTGGTAGTGCAATGGGCTGAAAGTCCTTTCTCTGTACTATAGATCTTTAGGATTCAGTGACTCTGAGACACTCCATAACTGTGCACTGAGTAAGCTGGTGGTGAAAAGTTATACCTGAAAAAGTATTGATGTCACTAACAGGAGCTGCTGGTCATAATCTTACACTGCCCTGCTCTTGCTGGAGTATTTTGTTTAAATATTCAGTGGGCATGTTGCTGAACATGTAGGATTACCTTGCAACTGAAAATATATTTCCGTCACTTGTCACCTGAATATTCAGTATATTGGGCAGCCACGTCAAAAAGAAAAATCTCTCAAATCCCTTTTAATAGGGCTGTGATGAGCTTTATAATTGAAAATGTGGAAGGACTTCGCAGAATTTTGACAGTATTGAGTGTATCTTTACTAATCATTTCATAAAGGCATTCTTAAACAACTTAAGAACTACAGTTTAAATCAATGTTCTAACATGAAAATAATTTCTGTGCTTTAGAATTCAGTTCCATAGGAAATGAGCCTCAGTTTGCTTTTCTTAAAAAAAAAAAAAAAAAAAATCTGCATTGCTATTAATGATTTGAGTATCTATGCCTTTCGATCCTTTTGCACTACCACTCTGTTTAGACTCTTAAGACCACATTTAAGTTGGGCATTCAGGATTCAAGTCAACCTTCTCGTATATTATTACACTCTTCTGGAACAGGTGGGCATTGAACCTAGGCATCTGGCTCAGAGATAGGGACGCCACCACTGTGCCACAAGAGCCCAATTGTAGTCAATGTGTAGACTGAGTACGGTTTGGGGTTTGCTGAAGAATATAAAATGACCGAAATTGTTCGGTGTAGTGTTTGGAAGTCTCCACAGTGAACCATCACAACCTGTGCTTGGTAAAAGCTGTAATGGGAGAGGGATGATTGGCTGTCCTGCCCTAGGCTGATTCACAAAGCTGTTTTCCTTTTACGTTTTAGAAGCCCTCGTGCTCAATGATCCTGAGCTGCAACACAAAGACCTGAACTTCTTGTCTCGCAGCGAGCGATACGATGTGGCAGTAAAGAAGAGTGCCCTGATGGTGAGGAAGATCAGGGAGCATGCCATCTCGAATCCAGAGGAAATCATGTGGTTTAAGAGGTGTGTGCTGTGGAAAGCTCGTTAGTTCATATAGGAAGATGGTGGGGTAATAGTAATGTCACTGGACTAGAAATCCAGCAGTTCAAGCCTTTGGGATCATGGGTTCAAATCCCACCACAGCGACAGCTGATTTCACTAATACATTTGGAATTGAAAGCGAATGTAGGTAATGGAGATCATTAAACTTTTTTTCTTTAATCCAATCACAAGGTGAGCACGTTGCTGGCTAAGCCAGCATTTATTGCCTATCCACAATTACCCAGAGAGCAATTAACAGTCAGCCACATTCCTGAGAGCCTGGAGTCACATGTAGGTCAGACCATGTAAAGACAGCAGTCTCTTTTCCTAAAGGACATTAGTGAACCAGATGGGTTTTTCCCCTGACAATCCTTTCATGTTCATAAATAGACTCTTAATTCCAGACTTTTATTGATTTCAGATTCTCCCATCTGCCGTGATGGAATTCAAATCAAGGTCCCCATTTCCTGGGTCTCTGGATTAACAGTCTAGCAGTAATACCACTAAGATATCACCCCCCCTTATTACTGATTACTGTAAAAACCCGACTGGTTCATTGCCCTTTAGGGAGGGAAATCTGCTGTCCATGCCTGGTCAGGTCTACGTGCAACTCCAGACCCACAGCAATGTGATTAACTCTTAATTGCCTTCTGAAATGGCCAAGGAAGCCACTCCGATCAAGGTGTATACAGATGGGTGACAATTGCTGGCCCTGTCAATGATACCCACATCCTATGAATGAGTAAAGAGAGAAAACAAATTATAAATGTGACTTGTTCCCTTTCCTGAATTTGGTAATACAATGGAAAACGAATTTATGTTGGGAATTTGTGAGAATTCTTGGCTTGTATTTTCTTAAATGTAGGCGATCATTTGAGGTGTTTAAAAATGTCTGTCATTAAGAATGAGAGGATATCTTCTTGGAATGGTACCTTGACTATTTAAGAGCAGAATAGGAAAGCTCTTTGCTTTGTACAATGTGTACTGGGAATTTGGAACTCTTACCACCTGTAGGTGGTGAGCAATTGGAGACTTTAAAACTGGGTTCAACAGATTTTAGTTTGGTAAAGGTATCAGTGGTGCCAAAAATGGGTAAATGGCATTGAGGTGCCAATCAGTCATTCACAATAGAAGCAGGAGAAGGTTGTACAACTCCTTTGGCCCTCTCCACATTTTGGTGTGATGGTGATTACTCTTTAGCCTTAACTGCACTGCCCTATTCCCACATCCCTATATTCTCTGAATCAAAAAATGTACTGGTCCCAGTCCTGTACATATCAAAGACATTGGGGGTTGAAAATTCCAAAGTTTCACAAATCTAAGGAGGTTCCTCCTGTCTATTCTAAATGATTTACTCTTTATTTACTAATCTAATTGAAAAATGGCTAAAGACGCTGAATGGCTAATTCCTGTCCATATACTCTCCAGGATCTGCCAGCATGTTATAATGAATGATCCTTCACTGCTCACAATCTTAAGCCAGCTTCTACTTTACCAAGGGACCAGCACTGTCATCTTGGATGTGCAGTGATTTGTTAATGGCCCTGGCTCTCAAGAAAAAGTTAGTGACAAAACAAGCAACCTTAATAGCTAAATTGACATTCCAATGTGCTGTACAATAGAAGATTATTCTCCTGTAGTAATTATTAAAACTGAGGGCGCTGGAGAAACTCTGTAGGTCTGCCAGCACGTGGAGAGAGATTGTGTTTTGAATTCAGTAATTCTTCAGAACTGCTATTTGAACAGTTCCAGGTCAGGTAACTATTGATATAGTTAATGATTAGTCAAATTCTCAGTAACCCTAAGTTCTGTAACATGTCAACATTTACTACTTTGTACTGAGCCATGGAGATTGGCTGCAGCCAATGTGTATTATGTAAAACTTCTGCTCAGTAAGAGAAATGGAGATGTTTGAGGACTAAACCAATACAGTTCATAAGGAGAGCAGACTCCTTTGTGGGAGAGTGGTTAATTTGGCTCTCTTTACTAACTCTCAAGTGGAAACATGGTAAGTCTTTCAATACTGTCTCTCACCTGTCTTAGCAACTTGAGTCAGGCACTTGGGGTGATTGTTAATGGCACTGTTTGATTTGTGGTATGATAGAATCTGTACAGTGCAGATAGAGACCATTCAGCCCATCGAGTCTGCACTAACCCTCCAAAGAGCATTCCACCCAGATGCCACCTCCCCACCCTAACCCTGTAAGCCTGCATTTCTCACAGCTAACCCACCTAGGCTGCACATCCCTAGACAGTATGGACAGTTTCGCATGCCCAGTCCACCAAATCTGCACAACTTTGGACACCGGAGTTCACAATCGAAACTGATGCATACACTTGAGAATGTGCAGGCTCCACACAATCGGCCACCCAAGGCTGGAAATAAACCTGGGTCTCTGACGTTGTAAGGCAGCAGTGCTAACCGCTGAGCCACTGTGCTGCCCATGGCTCCCAGTAAATCCCATTGTTGTTTGGAGTTAAAGTGAGCATTGTGAAGAATTGTATAAAATCTAGAGTCAATCCATTCATTAAGCTCACTTCCACCTAAGACTGCCATCTACAATTGTGCAAGCAAGTGGACTGTTATATCACCCGTGGATCCTTTGCGTCGGGAGCTCTCACTTTCTTCCATGATCACCTTGATTATAAAGGTCAAGCCTTGCTGCTAAATATTACAATGATCTTTTAATTATAATTCTGGCTTTGCTAATATTATCCCAATCAAAGTTTGGTTGAAAAGTGGCATTAATATTTGTTCTACTTTCAGCCGGTTAATTGACCGTGTGAGAAAGTAAACAATGCAAGATCTCAGTAAGTGATTTGAAAGCAATGATTCGGTGTTCTTGTACACTTGTTTGGAAGATCCATTACATGTGCGCTCACAGGCATTCTTTGACTTAACCAGTACCCCATTTAAACCTTATGTTTAAATCTCTTAATGACTCACCTCAACCTACCTCTGCAAATGCCTTGAACCGTAAACTTTCCAAGATCTATGTGTTTCTTCAATCCTGGCCTCTAGTACATTTTTTTAGTTTCCTCAACATTCTCTGCTCTTCCACTCAAACAGGGACAGTGTGTGTTCTGCAAACTGGCTCCATTTTCTCTCCAAGTTGATGAAAGGCTTGCCTGCCATTTAATCTCCCAAAAGTAACATCCAATGTGAATTAAATGGCAAACTTCATAAAGCCGATTCTGTTTCCTGTTTCGAGCTTTTGCATTAAAAATGGTAATTTCAGTGCCATGCAGTTTGGTTTTATGCACATGGGTCTCAGTATATGGTCAGATGACCACTGCAGCCATTCTAGATTAATGTTACTTCCGTTTGATCTATTAAAGGTCTCTGATATATCAATCAGATGATGGAAATCAACATTTGCTAGTCTTTATGTATTAGTGTTAAAATATAGTTTTCCCACAGCAGCATTCAGTTAATATTCTTCATCATAGTGAAAATATCCAAGTCTGAATCACACCAATTTATAGCTTAATCTTAAAGATTGCAGAACTGATCATTGGAAATGGAAAGTGTTATTAGAACAGATTCAGGCCCAAACGTTGACTTTTAATGACAGATGAGATGGTTTTCATGCAGGAGGCATGTTGAACAGTTTTGTTGCTATATTGATTATGATGTTGTCAATTTGTTTCTGTCACCTTTGTCTTAGCTTAGCCATTTTGAGATCTTCTGCCATTTTCACCTCCAACACCTTAGAAAGCCTATAGTGATCAGAATGTCTGAAACTACTTCAAGTATGTAGAACGTCAGGCAACTGGCCCAATAAAGCAAGTAAATCATTTGCACCATTTTTTAAAAGGTACCCGACTGAATAAAACCTCCACTAAAACCCTCAATCAGACAGGTTTTTATTGTAATGCAGTTGGCCCCCAAGGCTGTTGAGTATAAAACACTCTTTTTGTCTTTCTCTGAACTGAACAATTACACTGAGAATCTCTTCAAATGAACTAAATCCATCTTGAAACTTTCTTAATGCTTTTGGCGACAAGATCAAGGGAACGTTCATTTTGCTTTTGTTTAAGCTAGATGGGCAAATCCCTGAGGAAGTAACATCTTTTATCTACACGTCTACTCTTACAACTGCAAAATTCTCAATGGCAAAGCCAAATTTTTCCAATTTTGAAGGTTGTTTTAATAGGGTCAGTATTGTCTGCCTTATGGTTTCAATGATGGCAGACATTAATTCAAAGAATTCTTCCTTCTATTCAGCCTATAATTTCAAGGCCCTCCAATGAGCCCCATCTTGGCAATTCACCCAAAGATTAATTACTTAGGCATTGAAATTGGCTGCCTAAGTTCAATTGTGTGAGCACATAACCTCTGAAGCTGTTGCGAGTAATTGTAAAGCTGCAAAAAAGGTACAAGTTTGTTGCTAACAGTTTTCATTGTCTAGGAACCCCTGTACGACACACCTCTCTCTCTCTCTCTCTCACTCTCTCTGTCTCTCTCTCTCACTCTCTCTGCCTCTCTCTCTCTCACACTCTCTCTGTCTCTCTCTCTCTGTCTCTCTCTCTCTGTCTCTCTCTCTCTGTGTCTCTCTCTCTGTGTGTCTCTCTGTCTCTCTCTGTCTCTCTCTCTCTCTCTGTCTCTCTCTCTCTCTCTGTCTCTCTCTCTGTCTCTGTCTCTCTCTCTGTCTCTGTCTCTCTCTCTGTCTCTGTCTCTCACTCTCACATATGGCCTTGGGAATCTCCTTGATAGGACAGATTAACTGTGAAAGGAAATGATATTGGAACAAGCAGAGAATCAAAAAGTGTCAAGAAGTTCTGTGGGGGTTGGAAAATAGAATCAATGCCAATGGCATCCAAAATAAGAGGCTAAGATGAGAGATAATAGGTACTGCAGATGCTGGAGAATCCGAGATAACAAGGTGTGGAGCTGGATGAACACAGCAGGCCAGGCAGCAGCAAAGGAGCAGGAAAGCTTGACGTTTCGGGCCTAGACCCTTCATCAGAAGTGGGGGAGGGGAAGAGGGTTCTGAAATAAATAGGGAGAGAGGGGGAGACGGATAGAGGAGAGGATAGGTGGAGAGGAGGCAGACAAGTCGAAGAGGAGGGGATGGAGCCAGTAAAGGTGAGTGTAGGTGGGGGGGTAGGGAGGAGATAGGTCAGTCCAGGGAGGACGGACAGGTCAAGGGGGCGGGATGATGTTAGTAGATAGGAGATGGGGGTGCGGCTTGAGGAGGGGAGAGGTGAGAGGTGAGAGGAAGAACAGGTTAGGGAGGTGGGAACGAGCTGGACTAGTTTTAGGATGCGGTTGGGGGAGGGGAGATCTTGAAGCTTGTGAAATCCACATTGATACCATTGGGCTGCAGGGTTCCCAGGCCGAATATGATTTGCTGTTCCTGCAGCCTTCGGGTGGCATCATTGTGGCACTGCAGGTGGCCCAGGATGGACATGTCGTCTGAGGAATGGGAGGGGGAGTTGAAATGGTTCGCGACTGGGAGGTGCAGTTGTTTGTTGCGAACTGAGCGCAGATGTTCCGCAAAGCAGTCCCCAAGTCTCCGCTTGGTTTCCCCGATGTAGAGGAAGCCACAACGGGTACAGCGGATGCAGTATACCACATTGGCAGATGTGCAGGTGAACATCTGCCTGATGTGAAAAGTCTTCTTGGGGCCTGGGATTGGGGTGAGGGAGGTGGTGTAGGGGCAGGTGTAGCACTTCCTGCGGTTGCAGGGAAAAGTGCCGGGTGTGGTGGGGCTGGAGGAGAGCGTGGAGCGGACAAGGGAGTCGCGGAGGGAGTGGTCCCTCCGGAAAGCAGATAAGGGTGGGGAGGGAAAAATGTCTTTGGTGGTGGGGTCGGATTGCAGATGGCGGAAGTGTCAGAGGATGATGCGTTGGATCCGGAGGTTGGTAGGGTGGTACATGAGGACGAGTGGGATTCTTTTTTTGGTTCTTATTGTGGGGACAGGGTGTGAGGGATGAGTTGCAGGAAATACGGGAGACATGGTCGAGGGAATTATCGACCACTGTTGGGGGGGATGTTGCGTTCCTTGAAGAATGAGGACACCTGAGATGTACGGGAGTGGAATGTCTCATCCTGGGAGCAGATGCGGCGGAGGCGAAGGAATTGGGAATAGGGGATGGCATTTCTACAGGAAGGTGGGTGGGAGAAGGTGTACTCCAGGTAGCTGTGGGAGTCAGTGGGCTTGAAATGGACATCGATTTCTAGGTGGTTACCCGAGATGGAGACAGAGAGGTCCAGGAAGGAGAGAGAAGTGTTGGAGATGGTGCAGGTGAACTTCAGGTTGGGGTGGAAGGTGTTGGTGAAGTGGATGAACTGTTCGAGCTCCTCGTGGGAGCACGAGGCGGCGCCGATACAGTCATGACTGTAAACGGAGGAAGAGGTGGGGTTTAGGGCCAGTGCAAGTACGGAAGAGGGATTGTTCCACGTAACCTTCAAACAGGCAGGCAGAGCTTGGGCCCATGCGGGTACCCATGGCCATCCCCTTTGTCTGTAGGAAGTCGGAGGAATTGAAAGAGAAGTTGTTGAGGGTGAGGACGAGTTCGGCTGAGCAGATGAGGGTGTCGGTGGAGGGGGATTGGTCAGTTCTGTGGGACAGGAAGAAGCGGAGGGCCTTTAGGCCATCTGCATGGGGAATACAGGTGTATAGGGACTGGACGTCCATAGTAAAAATGAGGTGTTGGGGACTGGGGAATTGGAAGTTCTGGAGGAGGTGGAGGGCGTGGGTGGTGTCACGGACGTAGGTAGGGAGTTCCTGGACCAAGGGGGTGAAAATGGAGGCTAGGTAGGTGGAGATGAGTTCGGTGGGGCAGGAGCAGGCGGAGACAATGGGTTGACCAGGGCATTCAGGTTTGTGGATTTTGGGAAGGAGATAGAAATGGGCGGTGCGGGGTTGGGGAACGATGAGGTTGGAGGCGGTGGGTGGGAGGTCACCTGAGGTGATGAGGTTGTGGATGGTTTGGGAGATGATGGTTTGGTGCTCGGAGGTGGGGTCATGATCCAGGGGGCGGTAGGAGGTGGTGTCGGAGAGTTGGGGCCTGGCCTCAGCAATGTAGAGGTCAGTGTACCATACCACGACTGCGCCTCCCTTGTCCACGGGTTTTATGGTGAGGTTGGGATTGGAGCAGCGGGCTGCACGTTCTGCGGTGGAGAGGTTGGTGTGTTTGAGAGGGGTAGAGAGGTTGAGGCGATTGATGTCTCGACGGCAGTTGGAGATGAAGAGGT